>JAGFNQ010006134.1:0-23236 GCA_024364735.1 Boesenbergia rotunda | reverse complement strand
TGGCTTTCGCCAAATCTCGGGATAGATAGGAAATAAGCGAATTCAACTGCAATTTTGAAAAACCCGTTACCCTTATTTCGCCGTCGTCGGAGAATGTCAGCTTGCCGTCGTCCTGGTCCGGGTCTGAGTCAGTCTCGATTTGATCCGAAGCGGTCAGGGCTAGAAGATTGGACTGGGGTGCTTCTTCTTCTTCTTCTGAGGAAGACTCGTCCCAGGTTGCTTGGAGTGCCTTCTTCTTTCTGGTCTTTTTGGACTCCTTTAGACTTGGACATTCAGTCTTGTAGTGGCCCTTCTTCTTGCATTCGTAACAGGTTACGTTAGGCTTGTGTTTGTCAGTTGCAGGTTTAGCTGGTCTGTCCCTTCTTCGGCTTGTTCTCCGTGTGTTGGTTTGGTTCTTCAACTTTTTGTAGTAGCTTCAAGCTAGCCGGACCAGTTCAGATTGATCTTCTTCTTGATCTTCTGTTTCTGAATCTAAGGTAGATTCGGGTTCAACTTGAGTTTGCTTCTTGGTTGTTTTTCCTGTTTTCCCTGCAAAGAAAGCTATACTTTTCTCGACCAAATCGCAGTTAGTCTGTTCATGTAGTTCAAGTTCAGAAAATAACTCATCTAGCTTAATTTTTGAAAGATCCCTGGAGACCTTATATGCATCTACCATGGATGCCCACAAGGTGGTTCTAGGGAATGCGTTTAGGGCATACCTTATAAGATCACGGTTTTTGAACCTGGTGACCTATTGCGTGAAGTCCGTTCATCAGTTCCTGGATTCTGGTGTGGAGCTGGGCTGCTGTCTCGTTATCTGCCATTTTGATAGTGAAGAGCTTGTTCAGTAGCAGGTCCCGTTTGCTGATCCTCGTATCTGAAGTTCCTTCGTGGAGCTCAATCAGTTTAGCCCATAGCTCCTTGGCACTGTTGAATGGGCCTACGCGGTTCAGCTCCTCTTTTGTCAGTCCGCATTGAAGGGTCTGAGTTGCTTTGGCGTCAGCTTCAATCTTGCGTTTGAGGGCAGTGTCCCACTCTGAGTAGTTTTGTGGTACGCCATCAGCATTTGTGGGAATCATCAGTCCAGACTGGATGATTATCCACATATCCACCTGAGTTTTCAGGTGGACCTCCATTCGACTTTTCCAGTAAGGAAAGTCTTCTCCACTGAAAAGTGGAGGTCTGGCGGTGCTAAAGCCTTCTTGGATGGCCATTTGTTCTGAAATAGCAAACAACAAAAAAACAAGAATATTCCAAGACTTGGTCTTGGATTAGTAGTGCGGGAAGAAAAGAAATAAAGATAATTTCAAGGGGTGTTGCACCAACCTTGAAAGAAAAATTCGAACGAAAATTTAAAAAAAAATTGAGAGGGAAAAAAACGAAAGAAATCCGAAAAATTTTCAAACTGGTGGTTGCACCAAGTTTGAATTCCCCGCTCTGATACCACTTGTTGGATCGAGAGATGCGATAGAGGGGGGGGGGGTGAATGTCGCAAATCGTTCGGATTTCGTAAAGAGCAATTGCGTAGCGGAATAATCAAAATCAGACAATGCGAACACCAAGATTTTTACTTGGTTCGGAGCCTGGGGCGACTCCTACTCCAAGGCCCACGGTCGTTGACCGTTTACTATGGGCAATACTATAATCGCGCAAAACAATTTTACAAAGATTGATTACAGTAAATTGCAGTAAGAAAAAAAGACAGCTTTTCTTTGTTACCGACGTCCGGTGTAAATCGAAGTTCCAGAGCAGTTGGACGTCGCCGGCGCTTGTATCTCGAGTCTGGAGGGTTCTGGAGCAGAGCGTGGGAGCAGAAGAGCGTGATTGCGTTCAATGGAATTGATGTTTTAAACCTGGGGTCGAGGGCCCTTTATATAGGGCTGGGGGCGCCCGGAATGCTCGGGGCGCCCTCCCACGTGGCCTCTGATCCGGCGTGCTCTCGGTTGACTCTGGGGGCGCCCGAAACCTCCGGGGCGCCTTGCTCAGCTACTGCCTCACTCCTCTGAGGTTCTCTGAGCTACAGATACACAGTCCTACGGTCCTGCATCCAGGGTTAGTCCAAAACAGCAAATATTATGTTAGTTTATACAGCCTTAGCTGTCTTGGTTCTGACTTTGGGTCTCCAAAATGGAGCCCTAGGTCGAACCGACGCCTAATGTTCCCTCAAGGGGAACGCGTCCTCACCTACTCCTCTCGGGAGAATTTACCTGGTGCCAACCGGCTCCTCCAGTTGGACTTTTGCCCGGCAGTCCTTCGCCAGGTCTTGAGTTGCCAAGCTGCCCTTCGCTTGGTGCCTAGCAGCCCTTCGCTAGGTCTTTTCTTCTGGCAGCCCTTCGCCAGTGCCTAGCATTCCTTCGCTAGGGTTTGTCCATTTTGGCAGTCCTTCGCCAGAGCCTAGCAGTCCTTTGCTAGGGCTTTTCCTGTCTGGCAGTCCTTCGCCAGTGCCTAGCATTCCTTTGCTAGGGCTTTTCCTGTACACTCAAGAAACTTGTTAGACAACAACTGACCCTTAACTTTTGAACCATTTTGCCAATATTAAAACACAGGTTTGACTTGGGTGCATTCTGCACCAACAAGTTATACCTTCCTCGACCATTACAGTATCAGCTTGATTATTTAATTCTAATTTAGAAAAGAATTTGAAATTGGTTACCATCTCAGTCAGTTCGTCGTCTGATTCTGCTGGTTCGTTTTCGACTCTGGGTTCAGGTTCAGACTCTGACTCGGCTGTCTGTGCTTGGACCGAGAGTGCGAGATAACTTACCTGATCTTCTTCTTCATCTGAGATTTCTTGATGAAGATTGATCAATTTCTCCCAAATTTCTCTAGCACATCCAAATGAACCGACTAGCTTGAGTTGTTCGTTGGTTAGACCGCATTGAAGAATTGCAGTTGCTCTTACATCAGTCTCAATTTGGTTGAGGGTTGGTTCATCCAGTTTGTCCCATGCAATTGATAGTCCATCTTCTGTAGGGGGGTGGAACCCTGTTTGAATGATCATCCATATGTCCATATGGGTCTTTAGATGGAACTCCATTTGACTTCTCCAAGAATTGAAGTTTTCATCGGAGAAGAGAGGTGGACGAACGCTGTTCCATTCTCGATTGGCCATTTAAAAACCCTTGCACACAACAGAATTAACCGAAATGTACCAAGACTTGGTCTTGGATTAGTAGTGCGGGAGAAGGAAAAAAATTGTCCAAAACAAATGTTGCACGAATTTCGAGGCGAATTAATAATAAAATTAAAAAAAAACAATTTATGACAAAATTTTTGAAAATGATGATTTTGTCAATTCTGATAAATGAAAAGAATAAGAATTTAATGTTTGGAAAAAAAATTTTCTTGATTTAAGGTAGCACGAATTTCGAGAAAAAATATTAAAATAATAATAAAAAAAATTTATGACAAGTTTTCAAAAAATTGATCGTTTTATCGATTCTGACTTAGGTAAAAAAAATGAGAATTCAGAATTGAAAAAGGCGTAAGGATATTTTAAATACACCTACAGATATTATTTATTTGAAAAAAATAAAGCGAAAAAAAAAATCCGAAAATAAAATTTTCAAACTGGTGGTTGCACCAAGTTTGAATTCCCCGCTCTGATACCACTTGTTGGATCGAGAGATGCGATAGAGGGGGGGTGAATGTCGTAAATCGTTCGGATTAAAAAAAGAGTAAGTGCGCGGCGGAAATAGAGACAAAGCAACACAACGCTAACAAGGTCGTTTTACTTGGTTCGGAGCCTGGGTCGACTCCTACTCCAAGGCCCACGGTCGTTGACCGTTTACTTTGGGCAATTCTATAATGCGTAGAATGAATACAGAAGAGAAATACAGTTTGCAAATAAGAAAGATTACACTTCTGTATTTACCAACTCCCGGGGTAGGCTCGAGTTTCGGTGCAGCGGGAGGTCGACGGCACTTCGGACTTGAGTCGGAAAGTTCCTGGAGCAGAGCGCGGTCGTCGGAGCGTTTGGATGCGTTGAATGAAAGCTGTAGAGCGTGGAAGCGTCGCAGTAATTTATGCTCTGAAGAAGGAGGTCGAGGGCCCTTTATATAGGGCCTGGGGGCGCCCTGGTCGACGGGGGCGCCCCCCCACGTGGCAGCAGATCCGGTTGTTGCTCGGTCGCCGTCTGATCCCCTTATCCTCGGGATCCGGTTTGACCGGGGCACCCGGATGGCTCGGGTCGCCCGGATTGACCGGTCAAAGCCTCATCTCCTCGGCTTCGCAGGGATGCGCTTCGGCAGCTGGCAGTGGGGGCGCCCGCGACATGCGGGGCGCCCGCGACAAGCGGGGCGAAGCGCGTTGAGGTTCTTACAGACTTGGGTTGACCTTGGGGGCGCCCGGATCGTCCGGGGCGCCCTGCTCAGCTTCTGCCTCACTCTTTTGAGGCTCTCTGAGCTGCAGATACTCAGTCCTTCGATCCTGCATCCAGGGTTAGTCCAAATAACAATTATATTATTATTTTATACAGCCTTAGCTGTCTTGGTTCTGACTTTGGTCTCCAAAATGGAGCCCTAGGTCGAACCGACGCCTAATGTTCCCTCAAGGGGAACGCGTCCTCACCTACTCCTCTCGGGAGAATTTACCTGGTGCCAACCGGATCCTCCAGTTGGACTTTTGCCCGGCAGCCCTTCGCCAGGTCTTGGTTTTCGCCTAGCAGCCCTTCGCCAGGACTTGATTTTCGCCTAGCAGCCCTTCGCCAGGACTTGGTTTTCGCCCAGCAACCCTTCGCTAGGACTTTGTTTCCTGCACTCTCAAGCAGCATTGTTAGACAACAAATAACCCTTAACTTTGAATCCTTTGCCAATATCAAAACAAGGTTCGATTTGGTGCTTCCTGCACCAACAAGTAGTACATCATGACCCCCAATTAATCGAAAGATCAACGGTTGACCTCAGAAGTAATTCTGAAACCCTTCAGCAGCTCTAATGAATCGTGCTCCATTCCCTTCACCATCTTATACCCACTTGGTTCAGGACATGGTCTGTGTGTGTCAGTCCCCACTAGGCTGACTACGTCACACCTAGCCCAAGTAGTGTCTTTCTCGTCTTTTGGATTTCTAATTACTCTCATGTATTTAAGAGACTCATACTCTAAACATGACATGCTCTGGCTAGAGGCTTTGAGTAACAATCTGACGATAGGCCTGGGTCTACATCTCCTCGCAAGGAGTGGTGAATCCTTTGTAGGCTGTTCAAACATCTTCGGGCACTTCGGCTTATACCCAATCATCCTGGGTCCACACCTCCTTGGAGATGCTTGCTTAAGATGTTAAAGTATAAGTCTCCATGACCAAGATGACTTGAACACCACAAGTCAAAGGAACATCGCACTTAAGCTGCAGTAAGAACTTCACTGACATATCTATATAGATTACCATATGAAGTTTTACAACTAGTCACTCCAATGAACTAGTTCCCTTAACTAGCATCCATGTTTATCTCCGGACATCCCAATGTCACGAGCCAGTGAGAATCAGCTGATTAGAGAATAACCCATGCTAGTCTCAACAGAATTGATAGTGTCCGTATTTATCAATTCATCGACTAGGGATATTTTCAATACTTCACAATTGCACATGTAGAGATAATCACTAGTTGTGATCGCATCACAAATTCTCTTATGCTGTGAATTGTATTGCGGACATTCAGTAGATGAGTTTAAGATCCCAATCAAATACACAAATATGTATACTCAAATAGTGAATTTTCATTTATTAAAATAAATGTTTACAATCATAAGGCGGTTGCCTTAGGACACTTCTCTCATAATACTAGCAGGTATTAGATATTACAATGATTGACACTAGTGCTAGTAGGAGATTGTTAGTAGGAGCCCTAGAGCCAATTATGTAATGATTGACTAGGGACTTTTTGTATCATATTCCATCATTAATAAAAGCATGTTTGGTTATTATACTTACTTTATATTTGTGCCAAATAACTAAGTAGAATAATGTCCTTGGGTAGTAGGTTCTTATCTACATCATATCGATTGGTTGAATCGATAGTGAGATGATGTAGAGAACACTATACTAAACCATTCCTAGTCAAGCATTAATATTCAAGGACAATATTAATGTATGGAGACTAGCATGTAGGTCAATTGATGACTTGAGCTCACAAGTCATGGATATGTGATATCAAGTTGACACATGGGTATACATTAAAGAATGTGTACTGAATTGACCCACCATGAGAAAGTTTCATAGATTATCATATGAGTGTCATAAACATTCTCATGTGACTATTAGTAGGCATAGTCCTTAGACCTGAAGTCACTACGGTTCCCTACATAAGGAGTTATGTACTTTGGTATCGTCAAACGTCACCTATTACAGGGTGGACTATAAAAGTGATCACTGGGTATGTAATAAATTATGCAGAGGGATGTGAGTGATGTAGATGAGATCTATCTCTCCCATATGACCGAAGTGATATCTGTGGGCCCCTTGATCGAGTAGGACTACTAAAATACATGGTCATGCTCAAATGAGTCAATATGAGATATTGAGCTCATTTGTTTGAGTGAGTCTACTCGGGGAACAAGAAACACAATGATTGATCGAAGATGACACGGTCTATGCCTCATTAGTCAATCTAGATATCAAGGATAGAAGAACAATGTCATACATTGTCATAATTACGGAGGTTAAGTCAGATCTCGACTTTCTCGTCACTTGGGTAGCAATGATGCATTGCTAGATGCCGCTCATTATTTATGTGTCTAAAGTGGTTTAGACACATTGCCAATGTTACGAGAACCTATTGGGTCACACACTAAGGACACGATGCTTCGGAGATTAATTGATCTTAGTTTGACTAAGATTTGATTCGAATTGGATTAATTGAGTTAGACTCAAGTGAATCCAATTGGATTATGGGATTGAGTCTAATTTGAGTTAGACTCATCTAGATTAGACTCAACCACTTAATTATGGATAATATTCATTAAATGATTTAATGAAATTTATTTAAGAGGAAGGCTAAGAGGCATTCTATTCATTAGATGAATAGAATATTAAGAGTCTCAAGGGATACCAAAAGGCTTGGTATTCATTGGGTTTTATTAGCATTAAGATGAGAGGAGCTCAAGGGTCAAAGACCCTTGATATTCATTAGATGAGTATAAATACCCCCTCTTGTCAAAGGCTAGAGAGAGTACTTCTCTTCTTCTTTCTTCCTCCTTGTCCAAAACTCCCTAGTGGAGGTTCTTGTGCTTTGTGAACCATCCCAAGTTGCTAGCACAACTAAGGTGGTTCCTCTCTGAGGCAAAGATCGTGTTCGTGTGGATACACATAGAGGCATGGACACTTGAACGTGCAAGAGATCCGATATACCTCGGATAAGCGGGATAAGCGAAGGGGGCACGCCAAAGATATACCTATACGATAGCGTTTTTGTAAATTCACTTTGTATGAGTTTTCTTTCGCATGGATCGCTCGAGGGATCTTATTTCCTCTGCGAATTTAAATATTCTTTGCCCATAGATCCCAACATATTTATCAAGTTATCAAGTTTTCAAAAATATTCAAAGTGAAGAGACATCCTAAAACTAGGCTAAGTTCAAATATCTCAATAAAATAATGCTCATTTCATTCTAATGAAGATAGCGAGAAACTATTCACTTGACATACTAGCATAAATAAGTAATAACATATATGAAAAAAAAGTGCAAGAGCATCTACTTTAAAACAAGACAAGTAATATGCATAATGATGATACTAGGAACAACTTTTTTATGCAAAAACAAATAGAATATAAACTAACTATTACCCAATATATATACATGCCCCAAACTTAACCCTTTCATTATCCTAATGAAAAACAAAATTTGAGAATAGAGAAGGTTTTAAGGTGAAGAATGTTACCAAGCGGTAGATGTGAGAATCTCTTTGTATCCTTTCTTGTCACTCTTCTACCTCGTATCCACACTCTTCTATGGCCTTGAATTCTACATAAAGAAGATTTTACAAGAAAACCAAGTGCCTTGAATTATACAAAGAAGATTGGATAAGAAAACCAAGTGGGGGTTAGGCTTTAGGAAAAAGGAAAGAAGAGAAAGACTCAAGCTAAAATAAGAAAGAACTTGGGTTGCCTCCCAAGGAGTGCTTGTTTCTTGACCCCTTATTGGCTTCACCTAAATATCGCCCTTGGAGGAGTAAGATATTTTAAAACCCTCTTCCTAAGGGTTCTTAGTCTCTCAAAAAATATGCTCTTCTTCAAAAGCTTATCATGAAACATCCAATGTGATTTGTCTTTGTGTATCCTCTGTGAAGGCTCTTCATCAACCACCGAAAGGATTGTAATCTCAGCTATAGGTGAGGGAAGCTCATCTGAATCCTTGAGGTTAGGAGGTATTTGGGTTAAAGCAAAGCACTCCTTTGTCAGAACCTCATTCTCATCTTCCTCAAGCTCATCCTCATTATCCTCACTTACTTGATACCCATCCCAAGTCGAGAATTGAGTTGACATTCTGAGGCATGATGAGACCATGTCTTCGCACCTATCATTCATATGCTTGATACCTATACGCATCTTAGCTTGATTGGTCAAGATTTCTTCCGCCAACTTCTCTATTCTATTCAACTGAGATAGTGGATCATGGATATCCTCTTCTTTACTGTGGTAACAAAGGTTTTGGAGATTTCTCTAGCTGAGGCTATTTGTATGCAATTGTGATGAGACCCATACATCGAGTTTTTTGTTGAGGTCCTCAATGGATGTTTCTAACTTGTGCAACATGATGCAATCTTCGACTGTATATCCTCATGCATGACAAACTTCACAATAACTCCCATCTTGCCATTGACTATAGTTGGGGAGAGTACCCCACCGCCTATGTGAACGGTCAAATAGCCTTGGGCAGTAATCTCTAACATGACCTGTTGTGCCACAAATCTCACAACAAATATTAGTGGCATTCATCACAGTTATATTAACAAATTAGAGCATTCAATTTAGCATTTAGAGAAAACATTTTCATCTTAAAAACATTAATAGTCAAACTAGGATAAACATGTAGTGGTGAAGGAGATGCAAAAAAGAAAAAAAAAGAGATGAAGAAAAAGTAAGCAAAAATTATTCACACAAAAAGAAAAGAAATGTTTAGGCTAATTCAATTGCTAGTCAACTAATGTTGCTCTGTTTAGTTCCCAACAATGGCGTTAAAAACTTGATGTGGTTTTCGCAAATGCACGGAATATCGTCAAGTAATAAAAAGATATCATATCTATAGGGACTGATGAGGCAACCACTAGCGAGTTCGCAAGGCGAATTACCTAGACTGGCTGATAGTGTGAAGGTTCGCAAGCTTAGAGAGGAGAATTAAGAGCACTATAGAGAGAGTATGTGAGCTAGAGAAGAAGAGTAAGGAATGCAGTATAGGAGAAATATTCTAGGATTTAAGTTTCATTGTGATGGTCTTTGGTGTCCTACGGGTAGCTAATATCTTAGTCTCTATGTCAAGGCATAATGGGTAGCCTAACTAGATTATCGATGTGAGTTGCAAATTTACACCGAAGTCTCCAGTACTTGCTATCCAATGTCATTAGATAGATAGGGTAACTTGGAATGTCCAGTTAAAGGATTTTCTTTGTCACTAAGGTTCTCTTGTCATACGATTCCAAGTTACATACGTCATCTCCTAACATGGAATTAAGGAAGACCCATTGAATAGGGATTAGGTCAATCCTTGTGTGGATACGGTCTTCAAGTCAAGGGAATATTTAAGGTTGTCCGATGGAAAGGATACTCTTGTCACAGAGGGCTCTCCGGATATACAACCTTAAGCATCTCCCTCTAATGGAGATCGATCTACACAATCCATTCAATTAAACACAACAATCATGCAAGTACTTAAGATATCTAAGCACAAAACATTCATAGAGGCTTTTCATCAAACAAGAAATATGTCAAAGCATGTCATCAACATAAGGTACATGTCATTCTGTAGGAATATCACCAAATATACATCATAAATACTTCCTAAACCTTAGAACATGTAGACTCTACTCTCTAGGCATGGGGAGAGATAATCAAAGACACAAAGGAAAGTAATCTACGCCCAATACAAGAGAAGGGGAAGAAGAAAAGTTTATCCTTGGAGCATGAAACCAATCCTTTGGCTCGGAGGTAGACGGATGATGAAGATGGCCTTGTATCGTCAAAGGAGATGAAGGTGGCCTCTCTAGGGTTCCCCCAAGGGGGAAAACCCATTCCCCAAGCTAAGGGATGGAGCCCCAAAGCCAAGATGCCCAAACTAGTGTTCTCTTGGCCCTTTTATACCTTTCTAATACATTTCTAGATTTACCCCTTACATGGCTTCGTTAAACTAGATCTTCATCCCTTAGATATGGTTTTCTTATACTTCACTCTGAACCAAAGTTGTATCCCTTGAAATTATCAACATTTTGATATAAAGAACAACTCGAAACTCCAAACGAATAGAAAGTTATGACCATTTTAATATTGCCCTGCAGTGCTGCATGAAATTGACATGACCGTGCAATTCAGCACGGCCAGACTGTGCGATTTTGGCCAAAATCTCATATTAAGAAGCCATTTTCTCAGGTTTATGTCTTTAGAAAAGTTGTAGATCTTAAAATCCTCTTAAATTTGATATAAAGAACAACTCTAAACTCGAACCGAATAGAAAGTTATAACTTTTTTACTCTTACTCTGCAGTGCTATCTGGAATTTGACACGATCATGCTTAAAAGGCACGACCATGCCATGTAACACTCTGCAAAAAATGGAAAATAAATATGTCTGTGTTCATTAGGTTATTTTTGTCATGTGGAAGATATTTGGCTTCATTTCGACATCATTCAAACCTCCATTTAGTCCAAGGAACATGAGTGAGTCGGAAGGATTCTACATTGAGCTCTTGGAGAGGCATTGGTTCTGCCACCTACAGCACCAGGGTTATAGGGTCAAGGTATGGGAGCAAGGTATGGCCGTGCCAGGAGACACGGTCATGCCATGCCTGTCTCGGCCAGCCTAGCACAAGCAAGGCACGGGGCCATGCCAGTTGCGGCGAGGCCTGCATAGGCTATGCCAATTGGCACAGTTTGGTTGTGTGGGCTACAGCTAGTGAGGCACGGCCGTGCTAGGGGGCATGGTCATGGCATGTGGGGCATCCATGTAACGACCCATAAAATTTTCTCAATATTTTTCTTTAAAATATTGATCATGCCTAGATAGATTCTCGAGGAATATAGGGACACTAGTATGAACCTTAGCATGATTATCCATGATTTTCGATATAGATTAGGAAGCTAAGTAATAATGGGCCTTACATGGGCCCTTCTAATACCATGGCTACTAAGGGACCTTAGGTAAAAATGTTATCATGAATGGAAATGAATTTCAATTAGAAATATTAACATAAGCTTTAGTGGGCTCTTATATGGGCCTTGGCAAAAATAATTATAAAAGTAATAAAAAGGAAGTGCATGCACCAAGGATTGAACCTTGGACCTAGTGTATCACCATACATGTACTAACCAATTCACCTAGCAAGGGAGTGCTAGTGGAAAAGGAAGATGATTTTAGTTGAGGCTAAAGGAAGTGAAGAGTCATCAAGAGAAGAGGCACCATGCCCCTTCACTTGCCCCCTTCATTTAGTATAAAAGAGAGGGGAAGGGAAGAGACAACTTAGCACTTAAGTTATTTGTTTTTTTCTTCCATCAAAGCTTCCCTCTCTCCTTCTTCCTCCTCCTAGCCGAAACCCACAAGGGGTTTTTTCCCTTGGAAAAGCTTCACAAAGGGACTCTCTCTTGAAGATCCAAGGCTTCCTACAAGGCTACAAGGGCTAGGGGTGATCAAGGGACAACAAGGTCTTCATCCTTTTCTCTATTTAGGGTCTATAACCAAGACACCAAGAGTAAGACTCCCTCACCTGTGGTATAATTGTTTTCCTTGATGTTTATCATGATTTAAGTTCTTGTTTAGGATCTAAGTTGAGAAAACCATGAGGTTTGGGTTCTAGGGTTTCGGCCAAGCCTTGTATTTAGGTTTGGGGATGATGTAAACCCTCATTTATGCTCTCTAATGTTTTCTTATGATTAATAAAGGGTAAATTATGTTTTGGGAAAATTTTGTAGCACCCTAAGACCATCTAGTGTTTCGGCCACCATCCCACCTTCATGGGTATGGATTAGATCTAACCCTCCAAGCATGTTTATTGTGTTTTCCTATGTTACCATGGATATTAATTGTGAATGATATGAATTTTTCCATGTGTTTGTGACCCTTTAGGGTTTCGGCCAAAGTCAAGTGGTAGGGCTAGGACTTAGGGTTAGCTCCAACTATGGGGTCTAATGGCCTCCTATGGCATTGTAGGTAATGTATGAGCTTCCTTTTACTCATGGGACCTTTCATGTTGCTTGAATAATGGGATCTTCTCCTATTAAACTTTCGGCCAAGCTCATAATCTAGGGTTTGGGTTGGGTTAAGGTTTCAAGGATACTTGTTTATGGTTTACTATGATGTATGTATATGTTTAAGCATGTTATAGGAATGTTTATGTTACCTAAAACCCTAGTTTTATGTGCTATATATCATGACTTGTATGATTGGGTTATGTGCTATGTTTATTCATGAATGTTTTAAGCTCTATACCATGAACACATGTGTTATGAAGAAGGTCTCATGTTTATGTAGAATGATGCACATTTTAAGTTAAAAACCTATGATAGAGATATGGTTAAGTAGACCTATGCATGTTCTATGTTGAATGCCATGAACCTAAGTAGTATGTATCATATTTATATGAATTCTACCCATGCTTGCTTATGATGGACACTATGATTATGTATGCTAAGTGACATGTTCGATGTATGTGATGCATGCTTACCTTATGTACCATGATCATGCAAGTTTTATGAACTAAGATGATGTTTATGCATTAATGCATAATTATGTATGTATTTCATGTCTTATGAATGAAGATGATGAATGAAGATAATGTTTATGCCTTTAAGGCATAATGATGTTATGAATTAAGTATGAATGATGAAATGCAAAGTATGCTTTATGTCATGCTTCATGTAACAAGATTATGTTCATGTCTTTAAGTATGCTACGTATGTTCTATGAATGATGAAGCATGTGAAGTTATTTTACTTTATGAATGGGCTTGTACCGGACCAAAGTAAGGGTCCAAGGGATGAGCACCTTAAGAACGCCTCGGTTCTGGACTACCGTAGCTGTCCACGGTTCAGTGACTACCGTAGCTGTCCAACAGGGATGGGCACCTTAAGAACGCCTCGGTTCTAGAACTACCGTAGCTGTTCCTACCCTAGTAGGTCGAGACTAGCTACCTCGCACTTAATTAGGGATGCGCGCATATGATGTATGTATGTGGTACAAGCCGGGGACCCCCATGATGTTATGATTATGTTTAAGTATTTATAATTATGGTTTTCAAATAAGCATCCTTATGTTATATGCATTTGACTCATGCATCCATTCATGTTATGCATCTACTCCATGTTAAGTATTTTATATGTTTATGTCTATGACAAGAATCATGCCATGTTAAGTATTTTATATGTTTATGTCTATGACAAGAACCATGCCATGTTAAGTATTTTATATGTTTATGATTATGACAAGAACCATGCCATGTTAAGTATTTCATATGTTTATGTTATGACAAGAATCATGCTATGTTAAGTGTTTTATATGCCTATGTTTTGTATCAAGAACTTTTATAGGTTAAGAATGTTATATGTTTTATGTTATACGATGTATGGTTTTAGTGAGTAGGAAAGAGTCTTACTAAGCCTATGTGCTTATAGTTTACTTTCTTATACCGCAGATCAAGCAAGAGGATATTAAGGGAAGCAGCAGGAGGGGCAAGAGTGTGTGTGTGGCAGTGACATGACAAATGAAAAAAGAGAAAGCTTCTAATAATTATACTTTGTCACATGTTCTACATTTTGCATTTTTCCTCATAAGTCTCATGCTATACTTATGATGGTTTTGTCTAAAAAAATACACTTGCTACTTATGTTGCTTATGGATGACTTATGTGATTTTTATATCATGATGCTACGTATGATGTTCATATGCTAAGTTACCATGTCACCATGTTTAGGAACGATAGTTAAGACAGGTATGCATGATTCGAGTGTTAGTTGCATGTATGTATTAAGTTTTAAATTATTCCGCTGCATTACGATGTTCATATGTCTAAAATTTATGTTGGCCTAACACCGTCCGTGTCCCACACCATAAGGTTTGGGGAAAAGATGGGCGTTACAGGTTGGTATCAGAGCAGTTGTCATATCACTACACACACATCAAGCCTTCTTCCTGCAGCTTCCAAATAAGTACCTCTATGCATACCTTATTTTCCTTTATGATTCTAGAATATGCAAGTATGGATGATACCTTATGATTCTAGAATATGCAAGTATGAATGATGCCTTATGATGGAATGTACTTTTAGGATATGTAATATGAACGATACCTTACCTTATTTTATGAAACTTATTTTATGAAATCGAATACTTTAGGGTTTCGCTATGTGGGTAGGAATAACAATAACTTATATTAGCCATACTTGTCTTTTATGAAGAAAAGCATGGCTAGAAGACAGAGTAACAGACTTAATGAGACAACTCCATCGCCTGACCTGATGCAATTAGTGACCCAACTTCAGCGTCAAGTTACCAAGCAGCAGGAAACCATTAATATCTTGATGAACCAGCAAGAAAATTCTACCACTCCACCGGTGAACCAGACTGCTATACCTGTCACGCCTACGGTTACGCAAACCCCTCCGACAGGCCCGACCACTGTAGCACGACAAGAAGCTTATTTGATCCAGTGGTTGAGGCTGAAATCGGAAAATTTCTCGGGTACTGGCGAACCATGGGATGCCCAAGCGTGGTTCAAGACAGTGGAGAGTACAATGGAGCTGCTGGACTGGCCTGAACATGAGAAGATCAAGTGTGCATCATTCTTCCTTTCTGGGGATGCCAGAATGTGGTGGGAAAGGGTCAAGGCCAAGAGACAGGTGAATCAGATGACGTGGTCAGATTTCGAATCAGAGTTCTGTTGGATCGAGAAAACCGATAGAGGGGGGGTGAATATCGGAAATCATTTTTCGGAAATACTTAGAGCAACTACGCAGCGGAAATTAAGAAAACAAAATCACACAGAGACACAATCGATTTTTACTTGGTTCGGAGCCTGGGTCGACTCCTACTCCAAGGCCCACGGTCGTTCACTGTTTACTTTGGGCAAGTCTATATGAGGCGCAATAATAGTTTACAAAGATTGATTTACAAATTCAGCACAGTAAACTAAATAATTAAAAAGAGACTCTTCTTTTACCGACGTCCAATGTAGGTTGTCTTTTTCGGGGCAGCGGGACGTCGTCGGCTCGAGTTGGGAGGTTTCCGGAGCGAGGCGCGAGAGCAGAAGAGCGTGGAAACGTTGATTGAAGTTGTTGTTGAAAGCCTGGGCGTTGGGTGCTATTTATAGCACCTCGGGGCGCCCTGGACGTCAGGGGCGCCCCCCATGTGTCAAGCGATCCGAGCTTCTCTTGGTCAAACTGTTGGGACCGGGTGCATGCCGACAAGGATACGAGTTCGTAAAATTTAAAATTTTTACGTGCAGCGGAAGAGTTTGCATAAAATAATTTCCTAAATTATTTTAACTTCGTATCTAGCATGCAATCTTATGGTGTGTTGACATAATCATAAAATAAAACTTTGCGAAAAAGTAAACTAATTTACTAAGTACCTCTCGTAACTCGACGTAAGGGACGAGATCCAACCGTAGCGTCCCTTGGAAGCTCCGCCTCTATTCGCGTCCACGCCGAGTTCTCTTCGGGATGACTTCACAAAGTCACGAGTTTTGTGCCGACGAGAACTACTAGATTCTCGGAAGGCACAACTAGAAGAATAAGAGAAATAATGGAAAAACTAACCAACGAAGTAATGGAATCGAATTCCGGGAAGAGAGGAATCGCTATCCGCTTCTTTTTCTTCGTGTTCGGGTTCTCCTTCTTCTTTAATGCTCACGGCACCACCTCCTTGGTTGTGGTTGGGCGCCGGCCCTAGAGGAGCTAGGGTGCGCCGGCCCTAAGGGAGGAAGAAGAGAAGGAGGAGAGGAGAGATTAAGAGAGAGAGAGAGAGAATTCTTAATCTCTTAATTGGAATAAAGGGCTAGCCTTTGGTTCCTTTATATAGTAGCAACTCCTTTGCTAAGTCTCCCTCTAAACCGAATTAACGAAATTAACGGAATTGGTTATAAGAAATTTATCTTATAAATTTTCTTATTAATTATTCCGTTTAAACCAAGTCTTTATTATAAACTAATTTATAATAAAGCTAATTCTTCTTCTCTTTAAATTATGAAATAAATTTTTTATAAGAAATTTATAAACTTTCTTATTATGGAAAAATCAATTCATAATTGATTTTATAAAATTAAAATAAACCAATTCATGGATTATTTTAATCTTCCATAAAAGAATAAATTTCTACAAATTTTATTTATATAAATTTCTTTATACAAATTTATTTATCCATAATTTATAAAATAAATTACACTAGATTTATTTTATTAATTAAACCAATTAAATTGGTTTTTCTCCTCTTATTTGGCCGGCCACCATAGAGGGTTTAACACCCTCTTTGGCCGGCCAAAACCAACCCAATAAACCACGAATTAAACTCATTTAATTCGCCCAAAAAGCCTTCAAAAGACTTAGCCATTTTTGGCTTCCATTGCGCCTCTGACTAACTCAGATTCGACTTGTTTCTCTTGATCGGAAATCTAATTTTCAACTCGTTTTAAATCCCTCGGATTACTCGTATTGCGTGTGACTAAATAGGCTTTCGATTTATGTTGGCCGTCTATAATTAACCCATTAATTATAGAACGATCATGAGTGGCACCTAGTAGTACATCATGATCCCCAATTAATCGAAAGATCAACGGTTTGACCTCAGAAGAAATTATTCTGAAACCCTTCAGCAGCTCTAATGAGTCGTGCCTCATTCCCTTCACCACCTTATACCCACTTGGTTCAGGACACGGTCTATGGTGTCAGTCCCCACTAGGCTGACTACGTCACACCTAGCCCAAGTAGTGTCTTCCTCGTCCTTTGGATTTCTAATTACTCTCATGTATTTAAGAGACTCGCACTCTTAACATGATATGCTCTGGCCAGAGGCTTTGAGTAACAATCTGACGATAGGCCTGGGTATACATCTCCTCGCAAGGAGTGGTGAATCCTTTGTAGGCTGTTCAAACATCTTCGGGCACTTCGGCTTATACCCGATCATCCTGGGTCCACACCTCCTTGGAGATGCTTGCTTAAGATGTCAAAGTATAAGTCTCCATGACCAAGATGACTTGAACACCGCAAGTCAAAGGAACATCGCACTTAAGCCGCAGTAAGATCTTCATTGACATATCTACATGTAGATTCCCATATGAAGTCTTACAGCTAGTCACTCCAATGAACTAGTTCCCTTAACTAGCATCCATGTTTATCTCCGGACATCCCAATGTCACCAGCTAGTGAGAATCAGCTGATTAGAGAATAACCCATGCTAGTCTCAACAGAATTGATAGTGTCCATTTTTATCAATTCATCGACTAGGGATAATTTCAATACTTCACAATTGCACATTAGAGATAATCACTAGTTGTGATCCCATCACAAATTCTCTTATGCTATGAGTTGTATTGCGGACATTCAGTAGATGAGTTTAAGATCCCAATCAAATACACAAAACATGTATACTCAAATAGTGAATTATCATTTATTAAAATAAATGTTTACATCATAAGGCGATTGCCTTAGGACACTTCTCTCATATCACTAACACAAACTCTATCCCACTCGAATAGGGATGAGTTTTGACACAGGGGGGGCCCTGGATGCAGGGGGTGCCCTGCATGACTTATTCAGCGTGGGCTTCTCGGCTGGATAGGTGTAATCGGCTTCACTGGCGTAGGCGCGGGGCGCCTTGGCTGCTGGGGGCGCCTTGGGCGCTGAGGGCGCCCTGGCTGCTGAGGGTGCCCCGGCCAGTGGTCAGTCGAAGCTCCTTTTTGCTTCATTTGTTTCATGTTCACCTTGGGGGCGCCCTTCTCAGCTGCTGCCTCACTCCTTTGAGGCTCTCTGAGCTGCAGACACACGTTCCTTTGGTCCTGCATCCAGGGTTAGTTCGAAAACAATATAAAGCAGTAAGTTGTTAGTTTTATACAGCCTTAGCTGTCTTGGTTCTGACTTTGGGCCTTCCAAATGGAGCCCTAGGTCGAACCGACGCCTACTGTTCCCTCGACGGGGAACGCGTCCTCACCTACTCCTCTCGGGAGAATGTACCTGATGCCAACCGTTCCTCTGGTTGGACTTTTGCCTCGCGGTCCTTCGCCAGGTCTTGTATGCCGAGCTGTCCTTCGCCCGGTGCCTAGCATTCCTTCGCTAGGGCTTTTTACTCTGGCATTCCTTCGCCAGTGCCTAGCAGTCCTTCGCTAGGGCTGTTTACTCTGGCATTCCTTCGCCAGTGCCTAGCAGTCCTTCGCTAGGGCTTTTTACTCTGGCATTCCTTCGCCAGTGCCTAGCAGTCCTTCGCTAGGGCTGTTTACTCTGGCATTCCTTCGCCCGTGCCTAGCAGTCCTTCGCTAGGGCTTTTTACTCTGCACACTCAAGTGACATGTTAGATAACAAGTAAGACTTAACTCTTGAACCCTGCTGCCATTATCAAAACACAGGTTTGACTTTGGTGCTTTCTGCACCAACAATCTCCCCCTTTTTGATTTATGGCAACCCTAGTTCAAAAAGTTAAGTTTTAATCAAAGGCATAAAAATTTGTTCCCTCCCCCTGGAGGGAATCTCCCCCTAGATTTTTTAAAATTTCATGGGGTTCTAAGTTTAAAAAGTTTTACTTAAATGATTTTGTACCTCGAAAACTTAAGTTTGGATACTTTGGAAATCTTTTGATAACTTAAGTTTTAAAAGTTCATAGAGGAATTTTTTGAAAGCATGAGTTTAGAGTAACACAAATTTGAAGCCTTAAGTTTAAAGTACTCATAAGTTTTAAAAACTTTAAGTTAATTACTTATTTGGATTTGAAAGACTTAAGCACTTAGTAAACTTTGAAACAATTTAAGTACTTAGTAAACTTTAAAACAATTTAAGTACTTAGTAAACTTTGAAACAATTTAAGTACATAGTAAATTAAGTTTAAAGTACTTATGGAAGTTTTGAAAAACTTATGCTTAAAGTACTTATAAAAACTTAGTACTTAATAAACTTAAGTTATTTCTAGAAAGGTTTTGAAAAGCTTTGAAAAGTAGCTAACTTTTTGAAAAAAATTTTGAGAGTTTGAAAAAAAAATTTAACTCTCTCCTTTCTTATCTCTCCCCCTTTGCCATATATCAAAAACAGATAGATATTGTAGGAATTAATTTGCATAAAGAAATGACTTTAAAAAATATTCGTATAATTTTGCTGTACTGAACCAAGACTTAGACCAAATCAGTTGATTTTCTCTTGTAGGGACCTGTCTAACCCATTTAGCTACTTACTAACTGTTATAAGCAGTAGTTTTTGCTAGTGTTAGTCAAGGTAAGTGTTTCTGTTCAAGTTAGATTTTCTAAACTTGACACTTAACTTGATTGCTGTATAAGTTGTATTTAGTGCCCCAATTACTGCAGATGCACTGACTTAAAGCATCTTGAATTAAGGCAAAGACCTAAGCATCTCAACCCTTTCTAGGTTATCAATCAAAGTACCCTAAGGTGCTTGTGAGATGCTGGCTTCTAAATCTATAGGTGCATGCAGTTCTAGGGTTAGGGCCTAAGCTAAGTCCATTTGCGAAAAAGCCCTAGTTTTGAAAGGGGGTAGTTTTTAAAGAAAACTAAGTCGAAAGAGATTTAAAACAAACTGATTTTGAAATTAGTAAAACAGTTTTTCAAAATTCGATTTTTAGAAACTGATTTTTAAATCAAGTAAAGCAAAGAAAATAAAAGTAGAGTGATTCTATTCTACAGAGCACAATCCTAACTGCCTTCTTAGTGAGCTGAACTCAGACTCAGGTAATGGTTTTGTGAATATATCAGCTAAGTTGGATTTTGAGTCTATATGGTTAAGTACTATCTCACCCCTGGCTACATGGTCTCTTACGAAGTGATGTTTAACTTCTATATGTTTTGTTCTGGAATATTGGATTGGGTTCTTAGTTAGATTGATTGAACTTATATTGTCAATAAATACCTGAGTTTGGGTGTAGTTGAGCTGGAAGTCCTTGAGAGTGTGCATCATCCATAAAAGTTGTGCTACACATTCTCCTAAGGCTACATACTCAGCTTCAGTTGTGAACAGAGCCACACAGTGTTGTTTTCTGCTGCACCAACTTACTAGACTATTTCCTAACAGTTGGCAGCTTCCACTTGTGCTCTTTCTATCTAATTTGCAATCAGCATAGTCAAAATCCGAGTATCCTGACAAATTGAAGGTTGAGGTTCTAGGATACCAAATCCCTACATTTAGGGTGCCCTTTATATATCTTAGTATTCTTTTTAGGGCTGCTAAGTGTGTTTCCTTAGCATAGGTTTGGTATCTAGCACACATCCCTACAGCAAAAAGATTGTCAGGTCTGCTGGCTGTAAGGTACAGTAGACTACCTATCATACTTCTATACAGTTTGAGGTCTATTGGCTTACCATCAGGGTCACTATCTATTTTTACATTAGTTGCCATGGGGGTATTTATGCTTTTAGAGTTATCCATTTTAAATTTCTTTATTAACTCTTTAGCATATTTGGATTGATGGACGTAGTTTCCATCTCTAGTTTGTTTGATTTGTAGTCCTAGGAAAAAGGTAAGCTCACCAACCAAGCTCATTTCGAATTCATTTTCCATTATGTTTACAAACTCTTTTAGGAAGTTTGTGTTGGTGGATCCAAAGATTATATCATCTACGTAAATTTGGGCAATAAATATATCTTTTCCTAGGGTTTTAATAAATAATATTGAGTCAATTTGTCCTTGTTTAAATTCTTTAGAAGTTAAGTAAGTTGATAAACGATCATACCAGGCCCTAGGTGCTTGTTTTAACCCATATAGTGCTTTAGTTAATTTGTAAACGTGGTCAGGTTTGTCTAAGTCCTCAAAACCCGGGGGGTTGTCCTACATAAACTTCTTCTTTAATGAACCCATTTAGGAAGGCTGACTTTACATCCATTTGGTATAGCTTAAATCCTTTATGGGATGCAAAGGCTAACAACATTCTAATGGACTCAAGTCTAGCTACTGGGGCATATGTTTCATCGTAATCTAATCCCTCTACTTGGCTGAATCCCTTGGCTACTAAGCGGACTTTATTTCTAACTATTTCTCCTTGATCATTTAGCTTATTCCTAAAGACCCACTTAGTGTCTATGATGGTTTTGCCTTCAGGTTTAGGCAATAGTTCCCAGACTTGGTTTCTCTCAAATTGGGCTAATTCTTCTTGCATAGCTATGATCCAGTCAGGGTCAGGTAGGGCTTCATCTATAGTTTTGGGTTCTATTTTTGATATCATAGCTATTTGACTAAGGTTTCTATAGGAGGATCTAGTCCTGACTCCTAGAGTTGGATCACCCACAATTTGATCGGTTGGGTGACTAAGTCTGGGTTTCTTGGTTCTCCTAGAACTTGGTTCAGCCTCAGGTCCGACTGGTCGGTTTGTTTCACTGTTTGATTCGACCCTTTGGGCTGGTTCATTTGTTGGTTCAGTTGACTCATTAATTGGTTCAATAGTTAGTTCGTTTAAGGATTCAATTAAGGGTTCACTAGTTTGTTCATTATTTTCTTGATCAGAATTTGATGAGGTTAGGTTTGGATTATCAGATGTTGAGTTGACTTCTTCATCAAATATTAAGTTAGTTGTTTCTTCAATTTTCTTAGTTTGTTTGTTGTAAACTCTATAGGCTCTACATGTGGTTGAGTATCCTAGGAAGATACCTAGGATTGATTTGGATTGAAATTTCCCTAAGTAGTCTTTGGTGTTTAGGATATGAACTTTGCATCCAAAGACCCTTAGATAGTGTAGATTTGGGAGCCTATGGTAGTACAGTTCATAGGGTGTTTTGTTGTGTCGCTTGTTAATCAGAATCCTATTTTGGATGTAACAAGCCGTACTAATCGCTTCTGCCTAATATTGGTTTGCTAAGCTAAATTCGTTGAGCATCGCCCTAGCGGCTTCTTGTAAGGTTCTATTCCTTCTTTCGACTATCCCATTTTGTTGGGGGGTCCTAGGACATGAAAATTCATGTAAATACCCATTGACCTTACAGAATTCCTCGAACCGCTGATTTTCAAACTCTCCCCCGTGGTCACTCCTAAGTCTTTTAATTTTAGTATCGTTTTGATTTTTAATCAATTTACAGAAATCATTAAATAGTTTTAAGGTTTCATCTTTGGTTTTTAGAAACCTAACCCAGGTAAACCTAGAATAATCATCAACTATTACTAAGCAGTATCGGTTCCCGCTTAGTGACTTGTCTCCATGTGAATCAAATAGGTCAAGGTGCAGGAGCTCAAGTGTGGTTTGAGTTAGGTCAGATTGAATTAATTTGTGATTAGATTTGGTTTGTTTTCCTTGATTACATGATTCACATATTAAGTTTTCATTGTTTTTAATTTTGGGGATACCTTTGATTAGGCCAAGTTGGGTGACTTTTGAGATAGTTCTCAAATTGGTATGACCTAATCTCCTATGCCAGAGGTTCAATTGTTCTAACTGAGTTAACATATATTTAGGTACTAGGGGAAGGTTTATATTGTATACATTATTTTTCCTAGAACCCTTAAGCATGGTTTTTGAGTCTTGTACATTTCTAATCAGGCAGTCAGAATTGTTGAAAGTGACTATATAACCAGAATCACATAACTGACTTATGCTAGGCAGGTTAAAATTGAAGTTTTCAACCAAAAGAACTTTCTTAATAATAAAGTTAGATTTAAGCTCAATATTACCTGACTCAATTACCTTGAGTGTAGCATTGTTGCCAAATGCTACTGAGCCTAGGTTCTTGAGCTTGAGTTTGGTGAACTTCAATTTATCTCCAGTCATATGTCTGGAGCAACCGCTATCTAACATCCATTGATCCAAATCTTTATGTTCCTACACATAAAGAGTTTTATTGATTTAGATCCAATTAGAGTTAGGAATAGCTTAAATTGATTTTCACTGACTAGTCTGTCTCACCCAAATCTAGGGTTCTCAATCACGTTA
>JAGFNQ010006133.1:95239-114846 GCA_024364735.1 Boesenbergia rotunda | reverse complement strand
CTGGCTTCTAGATCTATAGGTGCATGCAGTTCTAGGATTTGGGCCTAAGCTAAGTCCATTTGTGAAAAAAGCCCTAGTTTTGAAGGGGGTAAGTTTTAAAAAAAACTAATTCAGAAAATCATTTAAAATTTTAAAGAAATTAGTTTTTCATAACAGATAAAAAGATATCAGCTAAATTTGACTTTGAGTCTACATGCTTAAGGACTATTTCACCCCTGGCTACATGATCCCTTACGAAGTGATGTTTAACTTCTTTATGTTTTGTTCTAGAGTGTTGGATTGAGTTCTTAGTTAGATTGATTGAACTTATGTTATCAATGTAGACTTGGGTTTGTTTACCTTGGTTACATGAGTCACATATCGTGTTATCATAGTTCTTAATTTTTGGTATTCCTTTAATTAGACCAAGTTGGGTGATTTTTGAAATTAGTCTAACATTTGTATGACCTAATCTCCTATGCCAGAGGTTGGATTCTTCTAATTGAGTTAAGAGGCATTTATGTATTAAGGGTAAATTGATAGTATAAACATTATTTTTCCTAGTGCCCTTAAGCATGACTTCTGAGTCTTGAAGGTTTCTAATTAGGCAGTCAGAGTTGGTAAAGGTAACTACATAGCCAGTATCACATAATTGACTTATACTAAGCAAGTTAAATTTAAAGTTCTCAACCAAGAGTACATTTTTAATCACAAAATCGGATTTGAGTTCAATGTTACCAGACCCAATGACTTTGAGTGTAGCATTGTTGCCAAATGCTACTGAGCCTAGGTTCTTGAACTTGAGTTTGGTGAATTTCAATTTGTCTCCAGTCATGTGTCTGGAGCATCCAACATCCATTGGTCCAAATCTTTATGTTCCTACACATAAAGTATTTATTGATTTGGATCCAATTAGAATTAAGGATAGCTTAAATTGATTTTCACAACCTAGTCTGTCTCACCCAATCTAGAGTTATCAATCACGTTAACCTTATGGGTTTTGTGAGACAGGTTTTAACAGAAATAAAGATTTTATTTTTAAAAAGCATGATTAATTTTGAAAAGTTGAATTAATTTACAAAAAATTAATTATATTTTAAGTTTATTTTGAAAGGTGATTGAATCTAAGATTAATTAAAATTTGTGTTAGATTCAAATCTGACAATAGTAAAGTGAATTTGATTTTCAATAATTGGCTTCCAGGTCTTGGCGAGGCACTAGGTCTTCTTTGGCCGTAGCCTTATTGGATCATCAACCCTTTCCTTGACAAAGCCTTTTATTGAAAATTCATCTTCCAGTTACTCCTTGAAAGATTTTGGTCTAACTAGTTTGGGTCTTGGATCGGTAGCTTCGGCTAGTTCCATCAAAATGGCTTCCCTAACGTACTATCATCTCACCTTCACCCAATACTATATTGTTCAAATTTCAATTAAATTGTTTCAGTCCTTAGTCTAACCAGTCCTAGGTCTAAACATAATAATTTGTAGAAATAAATAAACACTCAAGCATGCAATTAAGATTAAGGAATTAAGCAAAAGAAATTTATCTAATTATGAAAATTATTTTTAAATTGGCTCCCCCTAGACTAAAGCCACGATAATGATTAGGCAAGATGTGAATCTTGTCCTTGAGGATCTAATACTGGTTTGGTCTAGCTTGGTTGTTCAAGCAAAGTTTGGGTACCCATGCTCGGACTTTGGGTCTTGATTGGGTCAATACAGCATAATATGATCGTTGTCTCGACTTGGTTCGATACCCTAACCCAGATCGATTTAGAACGGACTTCTGTTTTCCAAGGATCATGTCAAGACCCTTGGAACTCGAAGTGAATCGTTCTAAAGCTACTCTTAGCTCCTTGACTTGAGTTTTCAAGGAGGAGTTCTCTTTCTCAAGCTTTCCAACTTGAGTAGAGGTTCCTTCTTGAACCTTCTCGGTCAAGGATCTAGAGTCAGCTTCCTCTTTCAGGAGTTTTACTTCCTGTCGGAGGGACTCGACCTGGATTTTGGCTTTCGCCAAGTTACGAGATAAGTAAGCTATTAACTTTGATAATTCAATTTCGGAATAACCTCTTACCATTATTTGGCCGTTTTCCGAGATGGTGAGCCTTCCGTCGTCCGGCTCCGATTCCGATCCAGTGTCAATGTCTTCCGAAGCAGTCAAGGCGAGCAAATTTGACTGTGGGGCCTCTTCTTCTTCTTCGGAGGAAGATTCGTCCCACGTGGCTTGAAGAGCCTTCTTCCTTCGAGTCTTCTTAGCTTCCTTTAGATTGGGGTACTCCGATTTGTAGTGTCCCTTCTTGTTGCATTCGTAGCAGGTAACATTTGGTTTGGTCTTTGAAGTTGAAAGTTCAGCTGGATCTTCCTTTCGTCGACTTGATTTCCTTCGGTTGGTTTGATGCTTCAGCTCCTTGTAGTAGTCCCGAGCTAGCCGCACCAACTTGGGTCGATCTCCTTCACTATCTTCTGAGTCTGAGTCAGAGTCAGACTAGGGTGCTGGTTGAGGCTTTTTCTTGGCTACCTTTCCTTAGGGTTTACCTGCAAGAAAAGAAATACCTTTCTCGGCCAAAGTACAGTTAGTCTGTTCATGTAATTCTAGTTCTGAAAACAATTCATCTAATTTAATTTTTGAAAGATCCCTAGAAACCTTGTAAGCATCTACCATAGATGCCCACAGAGTATTTCTTGGGAAAGCATTTAAGGTATACCTGATTAGGTCACGGTTCTCTATCTCGTGACCGATTGTGTGCAGGCCGTTCATCAGCTCCTGGATTCTGGCGTGGAGATGTGATGCTGATTCGCCCTCATTCATCTTTATAGTGTAGAGTCTGTTCAGCAACAGATCCCTTTTGCTGATTCTGGTGTCGGAGGTACCTTCGTGCAGCTCAATCAGTTTGCTCCAAAGTTCTTTGGCGCTGCTGAAAGGACCCACCCTGTTCAGTTCTTCCTTGGTTAGTACGCACTGCAACGTCTGAGTTGCCTTAGCATCAACCTCGATCTTTTTCTTTAGAGTGGCGTCCCATTCAGAATAGTGATGTGCCACTCCTTCTGCGTTCTTGGGGATTTCGAGGCCAGATTGGATTATTACCCACATATCCACCTGAGTTTTTAGGTGGACTTCCATCCGACTTTTCCAGTAGGAGAAATCTTCTCCACTGAATAGCGATGGTCTGGCTGTACTGAAACCCTCTTGCATGGCCATAATAATTTTCTGAAAAAAATAAGAAAGACAGAGAAGCTTTGTCCCAAGACTTGGTCTTGGATTAGTAGTGCGAAAGAAAATTAATAGAAAAGAGAAACGATCGAGTGGTGTTGCACCAACCTCGATTAACGAGAAAAATTTGAAAAAGAAATTAAAAAATCACAAAATCCGAAAAAAACTCTCAAATTGGTGGTTGCACCAAATTTGAGCCACTCGCTCTGATATCACTTGTTGGATCGAAGAAAACGATAGAGGGGGGTGAATATCGTTATAAAATTTTTCGGAAGAGAAGAGTAAATGCGCAGCGGAAAATGACAAAATACACAAGAACACAAGTCATTTTTTACTTGGTTCGGAGTCGCGGTCGGCTCCTACTCCAAAGCCCACGGTCCTTGACCGTTTACTTTGGGCAATTCTATATTCGATAAAGTTTTTACAAGATGATAGTACAGATATAGAATTGGAAATTTAAATCACAACACTTTCGTAAATTGAAATTTTACCGACACCCGATGTGGATCGAATTCCGGAGTAGAGGGTCATCGTCGGCGCTGAAATCTCGAAATCGAACTTTGCCGGGGCGCAGCGCTTGAACGAAAGTGTCTAGAGAGTTGAAAGCAATTGATGTCGAAGCCTTGGGGGTGCACCCCCTTTTATAGTACTCATACGGGCACCTGTGTCGATGGGGGAGCCTAACACGTGGCCTTCCCTGCGCGAACCCTTATCCACAGGCTCGGTCAGCGCTTATCCACCTCCACTTGGGCGCCTGAGCTGATGGGGGCGCCCGTGACCTCACGGGCGCCTGACTTGAGTACTTTCAGAGACTTCGTGGTTGTGTTTTGGATTTTGCCTTCACCCTTGGGCGCCCGTATCCATACGGGCACCTGAGCCCATTCGGGCGCCCGAGTCCATCCGGGCGCCTAGGCCCAGTGAGGCACCACACTTGCAGACAACCAGTCCTTCGATCCTGCAACTCAGGTTAGTTCCAAAACATACCAAGCATTAGTTACATCCGTAGCTGTCTTGGTTCTGACTTTGGGTTTCCCAAATGGAACACTAGGTCGAACCAACGCCTACTTTTCCCTCGACGGGGAACGCGTCCTCACCTACTCCTCTCAGGAGAGTTTACCTTTTGCCAACCGGCTCCTCCGGTTGGACTTTTGCCCAATCCTCCTGATCAGGTCTTCGTGCCCAACTTCTGGTCAGGTCTTCTAGCCCAACTTCCGGTCAGGTCTTCGGTGCCCAGACCCTTGCCAGGACTTCTTGCCTAGTCCTCGACCAGGACTTCTTTGCCCAACTTCCGGTCAGGTCTTCTTGTCCAGTCCTGACCAGGACTTCTTTGTCCAGCCCTTTGCCAGGACTTCTTGCCTAATATACCTAGGACTTCTTCCTGCACACTCAGTGAACATATTAGATCACATTAACACCTTAACTTCTTAACCCTTTGCCATTATCATAACCCAGGTTTGACTTAGGTGATTCCTGTACCAACAATCTCCCCATTTTTGATTTATGGAAACACGGTTCAAAAAGTTAAGTTTAAAGAAACAAGTAATGTGAATGATTTTTAATTTCCTCCCCCTGGAAGAAATTCTCCCCCTGAGTTTTTCAAAAATACGTGGGGTTTTTGAAAACATTTCTAAGTCCTTGTCTAAAAAGATTTTTCAGGAGGCAAGCTGGAGGCTTGCGTGTGCATCCGAGGGACAAGGGCTGAAGATGAAGAGGGCGTGAAGGCAACAATCGAGGTTGCTGGTGAAGAGTTAATCGGGTTGTGAGGGTCTGAGTATGAGTGCTTGTACTCAGGGGTTAAGCTAGGAGGGTTCGAGTGCGGAGTGAAATGTACTTGGGAGTGTAACCCTAGGCTTAGGACTCGGACCAGTCGACTGCCCATGGGGCAGTCGACTGGTGTTGGCTGAAACAGGCAGGCAGATTCGAACGTTGTACGACAACGGTCGAATCTGAGTGGGACCAGTCGACTGCCCCAGGGGCAGTCTGTTGGTGTAGGAAGCACCATATCGAACCTTGTTTTGATATTGGCAAAGGGTTCAAAGTTAAGTACTATTTGTGATCTAATAAAGTTACTCAAGTGTGCAGGAAAGTCCTAGGTAATCTAGGCAATAAGTCCTGGCCGTGGGCTGGGCAACTAAGTCCTGACATAAGGTTGGGCAATAAGTCCTGGTCGTGGATTGGGCACTAAGACCTGGCCGAGGGCTGGGCACCAAAGACCTGGTTCGAGGAATTGGGCACTAAGACCTGGCCAAGGGCTGTGTACCGAAGACCTGGTTCAAGGAATTGGGCACTAAGACTTGGCCGAGGGCTGGGCACCGAAGACCTGGTTCGAGGAATTGGGCACTAAGACCTGGCCGGGGGCTGGGCACCGAAGACCTGCTCGGAAGGTGGGCACTAAGACCTGGTCGCGGATTGGACACGAAGACCTGGTCAGGTGTATCGGGCAAAAGTCCAATCGGAGAAGCCGGTTGGCAAAAGGTAAACTCTCCTGAGAGGAGTAGGTGAGGACGCGTTCTCCGTATAGAGAACAGTAGGCGTCGGCTCGACCTAGGGCTCCATTTCGGAGACCCAAAGTCAGAACCAAGACAGCTAAGGCTGTATAAAACTAATACATTATTGCTCTGTGTTGTTTTGGACTAACCTTGGATGTAGGACCAAAGGAACAAGTGTCTGTAGCTCAGAAAACCTCAAAGGAGTGAGGCAGAAGCTGAGTAGGGCGCCCCCAGTGTCCCGGGCGCCCCCAAGGTGAATACAAAACAAGAAGAGCAAAAGTAAGCTTCGAAAGCTAAGTGGGCGGGGCGCCCCCGTGCTCCCGGGCGCCCCGCACCCAAGCCACCGAAGCGGATAATCCTGATCCAGCCGAGAAGCTCGCTGAAAAGGTCAACCAGGGCGCTCCCAGCGTCCAGGGCGCCCCCAGAGTCAATCCTCAGCCCTATTCGAGTGGGATAAGGGCTGACTGAGGTAATTCCGGTTCGGTTGACACGTGGGGGGCGCCCCCAACGTTCAGGGCGCCCCGAAGTGCTATAAATAGCACCCAACACCAAGGCTCCTGGCAATCAACTTCTTCCAACGCATTCACACTCTTCTACTCCCGCGCTCTGCTCCGAAAACCTCCCGACTCGAGATACAAGCGCCGATGACGTCCCTCTGCTCCGAAAATACAATCTACACCGGACGTCGGTAACGAAGAGCTGCTTTTAAGTTTACTGTACTATTCTTGTAATACATTTTGTAAACTGTTTTTGCGCATATACAATTGCCCGCAGTAAACGGTCAACGACCGTGGGCCTTGGAGTAGGAGCCGACCGCGACTCCGAACCAAGTAAAATCTTGGTGTTCGCGTGTGTTTTAATTTAATTATTTCCGCTGCTAATTCTCTTTTACAAATCCGAACGCTTTACGATATTCACCCCCCCTCTATCGTTTCTCTCGATCCAACACAGTCGACTGGTAGCGGCTGTTTCAAATTCTAGCCCTATTTAAAGGAGCTCGTTTCATACTTTCGTTTCTTGACGAAACTCGCTTGGGTAAAGTGAGTTAGTAGTCTTATGTGCTCAGAGGTGTGCTTGGTGCTGTGGCGAGGTTTCTCCACCCACAAGGAGCGACACGGACTAGCCGGAGGTTATCCGGGGATTGATCCACCGACGGATTCTTGGATTAATCACCCGTCCGAGGTGGATACCAAGTAAATTGGTTTGTTAGCATTGTTTTACATTGTTAGTTTTGTTTTTATTTTATATTCCGCTGCGCAAACTAATCGCGTAGGAAGAACGAATCGAAGAATAGCTATTCACCCCCTCTAGCGTACCGGAAATGATCTATCAATTGGTATCAGAGCGAAGGACCGCTCTTGATTGGACTAACCGCCGAGGGAGCACACGCTAGAGGAAAATGGAAGGGGAAGGTCCACTAGGATGGGATATCCGGATTCCACCTTCGTACGACCTCGACGATTTCGCGTATTGGAAAGGTAAAATGTCATATTTTCTAATGACTAATATTGAAGATTGGATGTGTATAGAAATAGGTTTTGATTCTCCCAAGGACAAAAAGGGAAGGATTCTTAAGAAGAAAAAGTGGGCCGAGGAGCAAATTCATCAATCCGAAATCAATAACAAGGTAACTGACATGTTAATCAATTTAATACCTAATGACATTCTGGATAGGATAGGTGAGTATAGGGATGCTAAGGAATTATGGAGCAAGCTAGTAGCACTTCATGAAAATCCTACACGAGTACTGGAAGAAGAAGTAAGGTCAATAGTCCAAGAAGACCAAGAGGAGGAAGAAGAATCAGCTACCTCATCAAGTGAAATGGAAGAAGAGAGTGAGAGGTCATCCATCTCATCCGAAGAAGGAGAAGAAGTATCAACATCAAGGGTTGAGGGGGAGGAGTGATCTTCATCCACACAAGAGCAAGGGAAAGCTCCAACCTCCACCAAAGCCAAATCAAAAGAACATATCACATGCTTTGGTTGCTACGAAAAGGGGCACTACAAGGATAAGTGCCCTCTAGGTAAGAAAAAGAAGGTACTCTCTAAACTCAAGTCTATTCGATTTAAGCCTAACATGAATTGTAGGAATGGAGAAGCCCAAGAGAGGAAAATGAAGATTAGATGCTTCACATGCAGAGAATTGGGACACTACCACACCAAGTGCCCAAAGAAAAGTAAAATCAAGAAGATGGAGCACCTTAGGAAATGGGAGAAAGAAGAAAGGAAAGGAGCACACATCAAGGGGGAGCCCCAAGGGTAAGGGAGGTAATCCCTAACTCCACTTATGATTCAAATTCTTCCATGAATACTAGAAATATTAATGATTTCTTGCCTAGATATAATTTTGGCTTTAAATATCATGATAGGAATAGAAACACAATTGCGTGCCAAAACACAAAAAATTCTATATTTGTTGACAAACCTAGGAATTCTAGGACTAAGGACCAAGGCATAAACCCTAAGAAAGGGAGACATATGCCTAGAAAAATGGGTAGACCTAGGAATGATCGAATTAGGTATAATGATCCTAAGGTTAGAAGGTTGGAAAAGGAAAATCAAGTGTTGAGAGCAAAACTTGATAAGTTAGAGAAACACCTAGATAGACTCATTAGGGGGTCAAAGGGGGCAAGCATGATGCAAAAAGATCAACCTCTTAGAAATGGTAGGCCGGGATTGAGATACCACCCTAGGAGGGCAAATGGTAGTAAAATGGTATATTCAAGGGTGCCCTATAACTATGGTAGAGAAAATATCAAAAATGGCAAAGAAAAGCCATTTAAAGGAAAAGAAAAAGAATTGACCAAGAAAAAGGTCTATAAGGTGAATAGAGTAGTAGTGGAAGGTCAAGAAGCACCGGAAGAGCACCGGTGTGGTCTTGCATTTGTAGATGAGTTACCTAGGGAGGTAACTAGGGCTAGGAGATCAAGAGAGAGCTCTAGAAGCCAGAATGGGATCCATGGTCAATGAATCTCAGGTGGTTTCCTTCTAGAAGACTAGATAGGCTATAAAGTGTGCCAAAAGGTTTAAAGGGCTAAGGTTAGCCTTAATACTAGAGAATTGACACACTAAAGGAAGAGTTATGATTGAAAATGGGGTTATAATTGGAAGCAATTGATTTTAATATGAAAATACCATGTAACTTGATGCTATCAGTGTGATATGGATGAGTATGGGAGGAAGCATCAAGAAGAGATCCAAATTAGAACTTCTAGTTAGGTTTAAAAGACTTATTTTGGATAGTTTTGAAATTCATATCAATCTTGTGATCCGGAGTGAATTTATCTGAAATCATATTTTTTCCAAGTAGACTTAGGATCCACAAATCTCTCCATAAAATTTCAGATTTTTTAGAGATTTGTTGAATTAGTTATGCATTTCTAAAAGTAGACTGAAAAACTAGAGTTTCAAGTATCAGTCGACTAGCTCAAAGCCAGCCGACTGGTCCATAACACAGAACCTTCTGTATGTTTTATTAGTTGACTGCCCTGGGGGCAGTCGACTGGTCCCAACTGGAAAAAACTTCTGTGAGTTTTACTAGTCGACTGCCCTGGGGCAGTCAACTGGTACACAAGTTCTATAAAAGAAAAGGCGCGGGGGGGGGGGGGGGGGGGGGAAGCCAAAACCTAGGGTTTTGGCGTGCCACCCAGGCGACTCCTCCTCTCCTGAGCTCCTCTCTCGTTCTCAGCCTCTTCCGAGCCCTAAAATTCGTTTCTAAGCCTTCCTCTAACCCCGATCTACTCCTAGGGTTAGTAAAAAACTCCCCTCTTCAAGTCGATTTCTCCAAATCATCATCATGAAGAGATTAGCGAAAAGGTATCATGGTTTAATGTTTAGTTTTTCATTTAAACTATATTTTGGAACTAATGTGATATTTTGTGCATGTCTTCCTTGTCATTTTTCCTTTGGAGGGGGGGTGTCTTGGTGTGTATGCATGAATGTGGGATATTAGGGCTGTTTCTAAGAGACTTAGGGGTGAGGGGTCATCTCACCAAGGTCAGGGACAGTCAGGGGGGTCTAGGTTTAGGTCTTTGGAATGCAAGAAACAATTTGAGGAAAATGAATTTGTTCCGATGAATTGTAGGTATTTGAATAAAGCCTACTTTCAAGAAAAGTCACCTCAAATCACCGAGATGGTCACCCACTTCGGAATAGAATGTTGGATCGATAGAACCGATAGAGGGGGGTGAATATCGGTATTCGTTTTTCGGAAAATTAAGAGCAAGTGCACAGCGGAAATAAAAAATAATAACACAAAGACGCAGTCGTTTTTACTTGGTTCGGAGCCTGGGTCAACTCCTACTCCAAGGCCCACGGTCGTTGACCATTTACTTTGGGCAATTCTATATTAGGCGCAAAATAGTTTACAAAGGATTATAGAATTAAGTACAGTAAACTTTTAAATGGCTCTTTTACCGACGTCCAGGGTAGATCGACTTTTTCGGAGCAGCGGGACGTCGTCGGCTCGAGTTGGAAGGATTCCGAGGCGAAGCGCGAGAGCAGAAGAGCTTTGAGACGTAAAGAGAGTTGATGTGTTGAAGCCTTGGTCGAGGGCCCTTTATATAGGGCCTGGGGGCGCCCGGGATGTCGGGGGCGCCCCCCCCCCCCCCACGTGGCGTTTGATCCGGTTGGATCTCGGTCACCGTCTGATCCCTTCCTTCTCGGGATAGATGTTGACCGGGGCGCCCGGAGCGCTTGGGGCGCCCGGATTGACCGGGTCAAACACTTATCCTTTAGGCTTCGCTGTGGCTGCTTCGATGCTTTGTTATTAGGGGCGCCCGGGACGCTGGGGGCGCCCGGGAGCAGCGGCGGCGCCCGGGAGCACGGGGGCGCCCGGGAGTTGAACTGTCGAAGCTGTCTTTGCTTTGTTGTGTTTTGTGTTTACCTTGGGGGCGCCCGGGACACTCCGGGCGCCCTGGTCAGCCATTGCCTCATTCCTTTGAGGCTCTCTGAGCTGCAGACACTCGTTCCTTCGATCCTGCATCCAGGGTTAGTCCAAAACACAATGAAACAATAAATTATTAGTTTATACAGCCTTAGCTGTCTTGGTTCTGACTTTGGGTCTCCAAAATGGATCCCTAGGTCGAACCGACGCCTACTGTTCCCTTGATGGGGAACGCGTCCTCACCTACTCCTCTTGGGAAAATTTACCTGATGCCAACCGTTCCTCTTGGTTGGACTTTTGCCTGACGGTCCTTTGTCAGGTCTTTGGACGCCGAGCTGTCCTTCGCCCGGTGCCTAGCATTCCTTCGCTAGGGCTTCAGTCCCAAGCTATCCTTCGCCTGGCGCCTAGCAGTCCTTCGCTAGGGCTTTGTATCCTAGCAGCCCTTCGCTAGGTGCCCAGCAGCCCTTCGCCAGGTCTTTGATGACTAGCAGCCCTTCGCTAGTTGCCTAGCAGTCCTTCGCTAGGACTTGATGACTAGCAGCCCTTCGCTAGTTGCCTAGCAGTCCTTCGCTAGGACTTGGTGACTAGCAGCCCTTCGCTAGTTGCCTAGCAGTCCTTCGCTAGGGCTTTGTATCCTGGCATTCCTTCGCCAGGTGCCTAGCAGTCCTTCGCTAGGGCTTTTTCTGCACACTCAGTGAACAACGTTAGATCACAAATAGTACTTAACTTTGTATCCTTTGCCAATATCAAAACAAGGTTCGATATGGTGCTTTCTGCACCAACATAGAATAGCTAGTGTATTGTCAACATGATATTAATGTTGACTTATACAAAGAATTCTATGCCAACTTGACTTGCATTGACTCGGAGAATAATCTTTATGAGTCTAGAGTAGCCGGTGTCACCATCCCTTTTTCAGCCGTGGTTTTGGCTAGGTTTTTAGAGTGTCGGCATCTAATAATGTAAATACTTATTTTCCCAATGTTGTTGAGTCTTTTGAGTTTTCGGATGTCACCATCGATCAGATACATCTGTATTACTTTAGGAGGCATAGGCATGAGTCTGAACGCATTTTTGATGTCAAGCCTATGAGTCCCTTCAGTCATGTATTATATAAAATTATTTTAGAGTGTCTCTTACCCATCGTCACCAAGGGAAGGGCAAGGATCTGATTGCCTCACCTAGTGATGATGTATGCCCTTGAGAGGAAGTTGGATATAGATGTCTCTCTTCATGTATTTACCTCCATCTGCCATTTCTCCCAAAGTGTTAATGGGAAAATCTATATGCCCTTCTGCCACGTTTTGACCATGTTTTTCCAGTTGCGGTTTGGTATCCGCGTCACTAGCGGTCAGGTCAGGCACCTGTCCAAGGACTATGACCAGATTGGCACATGCCAATTATCCTTGGCAAGCATTGAGAGTCGGCAGGGACAGTTTGTTTGGAGACAGCGTCAGGAGTCGTCCAGCTTGGATGAGGAGCCTGCTGCGGGGGTTACACGCGAGGAGTTCTCTCAGCTCTGGGTTGATGTTCACGGCATTCGGGTGGACCTCCAGAGCTTTCAGTAGCAGCAGCTGGGCTTCCAGCAGAGGATTGAGGCGGAGGTTCATGGGTTTACCAGCCGACAGGATAAGATGTACGAGATGCTGCGGCAGATGCATCTCTCATATCAGGCCCCACCTCCTCCTCCTCCAGGCGACGACGACATGATCTAATGGGATCACAGCTTTTAGAGCAGTTTAGTGTTGAGAGTGTTGTTATTTGATGTATTCTCATATCTCTCAAACACTTCTTATTCTGGATTTGTATCATTCTGATGACTTCAGGGCTTTGGCCCCTGCTACTTTCTCATGTTTTATCTCATGACTCTCTTTATGTTTCCATGTATGATACACTTCTTTTCATATTATGTTATGAGTAATTTTGTCATGACTTCATGATATGTTACCAATTGTTATGTCATAGTGTTATATTACTTAAATTCTTTGATCAGTATTGAATAACAAGACTGTTATGAATAAGGGCATAGGGAAGATTGTTCATGATTATCAAGGGTTAAGTGATAAAGAGGGGGAGTTTTGTGTACATGAAAATCTTATAAGCAAAAAGGGGCAATTGAGGACTATTTCATATGTCAAAAGGTCATGGTTAGAATTGGCAAAAGTAAGGAATCATGATTAAATTTGAAAGTTGATACAAAATGACCTTTTTGGACGAAATTCGAGTTTGTACCAAAATTCAAGCACGGTTGATGTTTTTCATGAAAATATATTTTTCTAGGGTAGGGAATACTCTAACAAACGTGTTTGCAAAATTTTACATTTTTCAGAATTTTTTAGAATTTTCTAGGGGTTTCTGAAATTCGGCTGGAATTTCAAAAACAGGCGTATCAGTCGACTGCCCTTGTGGGCAGTCGACTGGTAGTTTGGGCAGAATGTGAATTTGTGATTTCTGAGGGGTTTTTTCAGAAATCTGGTTGAGTTCTATTTGGCACCAAGGGTAGGGTTGCTTGGGGCAATCTTTTTGATGGTGTCAAAGGGGGAGAACTTGGGTGTTAAATTAGGTTTGGGTTGAAACTTAACTTTGATTGATTTATGAAACTTTGGAGTTGAATTGGGATAACTTAACCGGTTGTTGTGAGTAGTGGGCAATGAGAATTGAAAATTGAGAGAAAGCATAGGTTAAGGGGGAGGTTGCCTCTTGTTTGTTATGCTTTGATTTTCAATTGATGTTGGTACTGTCTATATTATTGTTGTTATGTTTACCTAACTTAACATATTGCCACACATCAAAAAGGGAGAGATTGTTGGGGCAATCGGCCCTGATATGATCTGGAGGATCATGGGTTTTGATGTGTGCGGTCAATATGGTTAAGTTAGGGTTTATTGTGGACTAATATGTGTACATGAGTGTGCAGGTGTACAGATACACATGGACTTGGTTGATGTCTTCAGGTGAAGGATGGCATGGAGGCAAGCTGGAGGCTTGCGTACACATTCGAGGGGCCGTGGATAGTAGGGACGATGAGCCGAGGGATGCGGACTTCGAGGCGTACGTGTAGGGTGGCATGGAGGCAAGCTGGAGGCTTGCGTGTGCATCCGAGGGACGAGGGCCGAAGATGAAGAGGGCGTGAAGGGAACAGTCGAGGCTGCTGGTGAAGAGTTAACCGGGTTGTGAGGGTCTGAGTATGAGTGCGTGTACTCAGGGGTTAAGCCGGGAGGGTTCGAGTGCGGAGTGAAATGTACTCGGGAGTGTAACCCTAGGCTTAGGACTCGGACCAGTCGACTGCCCATGGGGCAGTCGACTGGTGTTGGCTGGAACAGGCTGACAGATTCGAACGTTGTACGACAATGGTCGAATCTTAGTGGGACTAGTCGACTGCCCCAGGGGCAGTCGACTGGTAGCGGCTGTTTCAGATTCGAGCCCTATTTAAAGGGGCTTGTTTCATGCTTTCGTTTCTTGACGAAACTCGCTTGGGTAAAGTGAGTTAGTAGTCTTTTGTGCTCAGAGGTGTGCTTGGTGCTGTGGCGAGGTTTCTCCACCCGCAAGGAACGACACGGGCTAGTCGGCGGTTATCCGGGGATTGATCCACCGACGGATTCTTGGATTAGTCACCCGTCCGGGGTGGATATCAAGTAAATCGGGTTGTTAGCATTGTTTTACATTGTTAGTTTTGTTTTTATTATATATTCCGCTGCGCAAACTAACCGTGTAGGAAGAGCGAACCGAAGAATCGCTATTCACCCCCCCTCTAGCGTACCGGAAACGATCTATCAGGACTAACCGCTGACAGAGCAACGACGCCAGAAGTTGAGGGGGAGCCTAGGGGTGAATCAGGTATATTTTATTTTAAAATGTCTATTTTTAAATTTCATATTACGTGTTTCAAATGCAGGGAGAGAGGACACTACAAAAATCAGTGTCCTACTCATAAGATTCGAACTACACCACCGAAAGCAAAAGATGCACCAGCGCCAGGAGTCCGGAGGAACAAGGACCACATCAAATGCTTCAAATGCGAAAAATATAGACACTACAAGAATAAATGTCCGGCAAAGATATGCAAAATTTACGTTTCGAAAATTTTTCAAACTCCTGCACGATCCTATGTAGATAATTTAGATAATCGTTCTGGTAAATTAGAATTATTGCATAGTCAAATAGATATCTTTCATGATCAACTAGAAAATGTAGACAGTAATAAATTATCAAAAATTAATTCTGAATTTCGTAAAGATAATTTAGAAATTAAATCTGACAATCCTAGAGATAATTTAGAAATTAAATCTGACAATCTTAGAAATAATGTAGAAATTAAATCTGACAATCTTAGAGATAATTTAGTAATTAAATCTGATAATCCTGAAGATAATTTAGATAACTCTGAATTCAAATTTGAAAATCTTAAGGATAACTCTGAATTCAAATTTGAAAATCTTAAAGATAATTCTGAAAATTCTGAAATCAATTCTGAAAGTATTGAAGATATTTTTGAGGATAACTTCGAAGATATTGAAGATGAAATTCTTTTAGATGATAATTTAATTACGGATAATGTTAAAGATTATTACAAAACATTAACCAGTGGCCCAAATTACTCCACCTACTTTGAGGATATTGAAGGATGTGATTTTGAGGATGAGGAGAAGATGAAATTTTCTGAGATCAAGGTCATAGTTAATAAAAATCACAAAGATTCAAATAAACCAAAATTATTGGAAAAACTTGAAAAGATAAATAAGGAAGAAATAGTGGATGAGTCAGAAATTTTTGAAATCATGAAAATTATGAACTTAAACCCACAACTATTAATTAATCATTTCAACCTTAATTATTCAAGTTTTAATTAATTCATAATTAATTCAATTAATCCTTAATTTATACAAATTCTAATTAATTTGTAATTAAATTAATCCTTAATTTATTTAAATTCTAATTAATTCATAATTAATTCAATTAATCCTTAATTTATTCAAATTCCAATTAAATGTATCTGCTAATAATATCAAATATGTTAAAGTGGGTTGGCATATTCGCGGGTTCACACGACATGTATCAAATCAGGAATTTGATACATCTTTAGAAACTTAATTAAATGTTTTGACTTGTTTGAATCATGTATTAATGTCATGAACATGCATCTGCTATTTCTTTAAAATTTATGTCATGACATTCATGTTTAATTTTATGCATGATTTAGAACGGCTATAGAAAAAAGATCAATTGAAACTTGATCAACCTAGTATTAGGTGGAGGTGAGATGATAGTACGTTAGGGAAGCCGTCTGGTGGAACTAGTCGAAGCTACCGATCCAAAACCTAAGTTAGTTAGACCAAAATTTTTTAAGAAGTAATTCGAAAATGAATTTTCGATAAAAGGCTTTGTCAAGGAAAGGGTTGATGATCCAATAAGGCTACGACCAAAGAAGGCCTCGTGCCTCGCCAAGACCTGGAAGTCGATTACCGAAAATCAAATTCACTTTACTATTTGATAAATTTGAATCTAACACAAGTTTCAATTAAATCTTAGATTTTACAATGAATTAAGAAAAATGATTCAAGCATCTCACAATGCACCCATAAAGCAACCATGCGTGTTGTATTGAGACATCTAGAATGAGTGAGATGTTAAGGACTAATAAATTGAAAAGTATTTTTCAAAAGTATTTTTCAAAATTCTTAGAATATTTTTCTAAAAAAATATTTTCAAAATAGTGCTTTAATATAATAATGTTTTTATGGAATTCATGCTTGTCTGGTTGATTATATATGATAAATTTTCAAAAATTATATCTTTTTAAAAAATTATTTGACTCACACAATTAGACACAAGCCTCCTAGGACAACACTAAAGTTTCATAAGGCACTTAGATAGAGTCAAACGGTGTCGGGTACAGGGGGAGTGTTTTTATTCTTTTGAAATATTTTTCAAAAACTGTGCTTTAAATTACTATCACTTGTGTTTTCGAAAAAAAGGAAAAAAAAAGGGGGCTATGCTTTAAAAAGTTATTCTCATTCCATGTTGAATTTTCTAAAACCTTATCTTCTTAAAAATTACCATACTTCAAAGTTGTTCTTTTGATTTTGATAAACCCTAAAGACACAGAGGAAGTCTACTTAATGATCTACAAGGACTCCGAGGATGTGTCAAATTTAGGGGGAGTTGATGTTAGCCCAATACTAGTGTTACGAATGAGCCTCAAATTTAGATATTTATAAGCTGAAAACCCTTAGCTAACAAAATTAAATGTAGAATAGGGGCCTCAGGTCGTATTTTTTCAAGGACTAGTTTAGGATGTTTGATTCAAGCTTGGATTTGTTTGTCGTCAAATGTTTTGGGTTTTCAAATTGGAATGGGGGTTTTGTTTTGCAAATAAGAATGAGAGTATAGTTTGAAATGAAATTGGCTAAAGCAGGAATTAAACTAGTAACTTGTAAAAACCTTACTTAACAAAGACAAGCAATTCGATATGAAATTATGGAATTGAAGTACTAAACTAGCTTCAAGGACAAGCAAACAATAACTCTATAGCTAAGTTGCAGAAATTAAATGGAATTCACGCAATACAAATTGAATGCTTAAAACAGGGCTGAGTTGTAGCTGTGGTTACCTGATCGGTCGGCTGACCGATCATATACAAGCCTGATCGGACTGGTGACCGATCAGGTGCTGCCTGGATCGGTCGAATAGACCGATCAGTAGCTGAAATGTGATCTGATACGATACGAAACAAACTGGAATGCTAAGAATAATGTTCAAAAACTTAAATCTACAAGTAATTGACACCAGTTCAAGTTCTTCACCAGGATTTGCTCCTTGCCGTCACACAAGAATCGAGCTCAGAACCCCCTCGCTCGAGAATCGAACAAAAGTCAGCTTTCGTGATCGATTTGCTTAGCTTGGACGTGTGATCTGAAGCTTCCTCCAATCTCTTCTTCCTTGATGAGTGGAATGGTGAATGGTAGCTCAGGGACCCTCAGAACAACTCAGAGAACCCCTCTGACTTGCTCCGATTGATGAAAAATGGAGATCAAGAAGAGGTTAATCGGATGAAGTGAGCTCTCGGTGACACCCTCGCCTGAGCTTCCGGAGATGAATTGATTGCAAACTCCTCGCAGAAATTGATTTGGTCGATTTGAAATCTGAAGAAGAACTCGATCTGGGTGGCCACGTGCGATCGGAGATGAAGAACAGAGCGAGCTGGAAAATTGGATTGCGACGACGAGAGCTGGAAGAGGGAATTCCTGTTTTTATTATCCCTTTTGAATTTGAACGGCTGTGATTGATCCGGCCTCATCCGACGGTCGAATCTTCTCCGATCTGAACCAAACCTTCCAGATCTTGATCAATGGCTCTGATCTACTTCTCCTTAGCTTGGATCAATCAGATCTGCGGCGGATGGCTCAGATCTTCCCTTCTCTTGCTTGGATGGTTGAAACTCCTTTAAGCTTGATCCAACGGTCAGATGTGCTCTGATTTGGTTCAAACTTTCAGATCTTGATCTGGGGTCATGATTAGCCCTAACCTGAACTCGGATTGATCAGAAGCTCACAGATGGCTCAGATCTACTTGTTCCTTGATCGGACGTCCCATATTGATTCAATGCTTGATCGCCTTGATTTGAGTCGAATTCTGACTCAAACTTGATCCAACTTAACCTAGGTCCATGATCCTTCAAAGCCTACAAAACCAAATTTAAATTAGATATCAAAACATCTCAAATATGCAAAGATTTGCAATAAAATCCAAAATAAACTTAATCCATGGAACCTAGTGTAAATCCAAGATTAAGAATGTAAAAATGGATCAAAACATGGATTCTAGAGTCTAAATTAACTAACGAAATGATAATTATCAACTCCCTCACACTTGCTCTTGAGCATCTCGCACAAGCTAACTAAACATGTACCGCCCCTTAAATTATTCTCAATCATAATTAGAAGCAATTGAAAGAAAATTACCTAGGGTTGTCAATTCTCAAAAATCTAGCTCAATGGACTAGTATCTTGTCCTTAAATCAACAACTTAGCATACTTCATCCTTCATGACTCATTGAGATGAACTAAACATACAAAGCCTATCAAGGGAATATTTAGTGGCTCTCTTCCTAAATTCTACATTTCAATGAAAGTGGAGCTCACTCAAACACAACATGTTTCTTGCACTACCATAAGCTTGCTTATTATCTACTCTCCACCATCATTCTTGACATGGATCCACATCTACAAAGGCTTATTAGAACAAGTTAAAGAAATATGAAATGATAGGAATGAAATAGAAGTTTAATAAATTTTTATAATAAAAAATCATGATAAAGGAAGTAAAGAAATATGGTATGATAAGGAAAATATGGAAAAGAAATATGGTATAATAAGAAAATATGAAAAAAGTAGAGAAAGTGGAAGACTTGGACACTCCAAAATACAACCTAATGCACTTTGCCCCTTTGATGGTTTCTTCTAGTGAAATCAAAGCTTAAAATGGAGTAGGAGACAATCATTGATCTGATTGGATGAGAAATCCTCACGGTGTACCAAAGTTGCTGTGTGCCAACCTGCTGATCGGTCCAGAGACCGATCAGACTCTCCTTGATCATTCTGGAGATCGGTTTGTGCTACATCTGGATCGTTCTCAACTGCTTCTGAACGGACTGGATAGCTCCTGATCGGTCTGAGTGACCGATCAAGCTCCTCCCTGATCGGACTGGTGACCGATCAGGCTCCTCCCTGATCGGACTGGTGACCGATCAGGGGCTGATCAATAGCTGGGTTGCGCAGAATTCTGAAACTGCTCTGCCTGATATTTTTTTCTTCTTCCGATCAGTAGCTAACTCTTGACTTCAATGAGATCTTTGTTTCCATCTTCTAACTCAGAAATCTAATCATCTTCTGATACTTCATATTCATTCTTTCCTTTTCTTTTTTTTTCTTCTCTTTTTTTCTGTTTCTCAGCTACCTCTTTTGTCTTTCTTTCTGTTTTTTTTCGCTCTTCAGATCACCTTTTTTTTCCTTTCTCTTGCAACTGAGCTGATGGATGAATTTTCA
>JAGFNQ010006133.1:0-92666 GCA_024364735.1 Boesenbergia rotunda | reverse complement strand
CTAACTTAACAAAGACAAGCAATTCGATATGAAATTATGGAATTGAAGAACTAAACTAGCTTCAAGGACAAGCAAACAATAACTCTGTAGCTAAGTTGCAGAAATTAAATGGAATTCACGCAATACAAATTGAATGCTAAAACAGGGCTGAATTGTAGTTGTGGTTACCTATCGGTCAGTTGACCGATCAGATACAAGCCTGATCGGACTGGTGACCGATCAGGTGCTGCCTAGATCGGTCGAACAGACCGATCAGTAGCCAAAATTCGATCTGATACGATACGAAACAAACTGGAATGCTAAGAATAATGTTCAGAAACTTAAATCTACAAGTAATTGACACCAGTTCAAGTTCTTCACCAGGATTTGCTCCTTGCCTTACACAAGAATCGAGCTCAGAACCTCCTCGCTCGAGAATCGAACAAAAATCAGCTTCCGTGATCGATTTGCTTAGCTTGGTCGTGTAATCTGAAGCTTCCTCCAATCTCTTCTTCCTTGATGAGTGGAATGGTGAATGGTAGCTCAGGGACCCTTAGAACAACTCAGAGAACCCCTCTGACTTGCTCCGATTGATGAAAAATGGAGATCAAGAAGAGGTCGATCGGATGAAGTGAGCTCTCGGTGACACCTCGCCTGAGCTTCTAGAGATGAATTGATTGCAAACTCCTCGCAGAAACTGATCTGGTCGATTTGAAATCTGAAGAAGAACTCGATCTGGGTGGCCGCATGCGATCGGAGACGAAGAACAGAGCGAGCTGGAAAACTGGATCGCGACGACGAGAGCTGGAAGAGGGAATTCCTGTTTTTATTATCCCTTTTGAATTTGAACGGTTGTGATTGATCCGGCCTCATCCGATGGTCGAATCCTCTCTGATCTGAACCAAACCTTCCAGATCTTGATCAATGGCTCTGATCTACTTCTCCTTAGCTCGGATCAATCAGATCTGCGACGGATGGCCCAGATCTTCCCTTCTCTTGCTTGGATGGTTGAAACTCTTTTAAGCTTGATCCAACGGTCAGATGTGCTCTGATTTAGTTCAAACTTTCAGATCTTGATCTAGGGTCATGATTAGCCCTAACCTGAACTCGGATTGATCAGAAGCTCACAAATGGCTTAGATCTATTTGTTCCTTGATCGGACGGCCCATATTGATTCAATACTTGATCGCCTTGATCCGAGTTGAATTCTTACTCAAACTTGATCCAACTTGACCTAGGTCCATGATCCTTCAAAGTCTACAAAACCAAATTCAAATTAGATATCAAAACATCTCAAATATGCAAAGATTTGCAATAAAAGCTAAAATAAACTTAATCCATGGAACCTAGTGTAAATCCAAGATTAAGCATGTGAAAATGGATCAAAACATGGATTCTAGTGTCTAAATTAACTAACGAAATGGTAATTATCAACTCCCCCACACTTGCTCTTGAGCATCTCGCACAAGCTAACTAAACATGTACCCCCCTAGATTATTCTCAATCATAATTAGAAGCAATTGAAATGAAATTACCTAGGGTTGTCAATTCTCAAAATTCTAGCTCAATGGACTAGTATCTTGTCCTTAAATCAACAACTTAGCATACTTCATCCTTCATGACTCATTGAGATGAACTAAACACACAAAGCCTATCAAGGGAATATTTAGTGGCTCTCTTCCTAAATTCTACATTTCAATGAAAGTGGAGCTCACTCAAGCACAACATGTTTCTTGCACTACCATAAGCTTGTTTATTATCTACTCTCCACCATCATTCTTGACTTGGATCCACATCTACAAAGGCTTATTAGAACAAGTTAAAGAAATATGAAATGATAGGAATGAAATAGTAGTTTAATGAATTTTTATACTAAAAAATCATAATAAAGGAAGTAAAGAAATATGGTATGATAAGGAAAATATGGAAAAGAAATATGGCATAATAAGAAAATATGGAAAAAGTAGAGAAAGTGGAAGACTTGGACACTCCAAAATGTAACCTAATGCACTTTGCCCCTTTTATGGTTTCTTCTAGTGAAATCAAAGCTTAAAATGGAGTAGGAAACAGTAATTGATTTGATTGGATGAGAAATCCTCACGGTGTACCAAAGTTGCTGTGTGCCAACCTGCTGATTGGTCCAGAGACCGATCAGACTCTTCTTGATTGTTCTGGAGATCGGTCTATGCTACATCTGGATCGTTCTCAACTGCTTCTGAATGGACTGGATAGCTCCTGATCGGTCTGAGTGACCGATCAGGCTCCTCCCTGATCGGACTGGTGACCGATCAGGGGTCGATCAGTAGCTGGGTTGCGCAGAATTCTGAAACTACTCTGCCTGATATTTTTTTCTTCTTCTGATCAGTAGCTAACTCCTGACTTCAATGAGCTCCTTGTTTCCATCTTCTAACTTAGAAATCTAATCATCTTCTGATACTTCATATTCATTCTTTCCTTTTCTTTTTTTCTTTTCTTTTCTTCTCTTTTTTTTCTGTTTCTCAGCTGCCTCTTTTGTCTTTCTTTCTATATTTCTTTCGCTCCTCATATCACATTTTTTTTCTTTCCTTTCTCTTGCTACTGAGCTGATGGATGAATTTTCAACTTCACTCTTGGTATACTACCCTCAATTCTTCAATTGATCTCTTTTCCAACTCTTTTCCACTTAACACTTAACCTAAAGAACAAAAATCTTTCTGATTTTTTCTGAACTGCCCATGGTCTTTCTTAATGATTCTAACACTTGTAAGCCAAATTCCAGCTTCAACTTAGCCAACTCCATTAATTTCTGCTTGCACTGGTTTTTTCTTTCCTTCCGGAATTTTGCCTCATAGAGCTTGAAACATCAATTTAAATCAAGAACTTGGATGTTCCACATGTAGCTTTCACTAAACCATTTTTGCAACTCATTCTTGATACAAATCCCCATCAAATTGGCACACTTTGGCTCAATGGTTGCCAAATACTTTCATTATCCTCAATGTTTGATTCAATACTTGCATCCTCCCCTATACTTAAACTTTTGTCCATCTCGAGCAAAGTAACATCAAGAAACATTAAAAGAAACCAAGTCCATGGAGAATATGGTTATGAATAAAAAAATATAGGAAGGAAAATAGAATAGAGAGAAGATCAACAAGCAATATTGCAAGAATTTATATGAAAAAGGAACACCAAGTGGTTCACCTCTATAAATGTGGTCCAATCATAGAAATATAGTTTTGAAAGAACCTAAGCAAGTTCTAGAGTACAATCACATGTGTGTATCACAAAAATTAGGTCAAATCCTCACTAGGTAAAAATAATTCATCTCAAGTCATCAATCTAGAGTCCATAACTAAGTAGTACTCAAGCATCCAAGAATTTCATCCATTGGCTGAAATCCTAAGTTTTAACAACCAAATTTAATTTTCTTTCAAGAGACTCTAAAATGATATAGAGAAAACCTAAAGGGATACATTTATTCCTAATCATGCAAGAAATAAGGTGCCAAAAGGGTAAAATGGTGTCTACAATGACTTTTTATTCATTCTATACTACCTAAGCATTTATTAACAAAAAACTCATTGTAAAAGAAAGATTTTCTTCTAGCAAACATAAAAATGATATAAACAATAAAATCTAAGTGCAAGAAAATGAAACTCCCCTTAGGTTGGTAGATAGCATCTTTGATGTCCAATCCATCTTCATCTAGCTCCTTTAATTCTTCAAAGTATTTCTTGAGCCGGTGGTCATTAACTCTCCAAACAAAATTATTAGCCTCATCCTTTATCTCAACAACACCATAAGAAAAAATGTTAGTTACAAGAAATGGGTCTTCCCATCTTGACCTCAACTTACCTTTAATCAATTTGAGCCTTGATTTGTACAATAGAACCTTGTCGCCAATTTGGAACTGTTTCCTCACTATATGTTTGTCATGAAAGATCTTGGTCTTTTCCTTATAAATCCTTGAGTTTTCAAATGCTTCTAGTCTTATCTCCTCAAGTTCTTGAAGTTGAAGCTTCCTTTCTTCTCCCACTTTAGTAGCATCAAAGTTGTAAGCCTTCACCGCCCAATAAGCTTTATGCTCTATCTCCACGGGTAGATGACAAGCTTTTCCATATACTAATCGGTAGGGAGATATCCCAATTGGTATCTTGTATGCCGTTCTATAGGCCCATAATGCATCATCAAGTCTTTTACTCCAATCTTTCCTATTAGGCCCAACGGTCTTCTCCAAAATTTCTTTGATCTCTCTATTTGAAATTTTGGCTTGTCCATTAGCTTGGGGATGGTAGGAAGTGGAAACTTTGTGCACAACCCCATACTTGCTAAGTAAAGCCTTCATGTGTTTGTTGCAAAAATGAGAACCTTGGTCACTTATGATAGCCCTTGGAATTCCAAACCTACAAAAGATATGTGACCTGACTAAACTAACAACAACACAAGAATCATCAGTCCTGGAGGGAATGGCCTCTGTAACGACCCAGAAAATTCTCTTAATATTTTCTGAAAATATTGAGCATGTCTAGATAATTTTCCGAAGGACCTAGAGGTATTAATACGAACTTTGGCCTAGAAAATCCATATTTTCTCATTTAAATTGAGAAAAACTAAGTACTAATGGGTCTTATATGGGCTTTCTAGTACCACGATTATAGGTGGATTTTAGGTAAAAATTAGTATAAATATAAATATGATTTAATTAGGCATATTAGCACGATTATGGGTAAGTCTTAGCCTAATATTCCTATTTAAATCGAGAAATTAGGTACTAATGAGCTTTAAATGGGCCCAAAAATGGGTATTAATTAGGTAAAATTAATATAAATATAAAAGGATTTTATTTAGGAATATTAGCATAATTATGGGTGATTTTAGGGGGATTTTCGGAATTTAGGAACAATAAAATAATAAGATAAATGAAATAAAAATAAAAATAAAAATAAAGGTGCATGAGCCAAGGATTGAACCTTGGACCTCTTGGACAACCATGCATGCTTTAAACAACTCACCTAGCAAGGGATTTCTATTGGGAAATGAAATAGAGTTTGGCTAAGGCTTAAGGGAAGATGAGGGGTCATGAAGAGACTCTTCATTTGCCTTCTTAAAGGGGCTATAAAGAGAGGGTTTGGGGGGTTACTTGTCTTCTTCTATCAAGTCACCTTCTCCCCTCCTCCTTCATTCTAGCCGAACACCAAGAAGGGGTTTTCCCTTGGAAAAACTCCACATCTCCAAGATCTAGGTTCCTTCCAAGGCTACAAGGGCAAGGAGGGATCTAGGGTCAAGAGCTCTACAAGTTCTTTCTCTTTTAAGGTCTAAAAATCAAGAAACCTCAAGTAAGACTCCCTCACCTGTGGTATATTAGTTCTTTATGATTTTCTATGATTTTTAGCATATTATAAAGGTTGGTTTGAGATTTTAAGTTGGAAAAGAAAGAAAACAAGAATCCTAGCCTAGGGGGGGTTTCGGCCCTAGGACTTTTGGGTCCATAATGATGCTATAAATCCTAGTTATGTTTTCTAATATGCTCTCATGATGTTTAGAGATTAAATATAATTTTGGGGAATTTTTGGAGTACCCTAGGGTCCCCTAGGGTTTTCGGCCAACCAATGAACTCATGGGTAGGGTTAAATCCAAACCCCCAAGCATATGTGTTGTGTATTATCATGATATAAGGGAGATTGAGGGTGACTTATGAGACCTTTTACAAGGCTTTGTGACCCACAAGTTTCGGCCAAGGTTGGATGGTAGGGAAAAAGTTAGGCCTTTCCCCAAGTAAGGGCTCTAATGGCCCTTATAGTATGGTATGGTTGATGTTAATGGTTGATTGGGGATTTTAATGGAATTTTTCCATGCACCCATGCCCTAACAAGATTCGGCCAGCCCTAGGAAGGAGGGTTAAGGGTTAGGGTTAACCCTAATCATGAGGCCTAAGGGCTTCCTATGGTCATATAGGTAATGTATGTATGTTCCTTTACCTTGTGCTATCTTATATGCTTATGGAAATGATGGGAACCTTCCATGTAGGTTTCGGCCAAGGCCATGTAAATAGGGTTTGGTGGAGTTAAGGTTCAAAGAATGATGGTTTATGCTTATTATGAAGTATATATGTAGGTTCAAGCATGTGGTAGAAATTTAAGTTACCTATAACCCTAACTTTAAGCACCATGTTTATGTTTGTATGCTTATGATTGGATGTCATGCTTAATAGGGTTATTTATGAATGTCTTATGTTCCATGTCATGCACTTGGATAGTAGGTAACATGTTTATGGAAGTCCTACCTATATATGCTTATGTTATGTTAAGAACCATGTCATGTTATATGCTTATGTTATGTTAAGAACCCCGCCATGTTATATGCTTATGTTATGTTAAGAACCCTACTATGTTATATGCTCAGGTTATGTTTATGATAAGAATGATATCATGATAAGTATGTTATGTTTATGATAAGAATGATGCATGCCATGTTTTATATATGAAGATGTATGCCATGTTATGAATAATGATGCATGTCATGTTATGAATAATGATGCATGCCATGTTTATGAAGAAAGATAATGCTCATGTCTTCCAGGCATCATGATGGACAAGCATGTTTTAAGTCATGCTTCATGTAACAAGTTATGTCATGTTTGAATATGCCATGAATGTCTTATAAATGATGAAGCATGTAAAGTATTTTACTTTATGAATGGGGCTTGTACCGGACCGAAGTATGGGTCCAAGGGATGGGCACCTTAAGAACGCCCCGGTTCTGGACTACCGAAGCTGTCCACGGTTCTGGCACTACCGAAGTTGTGCAACAGGGATGGGCACCTTAAGAACGCCCCGGTTCGAGGACTACCGACTATGCTGTCCTTACACTAGTAGGTCGAGGCTAGCTACCTTGTATTTACTTAGGGATGCGCGCCATGATGTATGTATGTGGTACAAGCCGGGGACCCCAACAATATGATGATTATGTTTAAGTATTTAAAAGTATGTTTTTAAAAGTTAGGCATCTATATATATATATACATATGCATTCCACCCACGCATTCATTCATGTTATGCATTATGCTATGATGATGATGTCTTATGCTTATGATTCATGTTAAGAAATGGGTATGATAGTAAATGATTTATGCCATGATTATGTTAAGAAGATGCCCATATGCTATAATGGAAAATATGCCCATGATATACTAGATAGGTTGGTCTATACCTTATGTTTATGTTTATACCATGTTCCATGTCATGTTAAGAATGTCTAATGATGAGTATGTTTATACCATGCTTTATGCCATGATAGGAATGTTTAATTATGTCTATGCTTATGTTTATGCTTTAGGCCATGATAAGAATGTTAATTATGTCTATGCTTATGTTTATGCTTTATGTCATGATAAAAATGTTTAATTATGTTTATGCTTATGTTTATGCTTTATGCCATGATAGGAATATTTAGTTATGTTTATGGTTATGCCATGTATCATGCCATGTAAAGTTTAAGTAGGTTTATGTTTATGCTTCATGTTTAAGACTAAATGATGATTATGTTTCATATGATTATGAATGAATGACGAATGGTTTTAGTGAGTAGGAAAGAGTCTTACTAAGCCTGTGTGCTTATAGTCTTTTTCCTTATACCGCAGATCATGCAAGGGGACAATGAGGAAGCAGCAGGAGGGCAAGAACGTATGTGTGTGATAGTGACTTGGCCCAGGAAACCAAATGTTTACCGTTTATGCTAGAACTTTACTTTTGATATCTCTATGCTTGAATAATGACTCATGGAACTTTATGTTATGATGTTAAGCATGATATGATAAGATGTTTAAGTATAAAGTCAATATGCCAAGTTTCCATGTCATTATGTTAAGAATAGTAGTAGGGGGCATGTAAGTGTAAAGTTAAAGTTATTCCGCTGCAGTATGATGTTACATGCCCTAAGTATGTTAGTGTAACGCCGCTTTATGGAAGAAAAAAAAAAGCGGGTGTTACAGGTTGGTATCGGAGCAGTAACCATCTCACTACATACACATCAAGCCCTCTTCCTGCCGCTTCCAAGTAAGTACCTCTTTACATATCTTATAGTAGTAAGATGTTTTATGATTTTAGGGTATGCAAGTATGAACGATAGTTATGATGAAAAGTACTTTAGGATATGTAACTATGAACGATACTTTATCTTATATTTTATTATGAAACCAAACACCTTAGGATTTAATATGCAGGTAGGAATAACCAAGACTTATATTAGTCGTACTTGTCTTTTATGAAGAGAAGTCTGGCTAGAAGACAAGAGTAATAGAATTAATGAGACTACTTCATCGCCCGACCTGATGCTCAATATACCTTATATCATAACCTTTCTTAAGTCACATCATAAGACAATCATGTATAAGTATTCTGCCCTATACAATAGGTCTAAGTTAGTCGTAATACAATTAGTCAAAAGTGTGACTCAACCTTATGTTCATAAACATAGTATTAATTGCGCACCATCTTAATATTAGTAATTAAGGTGAACCTAGTATTAACATAATGTTATATAACCTGTACATTATATAAGTTACCAATCATATAATATAATTATATTATATTATATAAAGCAAATGATAATAATATGAGAGCGTGTACTAATATAAGATTATTATAAATATAACTATACTAATTCTTATCATATAACTATTGTCATAATTCACCTATCATATAGGTTCTTAATATGAGCCTACCTACAGGTTGACATGTATCATCTCAACCTATAAGTTATCACCTATACACATTATTCCATAAGCAAATTATAGGTATTATACCTATAATTTATATGATAAATAACTATAATTTATGATATTATGTATAACCTATAGTATAGTCTCAGGTAGGGAATTATATGATAGCCTACATACATAAGATTATAACACTCTCACCTATGTTAACGTATAATATTAGTTCCAAAGTCATTGCCTACGCCTCTAGGCAACTTAAGGAACATGAACAGAATTACCCCACTCATGATCTGGAACTGGCCGCGGTGGTCTTCACTCTTAAGCTATGGAGGCATTATCTATACGGAGCGCAGTGCAGGATTTATACAGACCACCAGAGTCTACGATATTTCTTCACTCAGAAAGACCTGAATATGAGACAACGCCGATGGCTCGAGTTGGTGAAGGACTATGACTATGAAATCCTCTACCATCCAGGGAAGGCAAACAAAGTGGCCGATGCACTCAGCCGGAAGTCAAGTGCCACCTTGATGTCTATACGTATACTACCCCGACCACTCGAAAGAGAAATGATGAATTTTGGAGTTGAGGTTATCACCGGACGGCTTTCCACCATAACAATATCACCCACACTGTTTGAGGACATATTGGAAAAACAAAATGGCGATCTAAGTCTTCAAAAAATAAAACGGGAGATTCTTGAAGGAAAGGGCGAGGGTTTTCATGTCGCCAACGGGGGGGGTACTCTACCTTAGGGATCGTCTATGTATTCCTAATGATCCGGAGCTTCGAAAGGAAATACTGGCAGAAGCTCACGGAACCCCTTACTCGATGCATCTAGGATCCACCAAGATGTATCAAGACCTGAAGGAAAAGTTTTGGTGGTCCGGGATGAAGAGGGATGTGGCTCAGCATGTTAGTACTTGCATGACTTGCCAGCAAGTAAAAGCAGAACACCAGCGACCCGGAGGAGTTCTGCAGCTGCTCGTAGTTCCAGAGTGGAAATGGGAAGACATCTCTATGGATTTTATTTCAGGACTTCCCAAGACTACGAATGGATATGATGCAATTTGGGTAATTGTGGACAGGCTGACGAAGTCTGCTCATTTTCTGGCAATCAAGATGACTGACTCAATGGAGCAACTGGCCCAATTGTATGTTAGGGAGATAATCAGACTTCATGGAGTTCCCAAGACCATTATCTCAGATCGGGATGGTCGCTTTACTTCGCACTTTTGGGAGTGTGTTCAAAAGTCTCTCGGCACTAAATTACGATTTAGTACCGCCTTTCACCCTCAAACCGACGGGCAAACTGAACGGGTGAATCAAATACTAGAAGACATGTTGCGAGCCTGTGCCTTGGATTTCAAAGGAAGTTGGTGTCGATACCTATGCTTGGTGGAGTTCGCATACAACAATAGTTACCAAGCTACTATCGGAGTGGCACCATATGAAGCTTTGTACGGGAGGAGATGTAGGTCTCCAATCTGTTGGTATGAAAGTGGTGAAAAGAAGGGGATGGGGCTCACAACGGATGTCATTGACTGTACCACCCAAGCTATACAAAGTATTAGACAACGGATAGAAACTGCTCAGAGCCGGCAGAAAAGTTATGCCGATGTCCGGCGTAGACCACTGGAATTTAACGTTGGAGATTTGGTGTTCCTCAAAGTGGCCCCTATGAAGGGGGTGACAAGATTTGGAAAGAAAGGGAAACTAAGTTCGCGTTATGTGGGGCCGTACCCGGTTCTGAAAAGAGTCGGTAAGGTGGCATATGAGCTAGAGCTGCCTCCAGAGATGTCGGCTATCCATAACGTGTTTCACGTATCAATGCTTAAAAAGTGTCTCCTGAATATGGATCAAGTGGTCGAGCCACAGACAGTGCAAGTTCAAGAGGACCTAAGTTATGAAAGCAGACCAATTCAGATCTTAGATCGGGAAGTCAAGAAGCTGAGGAGTAAAGAAGTACCCTTAGTCAAGGTTTTATGGCAAAGTCAACGGTTTGAGGAAGCTACCTGGGAACGCGAGGACGAGATGAGGCGCAAGTACCCGGAGTTATTCTAAGTTCGAGGACGAACTTTCACGAGGTATGGGGGATTGTAACGACCCGGAAAATTCTCTTAATATTTTCTGAAAATATTGAGCATGTCTAGATAATTTTCCGAAGGACCTAGAGGTATTAATACGAACTTTGGCCTAGAAAATCCATGTTTTCTCATTTAAATTGAGAAAAACTAAGTACTAATGGGCCTTATATGGGCTTTCTAGTACCACGATTATAGGTGGATTTTAGGTAAAAATTAGTATAAATATAAATATGATTTAATTAGGCATATTAGCACGATTATGGGTAAGTCTTAGCCTAATGTTCCTATTTAAATCGAGAAATTAGGTACTAATAAGCTTTAAATGGGCCCAAAAATGGGTATTAATTAGGTAAAATTAATATAAATATAAAAGAATTTTATTTAGGAATATTAGCATAATTATGGGTGATTTTAGGGGGATTTTCGGAATTTAGGAACAATAAAATAATAAGATAAATGAAATAAAAATAAAAATAAAAATAAAAATAAAAATAAAGGTGCATGAGCCAAGGATTGAACTTTGAACCTCTTGGACAACCATGCATGCTTTAAACAACTCACCTAGCAAGGGATTTCTATTGGGAAATGAAATAGAGTTTGGCTAAGGCTTAAGGGAAGATGAGGGGTCATGAAGAGACTCTTCATTTGCCTTCTTAAAGGGGCTATAAAGAGAGGGTTTGGGGGGTTACTTCTCTTCTTCTATCAAGTCACCTTCTCCCCTCCTCCTTCTTCATTCTAGCCGAACACCAAGAAGGGGTTTTCCCTTGGAAAAACTCCACATCTCAAGATCTAGGTTCCTTCCAAGGCTACAAGGGCAAGGAGGGATCAAGGGTCAAGAGCTCTACAAGTTCTTTCTCTTTTAAGGTCTAAAAATCAAGAAACCTCAAGTAAGACTCCCTCACCTGTCGTATATTAGTTTTTTATGATTTTTAGCATATTATAAAGGTTGGTTTGAGATTTTAAGTTGGAAAAGAAAGAAAACAAGAATCCTAGCCTAGGGGGGGGGGGTTTCGGCCCTAGGACTTTTGGGTCCATAATGATGCTATAAATCCTAGTTATGTTTTCTAATATGCTCTCATGATGTTTAGAGATTAAATATAATTTTGGGGAATTTTTGGGGTACCCTAGGGTCCCCTAGGGTTTTCGGCCAACCCATGAACTCATGGGTAGGGTTAAATCCAAACCCCCAAGCATATGTGTTGTGTATTATCATGATATAAGGGAGATTGAGGGTGACTTATGAGACCTTTTACAAGGCTTTGTGACCTACAAGTTTCGGCCAAGGTTGGATGGTAGGGAAAAAGTTAGGCCTTTCCCCAAGTAAGGGCTCTAATGGCCCTTATAGTATGGTATGGTTGATGTTAATGGTTGATTGGGGATTTTAATGGAATTTTTCCATGCACCCATGCCCTAACAAGATTCGGCCAGCCCTAGGAAGGAGGGTTAAGGGTTAGGGTTAACCCTAATCATGAGGCCTAAGGGCTTCCTATGGTCATATAGGTAATGTATGTATGTTCCTTTACCTTGTGCTATCTTATATGCTTATGGAAATGATGGGAACCTTCCATGTAGGTTTCGGCCAAGGCCATGTAAATAGGGTTTGGTGGAGTTAAGGTTCAAAGAATGATAGTTTATGCTTATTATGAAGTATATATGTAGGTTCAAGCATGTGGTAGAAATTTAAGTTACCTATAACCCTAACTTTAAGCACCATGTTTATGTTTGTATGCTTATGATTGGATGTCATGCTTAATAGGGTTATTTATGAATGTCTTATGTTCCATGTCATGCACTTGGATAGTAGGTAACATGTTTATGGAAGTCCTACCTATATATGCTTATGTTATGTTAAGAACCATGTCATGTTATATGCTTATGTTATGTTAAGAACCCCGCCATGTTATATGCTTATGTTATGTTAAGAACCCTACTATGTTATATGCTCAGGTTATGTTTATGATAAGAATGATACCATGATAAGTATGTTATGTTTATGATAAGAATGATGCATGCCATGTTTTATATATGACAATGTATGTCATGTTAATAAATAATGATGCATGCATGTTATGAATAATGATGCATGCCATGTTATGAATAATGATGCATGCCATGTTTATGAAGAAAGATAATGCTCATGCCTTCCAGGCATCATGATGGACAAGCATGTTTTAAGTCATGCTTCATGTAACAAGTTATGCCATGTTTGAATATGCCATGAATGTCTTATAAATGATGAAGCATGTAAAGTATTTTACTTTATGAATGGGGCTTGTACCGGACCGAAGTATGGGTCCAAGGGATGGGCACCTTAAGAACGCCCCGGTTCTGGACTACCGAAGCTGTCCACGGTTCTGGCACTACCGAAGCTGTGCAACAGGGATGGGCACCTTAAGAACGCCCCGGTTCGAGGACTACCGATAATGCTGTCCTTACCCTAGTAGGTCGAGGCTAGCTACCTTGTATTTACTTAGGGATGCGCGCCATGATGTATGTATGTGGTACAAGCCGGGGACCCCAACAATGTGATGATTATGTTTAAGTATTTAAAAGTATGTTTTTAAAAGTTAGGCATCTATATATATATACATATATATATATATATACATATGCATTCCACCCACGCATTCATTCATGTTATGCATTATGCTATGATGATGATGTCTTATGCTTATGATTCATGTTAAGAAATGGGTATGATAGTAAATGATTTATGCCATGATTATGTTAAGAAGATGCCCATATGCTATAATGGAAAATATGCCCATGATATGCTAGATAGGTTGGTCTATACCTTATGTTTATGTTTATACCATGTTCCATGCCATGTTAAGAATGTCTAATGATGAGTATGTTTATACCATGCTTTATGCCATGATAGGAATGTTTAATTATGTCTATGCTTATGTTTATGCTTTAGGCCATGATAAGAATGTTAATTATGTCTATGCTTATGTTTATGCTTTATGCCATGATAAAAATGTTTAATTATGTTTATGCTTATGTTTATGCTTTATGCCATGATAGGAATGTTTAGTTATGTTTATGGTTATGCCATGTATCATGCCATGTAAAGTTTAAGTAGGTTTATGTTTATGCTTCATGTTTAAGACTAAATGATGATTATGTTTCATATGATTATGAATGAATGACGAATGGTTTTAGTGAGTAGGAAAGAGTCTTACTAAGCCTGTGTGCTTATAGTCTTTTTCCTTATACCGCAGATCATGCAAGGGGACAATGAGGAAGCAGCAGGAGGGCAAGAACGTATGTGTGTGATAGTGACTTGGCCCAGGAAACCAAATGTTTACCGTTTATGCTAGAACTTTACTTTTGATATCTCTATGCTCGAATAATGACTCATGGAACTTTATGTTATGATGTTAAGCATGATATGATAAGATGTTTAAGTATAAAGTCAATATGCCAAGTTTCCATGTAATTATGTTAAGAATGGTAGTAGGGGGCATGTAAGTGTAAAGTTAAAGTTATTCCGCTGCAGTATGATGTTACATGCCCTAAGTATGTTAGTGTAACGCCGCTTTATTGAAGAAAAAAAAAATTGGTGTTACAGCCTCCACCCATTTAGAAACATAATCAACAGCAAATAAAATATACATGTATCCACAAGATACAGGAAAAGGTCCCATAAAGTCTATTCTCATACATCAAAAATCTCACAGAAAAGCATAGTCTGTTGGGGCATTTCATTTCTAGCTCCTATGTTCCCAGTTGTCTGACATCTATCACAATTCTTATAAAATAGATATGCATCATGAATTAAGGTAGGCCAGTATAAACCACACTCTAAAACTTTCCTAGCTGTCCTCTATGGTCCAAAATGTCCCCCACAGGCTGATGAATGACAAAATGTAAGGACGGAATAAAATTCATGGTCAGGTATGCATCTTCTAATTATTTGATCATTACAAAATTTTCACAAATAAGGATCATCCCACACATAGAATTTTGCATCACTTTTGAGTTTATCTTTTTGAGCCTTAGTAAATTGTGTAGGAAAAACATGAGATACTAAAAAGTTAACTAGATCTGCATACCAAGGCGATTCACCATGTATCACAAGAAGGTGCTCATCTCTAAAGTCATCATCAGTGGTGGTAGGGGGTCCATCTCCCTCAATTCTGCTCAAATGGTCTGCAACCAGGTTCTCTTTGCCACTCCTATCACGGATTTCCAAGTCAAATTCTTGGAGTAGAAGCATCCAATTGATTAATCTGGGCTTAGCATCTGGCTTCTTCAAAAGGTACTTCAGAGCTACATGATCAGAAAAAATAATAACATGTGAGCACAACAAATAAGATCTAAATCGGTCTAAAGCAAAAAACAATAGCAAGAAGCTCTTTTTCAGTGGTGGTGTAGTTGGCTTATGCAGCATCTAGGGTCTTGGAAGCATAACAGATGACATGTGGTGCTCCATCCACCCTCTGTGCCAGAACAGCTCCTACAGCAAAATTAGATGCATCACATATTAGTTCAAAAGGTAAATTCCAATCAGGGGGTCTGCTGAAGTAAGAGCCTCCCTTAATCTCTAAAAAGCTTCTTTGCATTTGTCATCAAAACAAAATTCCACATCTTTTTGCAACAATCTAGTCAAGGTGGGTCGAGCAATCTCACTGAAGTCTCTAATAAATCTACGGTAGAATCCTGCATGGCCATGAAAAGCTCGAACATCCCGTATGCATACGGGGTAAGATAAAGAAGATATAACACTAATTTTAGCAGTATCTATCTCAATACCTTTCCTAGAGACTATATGACCTAAGACAATACCATGCACTACCATGAAATGATATTTTTCAAAATTAAGAACAAGATTGGTTTCAATGCATCTATGGAGTACCCTAGACAAATTATCTAAATAAGAATCAAATGAAGTGCCAAATACTTAAAAATCATCCATGAAAATCTCCATGCAGTGTTCTAATAATTCACCAAAAATACTTACCATGCACCGTTGGAAAGTCCCTGGAGCGTTGCAGAGCCAAATGGCATGCATCTGTAGGCAAATGTGGCGAAAGGACAAGTGAAGGTGGTCTTCTCCTGATCCTCTAGGTCTATGCAAATCTGAAAATATCCTGAGTACCCATCCAAGAAGTAGTAATGAGACTTCCCTGCCAACCTCTCAAGCATCTGATCAATAAAAGGCAAGGGAAAGTGATCTTTCCTCGTGACTTGGTTTAGCTTCCTGAAATAATATCCCATTGAGACAATATCCCATTGTCCCTAAGATAATCTTGAAACTCTTGACTTAAGTATTCACCACCCCGATCGGATCGAAGTATCTTAATACTTTTGCCAAGCTGTTTCTCTACTTCACTTCTGAACTCTTTGAATTTCTCAAAAGCTTCAGATTTGTGTTTCATTAAGAACACATACCCGAATCGTGAGTGATCATCGATAAAGTTAATGAAGTAGCTATAGCCTCCTTGTGCAAGAGTTGACATTGGTCCACATACATTAGTATGTATTAGACCAAGCAATTCTCCCACTGGTTTACCATTTTTCGGAAAAGGGTAATTTGGTCATCTTGCCTTTTAAGCATGATTCGCATGTATCAAATAAACTAGGTTCAAATGATTCCAGAATTGCACATCGGTGTAATTTGGTCATGCGTTTCTTACTTACATGGCCAAGACGACAATGCCACATATAGGAGTCTATTTGATTATCTATTTGAGCACGTTTGTTGCTAACTTCGATATTGAAAACGTCACCAGATAAATCTAACGTGTAGATACCATTGCATAAAATTCCGGTCCCATAAAGAACACCATTTAAAGTTATGTAACAGCATTTGTTACTAAAAGTTAAATGGTAACCCTTTTCATTCAAGCATGAAATAGATACAATGTTCTTTATTAACGAAGGAACAAAATAACAATTATCCAATTCTAAGACAAGTCCAGTAGGGAGCTTTAGCAAATATGTTCCGATGGCAACAGCGGCAATCTTTGCTCCATTTTCAACTCGCAAATTCGCTTCTCCCTTGACGAGTCTTCTTCTATTCCTTAGCCCCTGTATGTCATTACATATATGTAAGCTACACCCAGTATCAAGTACCCAGGTGTCCGAGGAAATAGAGTGACATTCAATAAAGAAGATACTTGAAGAGGATGGGGCATCGGATGCCTTCTTCTTCAAGGACTCAAAATAAACCTTGCAGTTTCTTCGCTAGTGGCCCTCCTTGCCGCAGTGATGGCAAGTGCCTTTTCAATCTTTTTAGCCTTTTTCTTCCTTCCCTTATTTTGTTCTTTGGGCTTCCTCTTAGAGCCTTTCTTTGAGGAGCCAACTAACAATACCGTCTTCTGATCCTGCTTTACAGAAGGCTCTACAGTCTTCAACAAGTTAAGCAACTCAGGAATGGTAGTCTCCAGTTTGTTCATTCGATAGTTCATCACAAACTGTGAGTAACTCTTGGGCAAACAATGCAGAATTAAGTCAATACTTATGTTCGTGATCCATTGCAAATCCGAGTGTGCCTAGTCGCTCAATGTACCCCAACATCTTCAACACAAATTGTGAAACAGAAGTGTCTTCCTGCATCTTAGAGGTGAAGAGGAGTCTGGAGACCTCAAACCTTTCGGATCTCGATCGCCTGCTCGTCAAACAGCTCATGAAGATGGAAGACAATGGTATGAGCATCCATATGCTCATGCTACTTTTGTAGCTCAGGTACTATAGCGGCCAGCATGATGCAACTCGCAAGTTCAGAATCGGCCACATGTTTCTGATAGGCCACTAACTGGTCTGGAGTTGCATCTTCAGGAGGATGATTGGGAAGTTGTTCTTCAAGGACATAAGCAAGCTTTTCTGCCTTGAGGACTATCCTCAGGTTTCGAAGCTAGTCCATGAAGTTTGGCCCAGTCAGCTTATTGGTGTCCAAAATGGAACGCAAATTCAGAGAAGACATGATCAAGTGATTATCCTAGAAATACAAATTGAGGTTTTGTGATGAGAATGATAAAGAATGCATCAATATACATTAATTAAATCCTATTTATTTTTCGAATTGAATAACCCTTTTTATCAATTCAGGAGATCGTAGAACATCTCCAAATAGGTTGATATCAAATCATAGATAAGAACAACCATGGCTAGAGTCCATCAAGTTATTATTAGCTATGAAGGTAGGTAATTATATCGATTACATATTATACATATGTAACTATCACATTATGCTATCAACTAATTGAATGTTTGCATAAATCATTGGGTTGTTAACTCATTAACAAGTATGCAACAATATACATAGCACCCAACTGCACCTCTCTTTACATCGACCTTGGCTGTGGCACAACAAATCGATGCTCCAAGCTTAAGGCTGACCCATTAATCAAGAAATAGTTTTAATATGGTTGGAGCTCATTCAACCGTTTAGTCAGGCTTGGATGTGTCCAACAACCAAAACTAAGGATTGATCTCTGACTCCAACTATATTAATCATAAACTAATTCCATGGTTTGAACATGTTGAGGTTCAAGCCGGGCATGGATGTGTCCATCAACCCAAACGAGAAACAAAACTCTGGTTCTTGTAACGCCCCAAATTTTCCACTCTAGCGTAGTAATAATGGAACATGTGGCCAAGAATAATATTATGAATTTAGGGGGAAAAGTTGCGAATAAAGAAATGTTAGATATTATCTTGACACGTAGTGGATGTGTGATAATTATGCTTAGGTATTATATTTAATGTTATGCTTAAGTATCCTACACATATATGAATGAATAATGAAATGCATATGCATGTGTATGAATTAAATAAGTAGCATTCTCTAGGTGGGCTTTGGTTATGCGGGCTTGGAAAAGAAAAAAAATAATAAAAGGAAGAGAAAGTAAAAAGAAGAGGAGGTGCCAAGGATTGAACCTTGGACATCAAAGAAAAGCCAAGCCTTAAGAATGCATATGTAACCAATTCACCTAGCAAGGGAGTGCTATTAGAAGAGGATGGGAAATTGTAGATAAGTGGGAAAGAAGATGAAGAGACACAAAAAAATTGAAGAGACACCATTAAAGAGGTACTTGCCTCTTTACTCACCATAAAAGACCATGAAGAGGAGGAAATGCCTAAGGCATTTCGACCAAGAAACCCCCCCCCCTTTTCTCTCCACCAAACTCTTCCCCTTCCTCCTCTTCCTCACCAAAATCCTTGGTCCCCTTGCTACCATTTTCAAGTCCTTCACCTCCTAGAGAAAATCGGACCAAAAGAAGAGAAGAACAAGAGGAGTGCTAGAGTTTAAGAGGTTTTTTCTTCTCCAAAATTTGGAGATCTTTTGGGAACATAAGCACAAGGGGTAAGAATCCCTCACCTGCAATATAATGGCTTTTTATGTGTTTTTTATGATTTTTATGTTTGCTTGTGATGTTGGGTGAAAGAAAATAGAAGAAAACCTTGAGGGAAGTTTTGGCCATAAAGGGGTACCCCCCTTTTCTATGTCCAAAACTTAAAGGAAGAGTCCATGAAATTGTTACTACCTTTTTATAATGAATATATGATGGATACATGGTGTTTGAATGCCCTCCATGATGTAAAGGACTTGGAAGAATTCGGCCAAGTCATGAAATGGATAAATGTTGATGCATGAAGTAGGCTATTATTCTAATGATTGTTTCCTTGCTATATAAATGTTTTAGGCCAAGAAATTTGGTGGAATCTATGCTAAGGGACCCCTGTAACATTCAGCCAAGGGACCTTAAATTATGCCTTAAAACAGATTTTTATAGACCTTATGAAGTTATAGTTAAATCAAGTGATATGCATGTGATTGGGTGTTTTATTTCATGATGAAAATAATTTATACCTTAGGGTCAGTACCTTATCTAAGTTGTTTGAGCCTAAACTCATGCTTCATTCTATGTATTGATGTTTAGAAAAATGTTACATGTACCCATATGCATGATAATTCAAGTAGAACTCTAGATCATACACCTAGACTAGTGTTTGGTGAAGTACAAACTACTTTTGCACTTGTGAATGAATTCTTATGAAAAATATGTTTTTATTCCCATGTGATGTGAATGATTATGCTATGAAATCCCTACTGTGAGTTTCAACAAATTACAAGAATAAGGGTTAAGAATAGGCTCGAGTACAAAGCATGTCCCTAAACTAGTGTTTAATGAAGCCTAGACTACCTTTATGCTTGTATATGACCTTAATGGTAAAATATATTTTTGTTTACATGTTATATGAACTTTCATGCCATGTTATCTAGCTGTGAATTTCGGACAAATACTGGATAAGGGTTAAAAATAAGCTCAAGCACAAAACATGCACCTAAACTAGTGTTCAATGAAGTCTAGACTACCCTTGTGCTTGTATATGATTCCATGTGTAACGTATGTTTTTATTTCCAAGATTATATGACTTTTATACTATGTTATCCATGCTATGAATTTTGGCCAATTACTAGAATAAAGGCTAAGAATATGTTCAAGTACAATTTATGCACCTAAACTAGGGTTTAGTGAAGTCTAGACTACCAGTGTACTTGTAAATGACCTCTTATGTAATGTATGCCTTTATTCCAATGTTATGTGAGTTTGATGCTATGATATCCTTGCTATGAAGTTTCGGCCAGCATGTATTAGGATGAGAAAAGAAAGATTAAACTAACATATTGCCTTGATTAAGACAAGCATGTTATATGTATGATGTATTGATGAAACTAGCATGATGGTTGCTTCACTTACATGTGTTAAAAGAAAGGTCCTTCCATGTCTTGCTATTTATGCTAATGATTATGCCATGAAAGTATGCCTATGTTTATGAATGATTGAATGCCTATAGTACATGCAATATGAAAGAAAGAAAGAAAAAGAAAAAATGCATGTTCTATATATGAAAGTATGCTTATGATTATGAATGATTGAATGTCTATAATACATGCAATATGAAAGAAAGAAGGAAAGAAAGGAATGCATGTGCTATATGAAAGAAAGAAAGAAAAGAAAAGAATGCATGTATGTATTTTACTTTAAAGAATGGCTTGTACCGGATCTTGAAAAAGATCCATGGTTCTGGACTACCGAAGCTGTTCGATCCCTAGGCTGAAAGATAGTAAGCCTAGAATGTAGACCCCTGTAGGTCGGGATTAGCTACCTCGCATCCTACATAGGGGTATGTGTGCAAAAGAAAGAATGGGTACAAAGTCGGGGACCCCAAGAAAGATGATGTATGCTTATGTTGAAGTATTACCTATTATGTTTTCTAAAGAGCATCCTAAATGTTTTTACAATGCATATGCTCTATGTTTATATGCCTTATGTATTTTTATGCTATGCATAAGATGTTATATGTCTCTCAAATGCATGTGACGTATGGATTTAGTGAGTAGGAAAGAGCTTACTAAGTTTCATACTTATAGTTTGTTTGCTTATGTTACAGATCAACATAGAAATTACTAAAGAAAGGGAAGCTGCAGGAAGGGCTAATGTGTGTGGTGGTGACTTGGCTGATCGATCCATTTTAGTGTCATCTATAGACTTAGTTCTTATTTCTAATAAGACATATGTTGCTACTTTATGCATGATACTTGCTAGTTCTTTTGGAGTTTATTTAAGTATGGATGCTATTAGATGTTACATGATTAATATTTACACTCCTTCTCCTTTGCATATGATTATATGAAAACATGTTTTATTTCCGCTGCAATGTTGTGAATCATATGCAATAATATAAGTTAAGTAGGAAAAAGGTAACGCGCCGCCTTAACGGTAAGGGGCGGGCGTTACAGTTCTAACCATATTAATGGAAGGTGTTGGCCTTAATATTTTGTAAGGGGTTTTGGGTCTCATCCTTTTCTTTTATGCACATTCATGACATATAATTATGTCATATTCTAACGATTTCCTTAATAAAGTATGTGTGTGACTTAATTTATCAAGTCTCATTAATTGAATTAGGAACCGGATATCCTAATTCTAATTTCATACTTTATTCAAGGAATTGTTTTGGGAAACAATTTCCTGAATTATCATAATCAATTTCGGAAATAATATGTTTAAGACTTTGATTTCTCTAAATCAAATCTTATTAAATTAAGAGACAGATTCCCTTAATTCAACCACATATTATTTTCATGAAAATCTTATTTAAGGAAATATACTCTATAGGAAACAATTTTCCTAATTAATTTTGGAGACAATAATATGTAAGAGCATCACCTCATAAATCAAATAAGGAAATTATCGTTTGAGAATCACCTCAAAAATTTCTAAGATTTGATCACATATTTTATTTATGGAAAATTAATATAAATAACTTAATTTGGACGGCTCCCCGAGGCTCAATCCAAAATAAGCATTTGACAGTTTAAATTCAATTTAGGAAATTTAATTATAACAACTAACTTTAAATTGGACGGCTACCCGAGGCTCAATCCAAAATAAAGAATTTTGTAAATAATTTAATTTCCAATTATAAATTTAAATACCAATTAATATTCCCATAATTTGTCTAGACTTTCTTGAAACAAAGTGCCCAAAATTGTGAGCTTTCCATAAATAAAAAGTTTCCAAAAATAAAAGGTTTTCAGAATAATTGTAAGTTTCTAGTACAAAGAAAACCTACGTTTTTCCAAAATTGGAAAATTTTCAAAATAGAAAATTTCTAAAATTGGAAAGTTTCCAAAAATGGAAAGTTTTCACAATTATCATAAAATTTCAGAAACAGAGATATTTCAAAAGTTTGCGAAATTTCATGAGGATTTCTAAACTTTGAAATTACTAAATCGAAAATTTACCATAATTGGAAAGTTTACATAATTGAAAATTTTCCAAAATTGAGATCATGATAAAGCTTTCCGCAAAACAATTATATGATTATGTCGAACACAAACCTCGGCTCTGATACCACTGTTGGGACCGGGTGCATGTTGACATGGATGCGGGTTCGTAATTTTAAAATTAATTACGTGCAGCGGAAGGTTTAGCATAAATAATTTCTCTAAATCATTTAACCACACATCTAAGCATGCAATTTTATCTTGTGTAGACATGATCATATATTTGAAATTTTGCAGAAACGTAAACTAATTTACATATTACCTCGCGTAACTCGAAGGAAGGGACGAGATCCAATCGTAAGCGTCCCTTGGAAGCTCTGCCTCTATTCGCGTCCACGCCGAGTATCTTCGGGATGACTTCGCAAAGCCACGAGTTTCGTGTTCTCGAGAACTACTAGATTCTCCGAGAACGCGACGAGAAAAACCAAGAGAGAAGTCGGAAGACTAACCACAAAAGGATGGCCGGCTGGTGCTCCTTCTTGGGGCTGGTTAGCGCACGGCAAGAAGGGGAGAAGAGAAGGAGAGAAAGAGAGGGAGAGAGCCTATGCCTTCGTCTCTTCGATTATCACCCAAGCCATGCCTTGGGTCCTTTATATAGTGGCCTCTCAACCATCATGCCTCTCAAATATGGAATAACTTATTCTATCATGCCAAGTTTGATTTTATATCATGGTTAAAATCATATTTTAATTCATGATAAAAATCAACCAAGTCTCTTCTCTCTTATGGAATAAATTTCCTTATCATGGTAAATCAATCCATGATTGATTTTATAAAATAAACCAATCCATGGTTCATTTTAATTTCCATGAAAAAATAAACCAAACCTTGGTTTAAAAATTTATATCATCCATAATTTTATAAAACAAACCACACTTGGTTTATTTTATAAATTGAAACAAAAACTTGGTTCTCTCCCTTTGTTGTGGTCGGCCAAGCAAAGAGGATGGAGGCCCTCTTTGGCCGACCCATCCAAGCCAAGCCCCAATGAATTAAACTTATTTAATTCATCTATTAAGTCTTCAAAAGACTTAGCCATTTTACGCTTCCGATGCGTCTCTGAAAAATTCAGATTCGACTTATCGTTTGGCTCAACCAAACTTAATCTCTCTTGATTAGAAAATCCAATTTTCAACTCATTTTAAATCCCTCGGATTACTCGTAGTGCGTGTGACTAAATAGGCTTTCGATTTATGTTGGTCGTCTATAATTAATCAATTAATTATAGAACGATCATGAGTGGCACCTAGTAGTACATCATGGTCCCCAATTAATCGAAAGATCAACGGTTAACCTCAGAAACAATTCTGAAACCTTTCAGCAACTGTAATAAATCGTGCCCCATTTCCTTCACCATCTTATACCCACTTGGTTCAGGACATGGTCTATGTGTGTCAGTCCCCACTAGGCTGACTACGTCACTCCTAGCCCAAGTAACGTTTTCTCGTCCTACGAATTCTAATTACTCTAATGTATTTAAGAGATTCATACTCTGAACATGTCATGCTCTGGCCAGAGGCTTCGAGTAACAATCCGACGATAGGCCTCGGGTAGACATCTCTTCGCAAGGAGTGGTGAATCCTTTGTAGGCTGTTCAAACATCTTCGGGCACTTCGGCTTATACCCAATCATCCTGGGTCCACACCTCCTTGGAGATGCTTGCTTAAGATGTCAAAGTATAAGTCTCCATGACCAAGATGACTTGAACACCGCAAGTCAAAGGAACATCGCACTTAAGCTGCAGTAAGAACTTCACTGACATATCTATATGTAGACTACCATATGAAGTTTTACAGCCAGTCACTCCAATGAACTAGTTCCCTTAACTAGCATTCATGTTTATCTCCGGACATCTCAATGTCACCATCCAGTGAGAATCAGCTGATTAGAGAATAACCCATACTAGTCTCAACAGAATTGATAGTGTCCGTATTTATCAATTCATCGACTAGGGACAATTTCAATACTTCACAATTGCACATGTAGAGATAATCACTAGTTGTGAATTCATCACAAATTCTCTCATGCTGTGAATTGTATTGTGGACATTTAGTAAATGAGTTTAAGATCTCAATCAAATACACAAACATGTATACTCAAATAGTGAATATTCATTTATTAAAATAAATGATTACAATCATAAGGCGATTGCCTTAGGACACTTCTCTCATATCACTAACAAACTCACACTTGGCCTAATGCTCGTCAAACAGCTCATGAAGATGGAAGATGATGGTATGAGCATCCATATGCTCATGCTGCTTTTGTAGCTCAGGTACCATAGCGGCCAGTATGATGCAACTCGCAAGTTCAGAATCGGACATATGTTTCTGATTGGCCACTAACTGGTCTGGAGTTGCATCTTCAGGAGGATGGTTGGGAAGTTGTTCTTCAATGACATAAGTAAGATTTTCTGCCTTGAGGACTATCCTCAGGTTTCGAAGCCAGTCCATGAAGTTTGGCCCAGTCAGCTTATTGGTGTCCAAAATGGAACGCAAATTCAGAGAAGACATGATCAGGTGATTACCCTAGAAATAGAAATTGAGATTTTGTGATGAGAATGATAAAGAATGCATCAATATACATTAATTAAATCCTATTTATTTTTCCAATTAAATAACCCTTTTTATCAATTCGGGAGATCTTAGGAACATCTCCAAATAGGTTGATATCCAACCATAGATAAGAACAACCATGGCTGTGGCCTTAATAGAAGGTGTTGGCCTTAATATTTTGTAAGGGGTTTTGGGTCTCATCTTTTTCTTTTATGCACATTCATGACATATAATTATGTCATGTTCTAACGATTTCCTTAATAAAGTATGTATGTGACTTAATTTATCAAGTCTCATTAATTGAATTAGGAACCGGATTTCCTAATTCTAATTTCATACTTTATTCAAGGAATTGTTTTGGGAAACAATTTCCTGAATTATCATAATCAATTTCAGAAATAATATGTTTAAGACTTTGATTTCTCTAAATCAAATCTTATTAAATTAAGTGACAGATTCCCTTAATTTAACCACTTATTATTTTCATTAAAATCTTATTTAAGGAAATATACTTTATAGGAAACAATTTTCCTAATTAATTTTGGAGACAATAATATTTAAGAGCATCACCTCATAAATCAAATAAGAAATTATCGTTTGAAAATCACCTCAAAAAAATTTCAAGATTTGATCACATATTTTATTTATGGAAAATTAATATCAATAACTTAATTTGGACGACTCCCCGAGGCTCAATCCAAAATAAAGAATTTTATAAATAATTTAATTTCTAATTATAAATTTAAATGCCTATTAATATTCCCATAATTTGTCTAACTTTCTTGAAAGAAAGTACCCAAAATTACGAGCTTTCCATAAATGGAAAGTTTCCAAAAATAAAAGGTTTTCAGAATAATTGTAAGTTTCTGGTACAAAGAAAACTTACGTTTTTCCAAAATTGGAAAATTTCCAAAATAGGATATTTCCAAAATTGGAAAGTTTCCAAAAATGGAATGTTTTCACAGTTATCATAAAATTTCAGAAACAGAGATATTTCAAAAGTTTGCGAAATTTCATGAGGATTTCTAAACTTTGAAATTCCTAAATCGAAAATTTATCATAATTGGAAAGTTTCCATAATTGAAAATTTTCCAAAATTGAGATCATGACAAAGCTTTCCGCAAAACAATTATACGATTATGTCGAACACAAACCTCGGCTCTGATACCACTGTTGGGACCGGGTGCATGTTGACATGGATGCGGGTTCGTAATTTCAAACTTAATTACATGCAGTGGAAGGTTTAGCATAAATAATTTCTCTAAATCATTTAACCACACATCTAAGCATGCAATTTTATCATGTGTAGACATGATCATATATTTGAAATTTTGCAGAAACGTAAACTAATTTACATATTACCTCGCGTAACTCGAAGGAAGGGACGAGATCCAATCGTAAGCGTCACTTGGAAACTCCGCCTCTATTCGCGTCCACGCCGAGTATCTTCGGGATGACTTCGCAAAGCCACGAGTTTCATGTTCTCGAGAACTACTAGATTCTCCGAGAACGCGAAGAGAGAAAACAAAGAGAGAAGTCGGAAGACTAACCACAAAAGGATGGCCGGCTGGTGCTCCTTCTTGGGGCTGGTTGGCGCACGGCAAGAAGGGGAGAAGAGAAGGAGAGAAAGAGTGGGAGAGAGCCTATGCCTTTGTCTCTACGATCATCAACCAAGCCTTGCCTTGGGTCCTTTATATAGTGGTCTCTCAACCATCAAGCCTCTCAAATATGGAATAACTTATTCCATCATGCCAAGTTTGATTTTATATCATGGTTAAAATCATATTTTAATTCATGATAAAAATCAACCAAGTCTCTTCTCTCTTATGGAATAAATTTTCTTATCATGGTAAATCAATCCATGATTGATTTTATAAAATAAACCAATCCATGGTTCATTTTAATTTCCATGAAAAATAAACCAAACCTTGGTTTAAAAATTTATATCATCTATAATTTTATAAAACAAACCACACTTGGTTTATTTTATAAATTGAAACAAAAACTTGGTTCTTTCCCTTTGTTGTGGCCGGCCAAGCAAAGAGGATGGAGGCCCTCATTGGCGGGCCCAAGCCCTAATGAATTAAACTTATTTAATTAATCAATTAAGTCTTCAAAAGACTTAGCCATTTTACGCTTCCGATGCGTCTCTGAAAAATTCAGATTCGACTTATCGTTTGGCTCAACCAAACTTAATCTCTCTTGATTGGAAAATCCAATTTTCAACTCGTTTTAAATCCCTCGGATTACTCATTGTGCGTGTGACTAAATAGGCTTTCGATTTATGTTGGTCGTTTATAATTAATCAATTAATTATAGAACGATCATGAGTGGCACCTAGTAGTACATCATGATCCCCAATTAATCGAAAGATCAACGGTTGACCTCAGAAATAATTCTGAAACCTTTCAGCAGCTATAATGAATCGTGCCTCTTTCCCTTCACCATCTTATACCCACTTGGATCAGGACATGGTCTATGTGTGTCAGTCCCCACTAGGCTGACTACGTCACACCTAGCCCAAGTAACGTTTTCTCGTCCTACGGATTCTAATTACTCTCATGTATTTAAGAGATTCATACTCTGAACATGTCATGCTCTGGCCAAAGGCTTCGAGTAACAATCCGACGATAGGCCTCGGGTATACATCTCCTTGCAAGGAGTGGTGAATCCTTTGTAGGCTGTTCAAACATCTTCGGGCACTTCGACTTATACCCAATCATCCTGGGTCCACACCTCCATGGAGATGCTTACTTAAGATGTCAAAGTATAAGTCTCCATGACCAAAATGACTTGAACACCGCAAGTCAAAGGAACATCGCACTTAAGCTGCAGTAAGAACTTCACTGACATATCTATATGTAGACTACCATATGAAGTTTTACAGTCAGTCACTCCAATGAACTAGTTCCCTTAACTAGCATTCATGTTTATCTCTAGACATCTCAATGTCACCAGCCAGTGAGAATCAGCTGATTAGAGAATAACCCATGCTAGTCTCAACAGAATTGATAGTGTCCGTATTTATCAATTCATCGACTAGGGACAATTTCAATACTTCACAATTGCACATGTAGAGATAATCACTAGATGTGAATTCATCACAATTCTCTCATGTTGTGAATTGTATTGCGGACATTCAATAAATGAGTTTATGATCTCAATAAAATACACAAACATGTATACTCAAATAGTGAATATTCATTTATTAAAATAAATGATTACAATCATATGGCGATTGCCTTAGGACACTTCTCTCATATTACTAAAAGGACCTGGCCCTCCAAGCTAGGGTTTCATCAACCTAGCCCTCCAAGCTAGGACCTGGCCCTCCAAGCCAGGGTTTCATCAACCTAACCCTCCAGGCTAGGACCTGACCCTCCATGCCAGGATTTCATCAACCTAGGTCTCCAAGCCAGGATTTCATCAACCTAGCTCTCCAAGCTAGGACCTGACCCTCCAAGCCAGGATTTCATCAACCTAGCTCTCCAAGCTAAACGGAGCTTGAACAGACAAGCGCAAACTGAGATTCTTGCAGACAAGAAAGAAGCTCACAACACTCGTGGGAATAGGGAGAAAGTTCTGCGATTTGCGCTGAGGGATCAGCTAGGGCTTGGAGGTGTAAGATCAGGGAGTTAATAGGTTGGTGGGCCGATCCACCAACCAGAATTTATTGTGATCAAACAGATCACCGTTCGATTTGGGAGCGCCTAGACCGATCAGGCTCCAGCCTGATCGGACTGGCTTAGTCCTGATCGGTTGGGTGATCGATCAGGTAAGCCCCTGATCGGTCTGATGATCGATTAGAGAGCGGACAGTAAGTTTGGGAGGTTTTCTGTGAGCCTCCTGATCGGTCTGTGGACCAATCACCACAGTGAGCCAAATCGGTCTGTGGACCGATCCTGGATAACACAGAGAGATTGCAGTGGGTTTATCGCAATTCGGCTTGATCGGTCTGTTGGTCCGATCATACTCCTGATCGGTCTGGTGACCGATCAGGCAACCTCCTGATCGGTCCGGTGACCGATCAGGTATCAGGAATTTTTCTGATACGATCTGAAATTTTAGTTTCAGACTCCCTATCGATTTCTGATAAGATCAAATGAAAAATCATCGATCTTGAAGGTGTTCCCTTGACTATAATTGATCCTTTAAGAAGGATCAAAGGCCTTATGGGTTTACCAAATCAATTTGCTCCATCCAAGTGGAGTCAAATGCAAACACAAACATCCATTCAATGTTTAACCAAGTTTGTATCAAAATAAAGTCTCTAATCAAGTTTCCTTGATTGGAATGTCCAAGTATGATTATGGAGCCAAATACACATATGTTATGCATTAGTTTTCCCCATACTTGGTCAACTTAATGATCATTAATTATCTCGTCAACTTAATTTCTTAAGGGATGCATTGACATTTTGAGTAATTAGGTTGATCCTAGCATCTCACCCTATTTCTAGCAAACAAAAATATTTTGTTAACCCTTATAGTTTGTGTGAGATGTCCCCAAGTTGCCCAATTGTTCCCAACAATTTTGAACTGATCATGAGGGTTTTGAATGCTTTTTAATCCTATGAAGCGCGACACATTCCCAATTCCCTTCGTAAGAAGCTAAACTCATTCTCGGGGAGTGGTTTAGTGAAGATGTCCGCTAGGTTCGATTTAGACTCTACATGTGAGAGTACAATATCTCCTCTAGCAACATGATCCCTAATGAAGTGGTGACGCACTTCAATATGCTTGGTTCTAGAGTGATGGACTGGATTCTTGGTTAGGTTTATTGTGCCAATGTTGTCACACAACACTTGCACACCCTTATAGCTTAATCCATAGTCCACTAGTGTATGAATCATCCACAACAATTGTGATACACTCTCTCCCATGGCAATATATTCTGCCTCGGTCGTGGAGAGAGCAACACAATGTTGCTTCCGACTTAACCAACTAACTAGTGATGATCCTAAGATTGGCAACCCCCACTCGTGCTCTTCCGATCCAACTTGCACCCAGCATAGTCGGAATCGGTGTAGCCAATTAGGTCAAATGATTCGGTACGGGGTACTAAAGACAACTCCAATTGTGCCCTTAAGGTATCTCAAAATTCTTTAACAGCGATTAAATGAGATTCCTTGGCACAAACATGATACCTAGCGCACATATCCACAACAAAGAGTATATTAGGTCGACTAGATGTGAGGTATAGCAAACTACCTATCATGCTCCGATATTGAGTTAAGTCAACAGGTTTACCACTCTCATCATTGTCTAACCGTGTGTTTGTAGCCATGGGAGTCGTTACCTCTCACTCATGTTAAATTTACGGAGCATCTCTTGAGTGTACTTTGATTGGTGCACATGGATCCCATCTCGGGTTTGTTTGATTTCGAGTCCAAGGAAGAAAGTCAACTCTCCCACTAGACTCATCTCAAATTCGCTCTCCATGTGTCCAATAAATTCATTCAAATAACCCTTATTGTTTGAGCCTCAAATTATGTCGTCGACATATACTTGGGCTACAAATATATTGTCACCATCTCTTCGTAGAAATAGTGTAGGGTCTATTTGTCCTCTTACAAAACCTTTTTCAATTAGAAATGTTGACAACCGCTCATACCAAGCTCGAGGTACCTGTTTAAGGCTGTAAAGTGTCTTCTTGAGTTTGAACACGTGGTTTGGAAATTCAAATTCTCAAACCCCGGAGGTTGTTCGACATAGACCTCTTCTCTTATTAAACCATTTAGAAAGGCCGATTTGGTATCTATTTGATAGAGTTTGAAACCACGATGTGCTGCAAATGCAAGCATCAATCGGATGGACTCTAATCGTGCCACGGGAGCGTAGGCCTCATCATAATCAAGGCCTTCAACTTGACTATAGCCCTTAGCTACTAAGCGTGCCTTGTTTCTTATGATTTCTCCCTTATGGTTCAATTTATTTTTGAAGACCCATTTGGTTCCAATAATGGTGGTCTTCTTAGGTCTAGGGACTAAATCTCACACTTGACTTCTTTCGAATTGACCTAGTTCATCTTGCATAACAATGATCCAATCGGGATCATTTAATGTTTCGTCAATTTTCCTAGGTTTAATTTCGGAAATTAGGGCAACTTCATTAGCCTTATTCCTAAAGAATGATCTAGTCCTAACCCCATGATGGATATCTCCAACAATTTGTTCTTAGGGATGACTAGAGGTTAACCTAGTTGTCCTTGGTGTAGGTGGTGCTTCTTGAATGGTGTCACTAGACACAAGCTCAGCCTCAGGATCCGGCTGATCTATGGGTTGTCTAGGCTCACCGTCATCAGACTCATCACCACCATCTACAACACTTGGACTTCCATCCAAACTTAGTTTCCTAAGTTCGAATTGAACTCCTTCGACATCTTCTGATTGATCATTTGCTTTAGGGATTTCCTCAAAAACAACATCAGAAGACTCTTCAACCAATCTAGATTTCTTGTTGTAGACTCGGTAAGCTTTGCTGACTAGGGAGTACCCGACCAGTATCCCTTCATCAGCTTTTGCTGTGAACTTCCCAAGATGGTCCTTGGTGTTTAGAATAAACACCTTACAACCAAACACCCTAAGATGTTTGACTGTAGGTGGTTTTCCAAACCAAAGTTCATGAGGAGTCTTCCCTAGAAATCTATGGATGAGGACTCGGTTTTGCACGTAGCAAGCTGTGTTCACAGCTTCAGCCCATAAATACCCCGGTAATGAGTACTCATTGAGCATGCTTCATGCGACCTCTTGTAAGACCCGGTTCTTCCTCTCTACAACACCATTTTGTTGTGGTGTTCTAGGAGTGGAGAACTCGTGTTTATACCCTCTATCTTGACAAAACTCTAAAAATCTTTGAATTTGAAATTCACCTCCATGATCACTCCTAATTTTTTAATTGTTGATGATTTTTCATTTTTAACTCTTCTACAAAATGAAATGAAAACATTAAGGTTTGATCCTTATATTTTAGAAAATAAGTCCATGTATATCTAGTAAAATCATCAATGATCACAAAACAATATCTACTACCATTCAAGGATATAATAGTGCCACAATCAAACAAGTCCATGTGAAGTAAATCTAAAGCGGTAAACGTACTTATAGCGCTTTTACCTTTATGTGCAGATTTTGTTTGCTTACCCATTTGACATGCATCACAAATCTTTTCCTTTTCATACTTGATGCTTGGTAAGCCACGAACTAATCCTTTGTTAGCCAATTTGCGGATATTCTTCATGTTCACATGTGCTAGTCTCCGGTGCCAAAGGTTAGACTCATCCTCTCTTGACATGAAACACTTAACAAAAGCATTAGTAGCACTTTTAAAAGAAACTTGGTAAATGTTATCTACTCTTGTGCCTACTAGTACCGTGTCAAATGTGTCATGTTGTCTAACTAGACATTGACTTGATTGAAAATCAATTGTGTAACCCGCATCACATAATTGACTGACACTTAGAAGATTAAATGTCATCCCCTTTACTAGAAGGACATTCTTAATCCTAAGACATTCGGATATTTGAATGTCTCCTATCCCTACAACCTTAAGACTACCATTGTTACCAAAGAAAACATTACCTCTACTTTTTCTTTGAAGGGTAGTGAATAAAGATCTATCACCGGTCATATGTTTGGAGCACCCACTATCAACGAACTAAGTTGATAGATGCTCCCCCTCAATCATGACCTACACAACACGAAAGATAGAAGATTTAGGTACCCAGATCTTGGGACCTAAAGCACCTACTATGCAAGACTTAGGCACCCATGCCTTGACCACTTTCCTTTGAACCCTAGGAGTCTTAAGTGGTCTAACATCAGTCCTAGACATTAAGGAAACAAATGATGGTTCTTTAGGTCAGTAACCAATACCGGCCAAACCACTTCAATTGATAGTAGAAAACTCAATAATTCCACTCAAATTCAACTCTGCTCATGACTCGAATTTCAGCCAAACCACTTCTTCATTTGCTATTCTCTTCAGCAGTTTCTAGCATCCATTTGTTCTTCTTGCATCCGAAATTGAATGTGCACCTTCAACTTCAGATACCATCGACATTTAATATCTTGATTCATCAGATGTAGTACTCAGAATTCAGATTACAAGGTTATAATGCATTTTAGCTCAGATTTGGCAGTTTCAGCAAATGATCAGTCTTCACTCAGCTTCATCAGATTATACAGCTACCTTTCTTGCATTTCCTTTCCTTTCACTTCATTTGTGTACTTCATTCCTTATTTTACAGCCTTGAAAAATTAAATTCAGCCTCATTTTGACACAAATTGCACAAACTGTTGATATGGAAAACAACCTTCTGAATTTTCTTTCCCAGCTGCATTTTCCATTCTGATCTGTTTCAGTAACACAATGCTGGATTAGAGAACTCAGATTCAGTTTATAGTAGATTCGAAATTTCTTGTTTGGAACCAAATTTGATATAGCAATCACATTTCTGCCCTTGAATTTCTGCACAGATTTGATATGGCACAGCTCTCTGCATTTTCTCATCAACTCAGAATTCGTTTCTGATTTCTCCAGCAATTTCAGCAATTTGTGTTCTGATTTCTACAGCCTTAGCTCAACTTCTTCACAGCTTCCACTCAGCTTGTATCATTCCACAGCCCTCAGATGCAGCACTCGGCAGATTGCAACATCCCAATGCCTTGTAATTCAGATTTTTCAGCTCATATTCAGCTTTTGTTCACACATCTTGTTCAGCTCTTTCGAATACTGATTTTCCTAGCAAAGTACAGCTGCAAGCCCAAAACAAACTGACCAAAAACAGCTGCAATTTCCTTTCCAACAAAGTGGCCGAAACATCCTCTATTAGCTGCAAATTTCCTGCATTGATCCCAGCTTCAAAAAGCTTCAATTTAGCCTCCATTCAACTTTTTCTAAGCTTCATTTTTAGACTTAACAGCTGGAGTTCAGCTTGTTTTAGCTGCTATTCCGATTTTACCACTCCCAATTCAGATCTTAGCAAAGTTTTACTGATTGCATCATCCATTTGTGCTACAAACTCCATTAATTTCAGATTTCTCTTCATGGCACCAATTTCCTTTTCCTTTCTCTGTTTTTGGCACAATATTCTGCATTGGATCAGATTTTTAGCAGCTTCCATCAGTGAACTCTATCAGATTGTTGCGGGCTTAGTTTCCATAATTCCAACTTCCAAGTTTTGATCCAAGTCAATTTCCTATCCAAAATAACTTCATTTTGGCACAAAAAAAAATTTTTTTTTTCGATATGAATTTCATCCTTGATAAAAATTTATTCCAAATCACCAATCACTCCCCCACACTTAAATCTTTGTCCGTCTCGGGCAAAATAACATTAGAAACAAATCAAACAACAAGTCCAAAGAAAAGTGAGGGTAAGAGTAAGACATAAGTAAAGAAAAATAGAATAAACATGATTTTTGTCGAAATTGAAATGGAAAGGTAAACAAATGGATTAGTTTCTATAGATGTGATCCAATCATTGAAATATGATTTTGAAAGAACCTAAGCAAGTTCTAGAGTACAATAACATAGGTGTGTCACAAAAATAAGGCTAATTCTCACTAGGTCAAAATAATTCATCCCAAGTTCTCAATTAAGAATCTAAAGCAAGTAGTACTCAAGCATCCAAGAATTCATCCATTAGCTCAAATCCTAAGTTTTAACAACCAAATTTAACTTATTTTCCAAAAGATTCTAAAATGCTATGGAGATAACCTAGAGGGATACTTTTATTCCTGATCATGCAAGAAAAAGTGCTAAAAGAAAAGACATGGTATTTACAATGTCTATTTATTTAATTTACTCTAGAAAACATAAAAGTGAGAAATGCGATAAAAGAAAATGCAAGAAAAATGAACTCCCCTTTATTCGGGTGGGCGGAGTCGATCCAGAAGAAGCCTCCACCATGGTAGTGGAGGTGTCTGGGTGTCTGAGAGATGTCTGACTCCCCCACACTTGAACTTTTCAAAAATTAGCTCTGGTGGCCTAAGGCGATTCAGGTTTAGAATCCACTGAAGGAATGGAGTTCTTCGAGTTAAAGCAAAATCATCTCCTCCTTCTTTATGCCCTTCAGAAGTCCTTCCAGGAGGCTGAAGTCTGTTCAGTTGGAGTACCCACTCCTGTAGTCTTCTGGACCCTGCAAAACAATGTAATACCTCTCTCAAGCGTTCAGGGTCAGAAAGAAATAAAATAATATCAGTTTCTGCATGAATTGAATCCAAATCTGCATCATGTCCAATTAAGTCAATGCTTGGTGTCTCAATAAATTTTTCACAGTTATTTCCTACAAAATTTGCATCCTGAAATTCATCACAAATAATAAAGTCAATTTTTGGCACTTCAATAAAAATATCACAATTATTTTCTATCAAGCACGTATTAAGCAATGTATCACAGCCTATGAAATCAATCTCAGGTGCCTCAATGAATTTTTCAAAATTATTTCCAGCATAAGATATGTCAAAAGATTCATCACAAAAATCAACATCAAGTCTAGGTACCCTTAAAAAATTTTCACACTCAGCATTTGCATCTAATGTGACACCACATGCTTCATTTTCAACCAATTCAACACTAGGTACCTCTAGGGATTTTTCACAATCAAATTCTACAAGAGATGTATCCCTAAGTATATCACAAACAATAAAATCAGTTTGAGGTACTTCTATGCAATTTTCAGAAAAATTTGGTGGAGTATTTACCTGATCGTGCTGAAAAATACCTGGAGGTCCTACAAAAGTAGATGTATCCGTGTTCTCCTCCTGGTCAAGTAATTTCTCCACTTCAGGTTCAGGTTCTGGTGGACACTCAACTAAAGTAGGTGATCCTTGGGTTCTTGCTTCCACCAAGCAAGTCCCTACACTTTCGGGTAATTGTGGTGGTCCCTGGGGCTTAGTGCAATCCCCTACACCTATGGAATCATCTTCCTCACCCTTTCCTGTATCAATCAAATTAGAAAAATTAGGACCTTCAATAATACTATAGTCATAAAATAAAAGATGAGAATGGTCCTGTGAAATAGGAATGGGTGATTCTTGGGGCTCTGTGCAATCCCCTACACTCTCAATCCTATCCTCTGAATTTTCTGATGCATCAATCAATATAGGTGGTTCCTGGGGCTCTGTGCAATCCCCTACACCTATAGAATCATCTGATTGTTCTAATCTTTGAGCTTGTATTTGATTCCATTGATCAACTAATTGTGCAAGGCGTTGTTCGATGCCTTGTCGTTGTTGTTGTAAAATTTGCTGTTGTTGTAGGACTTGTTGGAAATTTTGCTGCTGTAATTGTTGAACTTGTTGCCACATCTCCATCATCCTTTGTTGTTGAGCCTCATCCCAATCAGGATTCTCAAAACCTCCTTGATTAAACTGCTGAAATGGGAGGGGTTGAAAATTTTGAGTGTCTTGCTGAAAATTCTGTCCTTGAAACTGGAAATCTTGCTGAAAATGTTGAAATTGTGGTTGAAAGGATGGTTGAACTTGCTGAGAATGGTAGCCCTGGAAATCTTGAATCTGAGGTTGAAATTGTGGTGGTGAACAATGAAATTGAGTGGGCTGGAAATTTGGTTGATTTTGCTGAAAATTTGGATCGCATGGCTGTGAATATTGAAACGGTTGTTGAAAATTCTGTATAGGTTGAAATTCTTGCTGCCATGGCTGAGGTTGAAACTGAAATTGATTTTTTTGGGGTTGAAAACATTCAAAAGGCTGCTGGAAATTTTGTGATTGCTGAAATTGTTGAAATGGTTGCTCAAACTGGGGTTGAAAATTTTGGAATGGCGGCTGCCCGTTCTGAAAATTCTGACTTGATTGAAAATCTTGTTGAAATTGTTGACATTGTGGCTGAAAAAATTGATTTGGTTGCTGATTGAATGGTTGGTTCTGCTGAAACTGTGGACACGGCTGCTGGTAAGTGGATGAAAACATTCTGAACTGGCAGTCCTGTCACAAAACAAACAAGAAGAATGGCAGTACCCGTATACAAAAGAATAAGCAACAAAAAATGGAACCCAATGATATGTCTAAAAGCATACAAGCAAAAATCAAACAAATCAACTAGTTGCTTCCCCGGCAACGGCGCCAAAAATTTGAACGAGCCCAAAATATACTAATTAAAGTTGTCACGAAATATATGGGCTCATCAAATTTAAATATTTCATAAATGAATAGCTGGAAACCCTTTTACAACTCAAAAGAATGAAAATGTAATATAGGGGCCACAGGTCGTATTTTTCTCGGGGCTAGTTGAAGTTGTTTGATTCGCGCTTGTATTTAGGTGTCGTTTGTGAATTTTGGGTTTCGAATGTGATTTGGGTTTTGGGTTTCAATCTGAAATGAAGTCGCAATAAAATACAAGATGCATGCCACCCAATCAAGGAAGCTAAACAAGGAGTTAGCACTAAAGAACTTAACTAATGATGGATTTAATCAACCAATGCAAATAGATAAGCTTGGAAACAAATCTGAATTCTATTGTAAGGTGTACCGCAGATTGAATTAAACTGCAGAAATTATCCATCAAAATCGAATATTCACTTGACAATAAATGCATCCATTGAATACACTTGGTACCAAAAGAGAAAATTGATGTGCCAAAAGTTGATATTAAACGCAGGAATTTTATGCAACAACAAATGGGATGCGGAAATCAAACAAAAGCACTGAATTCAAATGAAAAGGGATTCTTATGGAGAGCTAAATTTACACAAAAGAGATGCCCAAGCAAGCTTGATATGCATAGGAAAACACTTGTGCCAAAACTGCTACTTTTGTGCCAAAGTTAATACTAACAGTTCAGAAATACAATGACTACACAAAAGACTGATTTCAAGCTCAAAAACACATTGAAATTTACATTCAACTTGGCACAAACTAGTGCTGGAATTTCACTTGCAACATAGTGAAAAAGTGAAGCAACTTGATACACAAAAAATGTGTTAATGTGCCAACAAAAACTGCTGCTTAATGCAAAAACTGTGACTGTCAATTCAGAGATAATTGGATCAATTCAGCTGGAAGGTGAAGGTTTAAATGAAATGCTATGCATGAACTGAAAGAATTTCGAATCTAGAAACTGATCAAGCTAGTCACATCTAATAAGGGATCGGAATTGCAGAATTTGCAGAATTGATGACTGCAGAAATTGATGTTCAGACTTTGACGTGCAGAATTTAACTGATCTATGCAAGATCTAACTGTCATGCGAGAATGAAGGAGAACTTCAGGAGTTGAAAACTGATCATTCACATAGCTGATGTAGAAATGAAAACGTAGAGTTCTGATGCTGGACTAGGTTGATTGTAACTACTGCTGAAATGTAACCAGATTTCCCATGCAGAAATTGATACGCAGGTTTGAAATGCAGAAAAAAATCTGATACGCAAGCATCTAAAACAGGACATCAACTAAAACTAAGTAAAGCATTAACTAAACTAGCTAGCTAACTACTTACGTGAAGATTTGAAACCTGATTATGAAAGAACAATCTAGAAGTTTAAACTGAAATGCCTGATGCGAAATTCAGAAACAAAGCTTACTGCAGAAACTAGAATCTACGGCTAATAACGGGATTTAACTAAAACTAAGCTTTAATCTCTCATCTCGACTCAAGAACCCTTGCTGTCACTCAAGGATTAACCTCCAATTGAGAGAGAAACAAATCATACAAGAAAAAGACAGCAGCAAGATAAAATTCAGAAATTGCAGAAATCAAATGGCACACAGCTATGTAATTGGCACGCAAGGAATAAATTGCAAACTACTTAAAATTGGATCTAATTGTCACTTAAACAAGCTCTTAAACTACTTAGCATCTAAGAATTAAAACTAATTAAGCTCAACCATTCAGAAAACTACATCTACAGCTGGTCTAATTTCAGAAACAAAACAGGAGCTCACGGCAGAAATGAAATTTAAGCTACAAACACAATGAAATAAGCTAATTAACTACTCCTCAATCTTCCTCAGCTCAAATTCTTCTTGGTCGTCAAGCAAGAGCTGGCTTCGAACCCCTAGGCACAGCAAATCCGAGGAAATCAGATTGGATTAGTGAACTCTGCTCAAACTGCGCAAGCTGGGAATTTCCAATCCAAACGCTTCGATCTTCGTTTGTGGAGCTGCGATGGTGATTTGGGAACAACCTGAGGTCACTTGAGAACCCCTACAAGTGCCTCAGATCATGGAAATGGACTGTGGCGAAGATCTCAGTGTTCGGACCACAGAGCCACCGAAACCCTCAAATAACTCTGTCCGGCGCGAATTCGAGCTTAATTCTCCATCAAACTGACCTCCAAAGCTCCAGAAGATGATCTTGATGAAGAATCGAGGGGTCGCGCCCCGGAAATAGAGAAAATCGACTGGAAAACGAAGAAGAAACGGTGAAGGCTACTGTAGCGGCGGAGACGCGACGAGGATGAGCTGCGCTGATTTTTTGATTAAATAGAAACAAATGGACGGCTCAGATTAATCGGAGGAGATCCAACGGTAGATCTTGGTCTGATTGGAGCCAAACTTTTATGATGATGATCTGGGGTCAGGATCTGCCTTGTGGTAGCTCGGATCCTCCAGATGTGCAACGGATGGTCCAGATCAACTCTATCTGTGATTGGACGCTCTAGAGCCCTCCTTGCTTGATCCAACGGTTGATCTAGCTCTGATTGGGATGAAACCTTCAGATCTTGATCATAGAGCTTGATCAACCCTAACCCTAGCTCGGATTGCTTCAGATCGTCCCGGATGGCTCAGATCTAACCGCTCTTGAATCGGACGGCCCGGATTGATCATAGGCTTGATAATTCGATCCGGTTCACATCCGACTCAGGTTTGACCCAATATGCCCTAAGTCCTTGAACCTTTGGTGCCTACAAAAATAAATCCAAAATTTAGTGGCCAATTAATCCAATTTAATGTAAATTTGCAATTAAGTCCAAAATAAAGGTAAGTTCTAAAACCTAGGGCAATTTCACAATTAATCAATAAAAATATGAGTCAAACATGGATTTTAACATCTAAAATAATCACAAAAATGGTACTTATCAACTCCCCCACACTTACCTTGAGCGTCTCGCGAAACAACTAAATAAGTATCCCTTAGGCTCTCTTAAGCATAATTAGAACAAATGAAAAGAAATTACCTAGGTTGTCAATTCTCATAAATCTAAGCTCTATGGATTAGTATCTTGTCCTTAAATCAACAACTTAGCCTTTTCATCTATCATGAGTCATTGAGATGATTTAAATCACTAGCCTTTCAAGGGAAATTTTGGTGGCTCTCTCCTTAAATTCTAAGTTGGTGATGGAAATGGAGCTCACTCTTACACATATGCTTCTTGCACTACCATAAGCTTGCTTATTATCTAATCTCCACCATTATTCATGATTAGGATCAACAACTATAAAAACAAATCCAGGACATAGAAATGATAAGGAGTGAAATAAAAACTAAGAAAATGGAAAATTTGGTAAAGTGGAAGACTTGAGTGCTTGAGGATGTTTCCAATGCTCTTTGCTTTCCATACAGTCCTTTAATGATCTCAAAAGTGTTGTGAAGTCAAACTTGAGTAATTGCCTTTTATTTGGAGGAAAAACCTTGCCTTGACCTCTTGTGCCAATTTTTATCTATTCGTGCCAACTTTGCTTCCCTTTTCTCATTCTTCTTTCTTTTCTTTATTTTCGGCTCAGATTTGTATCAAAGAACATGAGATATCAAGTAAAATAGATACTCAATATAAAATTATCACTCAACAACCTTTGTAGCTAACTCTTGATACATTCCCTTTACAAGTTGGCACACCTTCTCCATTTGTGCTCTCTTTTTTTTTTTTTCTTGTGGACAGTTACTGAATTCCTTTCTGCTTCCTTTGCCTCTAGTGGAGTCAAAAAGATAGTGGAACAAAGATGTAATTCGGATGAGAACATTCCACTAAATGCAAGAATCCGAAACTCCTTTGGGTGCCCTTTTATCTCTTTAGTTTCCTTCTTTTCTGATTTTTTTTTCTCTTTTCTTCAGCTGTTAACTTCTGCTTTGGGCTCATTTCATTCAATCATGCCTTGCTCAGCTCCCAAGTCCTTCTCAGAATCATCTCTAATCATCTAGCAATTAAAGGGTAGTAGAGAGTTCAAACAACTCAATCAAAGGATTTACTTCACAAAAATTTTTCTTCAAACTGTTTTCTCTTTTTTTTTTTTTTCCTTCTTCTGCTCTCAGATTCTAGCTCACGGCATCAACTTCAGAATCAATATCATGTTTTCTTCAAGCATTTGCATCAAGTAATTCTTGCTTCAATTGATAGTAGAAAACTCAATAATTCCACTCAAATTCAACTCTGCTCATGACTCGAATTTCAGCCAAACCACTTCTTCATTTGCTATTCTCTTCAGCAGTTTCTAGCATCCATTTGTTCTTCTTGCATCCGAAATTGAATGTGCACCTTCAACTTCAGATACCATCGACATTTAATATCTTGATTCATCAGATGTAGTACTCAGAATTCAGATTACAAGGTTATAATGCATTTTAGCTCAGATTTGGCAGTTTCAGCAAATGATCAGTCTTCACTCAGCTTCATCAGATTATACAGCTACCTTTCTTGCATTTCCTTTCCTTTCACTTCATTTGTGTACTTCATTCCTTATTTTACAGCCTTGAAAAATTAAATTCAGCCTCATTTTGACACAAATTGCACAAACTGTTGATATGGAAAACAACCTTCTGAATTTTCTTTCCCAGCTGCATTTTCCATTCTGATCTGTTTCAGTAACACAATGCTGGATTAGAGAACTCAGATTCAGTTTATAGTAGATTCGAAATTTCTTGTTTGGAACCAAATTTGATATAGCAATCACATTTCTGCCCTTGAATTTCTGCACAGATTTGATATGGCACAGCTCTCTGCATTTTCTCATCAACTCAGAATTCGTTTCTGATTTCTCCAGCAATTTCAGCAATTTGTGTTCTGATTTCTACAGCCTTAGCTCAACTTCTTCACAGCTTCCACTCAGCTTGTATCATTCCACAGCCCTCAGATGCAGCACTCGGCAGATTGCAACATCCCAATGCCTTGTAATTCAGATTTTTCAGCTCATATTCAGCTTTTGTTCACACATCTTGTTCAGCTCTTTCGAATACTGATTTTCCTAGCAAAGTACAGCTGCAAGCCCAAAACAAACTGACCAAAAACAGCTGCAATTTCCTTTCCAACAAAGTGGCCGAAACATCCTCTATTAGCTGCAAATTTCCTGCATTGATCCCAGCTTCAAAAAGCTTCAATTTAGCCTCCATTCAACTTTTTCTAAGCTTCATTTTTAGACTTAACAGCTGGAGTTCAGCTTGTTTTAGCTGCTATTCCGATTTTACCACTCCCAATTCAGATCTTAGCAAAGTTTTACTGATTGCATCATCCATTTGTGCTACAAACTCCATTAATTTCAGATTTCTCTTCATGGCACCAATTTCCTTTTCCTTTCTCTGTTGTTGGCACAATATTCTGCATTGGATCAGATTTTTAGCAGCTTCCATCAGTGAACTCTATCAGATTGTTGCGGGCTTAGTTTCCATAATTCCAACTTCCAAGTTTTGATCCAAGTCAATTTCCTATCCAAAATAACTTCATTTTGGCACAAAATTTTTTTTTTTTCGATATGAATTTCATCCTTGATAAAAATTTATTCCAAATCACCAATCACTCCCCCACACTTAAATCTTTGTCCGTCTCGGGCAAAATAACATTAGAAACAAATCAAACAACAAGTCCAAAGAAAAGTGAGGGTAAGAGTAAGACATAAGTAAAGAAAAATAGAATAAACATGATTTTTGTCGAAATTGAAATGGAAAGGTAAACAAATGGATTAGTTTCTATAGATGTGATCCAATCATTGAAATATGATTTTGAAAGAACCTAAGCAAGTTCTAGAGTACAATAACATAGGTGTGTCACAAAAATAAGGCTAATTCTCACTAGGTCAAAATAATTCATCCCAAGTTCTCAATTAAGAATCTAAAGCAAGTAGTACTCAAGCATCCAAGAATTCATCCATTAGCTCAAATCCTAAGTTTTAACAACCAAATTTAACTTATTTTCCAAAAGATTCTAAAATGCTATGGAGATAACCTAGAGGGATACTTTTATTCCTGATCATGCAAGAAAAAGTGCTAAAAGAAAAGACATGGTATTTACAATGTCTATTTATTTAATTTACTCTAGAAAACATAAAAGTGAGAAATGCGATAAAAGAAAATGCAAGAAAAATGAACTCCCCTTTATTCGGGTGGGCGGAGTCGATCCAGAAGAAGCCTCCACCATGGTAGTGGAGGTGTCTGGGTGTCTGAGAGATGTCTGACTCCCCCACACTTGAACTTTTCAAAAATTAGCTCTGGTGGCCTAAGGCGATTCAGGTTTAGAATCCACTGAAGGAATGGAGTTCTTCGAGTTAAAGCAAAATCATCTCCTCCTTCTTTATGCCCTTCAGAAGTCCTTCCAGGAGGCTGAAGTCTGTTCAGTTGGAGTACCCACTCCTGTAGTCTTCTGGACCCTGCAAAACAATGTAATACCTCTCTCAAGCGTTCAGGGTCAGAAAGAAATAAAATAATATCAGTTTCTGCATGAATTGAATCCAAATCTGCATCATGTCCAATTAAGTCAATGCTTGGTGTCTCAATAAATTTTTCACAGTTATTTCCTACAAAATTTGCATCCTGAAATTCATCACAAATAATAAAGTCAATTTTTGGCACTTCAATAAAAATATCACAATTATTTTCTATCAAGCACGTATTAAGCAATGTATCACAGCCTATGAAATCAATCTCAGGTGCCTCAATGAATTTTTCAAAATTATTTCCAGCATAAGATATGTCAAAAGATTCATCACAAAAATCAACATCAAGTCTAGGTACCCTTAAAAAATTTTCACACTCAGCATTTGCATCTAATGTGACACCACATGCTTCATTTTCAACCAATTCAACACTAGGTATCTCTAGGGATTTTTCACAATCAAATTCTACAAGAGATGTATCCCTAAGTATATCACAAACAATAAAATCAGTTTGAGGTACTTCTATGCAATTTTCAGAAAAATTTGGTGGAGTATTTACCTGATCGTGCTGAAAAATACCTGGAGGTCCTACAAAAGTAGATGTATCCGTGTTCTCCTCCTGGTCAAGTAATTTCTCTACTTCAGGTTCAGGTTCTGGTGGACACTCAACTAAAGTAGGTGATCCTTGGGTTCTTGCTTCCACCAAGCAAGTCCCTACACTTTCGGGTAATTGTGGTGGTCCCTGGGGCTTAGTGCAATCCCCTACAAAAAATTAGGACCTTCAATAATACTATAGTCATAAAATAAAAGATGAGAATGGTCCTGTGAAATAGGAATGGGTGATTCTTGGGGCTCTGTGCAATCCCCTACACTCTCAATCCTATCCTCTGAATTTTCTGATGCATCAATCAATATAGGTGGTTCCTGGGGCTCTGTGCAATCCCCTGCACCTATAGAATCATCTGATTGTTCTAATCTTTGAGCTTGTATTTGATTCCATTGATCAACCAATTTTGCAAGGCGTTGTTCGATGCCTTGCCGTTGTTGTTGTAAAATTTGCTGTTGTTGTAGGACTTGTTGGAAATTTTGCTGCTGTAATTGTTGAACTTGTTGCCACATCTCCATCATCCTTTGTTGTTGAGCCTCATCCCAATCAGGATACTCAAAGCCTCCTTGATTAAATTGGAACTGTGGTCTGACATGGAAAATAGGTTGCTGAAGTCCAGGAAACTGTGCATGCTGAAATGGAAATTGTGGTTAAGATGGTGAAATGCTGAAATGTAGCCCTGGAAATCTTGATCTGAGTTGAAATTGTGGTGGTGAACAATGAAATTGAGTGGGCTGGAAATTTGGTTGAGCTGAAAATTTGGATCGATGGCTGTGAAATTGAAAGGTTGTTGAAAATTCTGTATAGGTTGAAATTCTTGCTGCCATGGCTGAGGTTGAAACTGAATTGATTTTTTGGGTTGAAACTTCAAAGGTGCTGGAAATTTGTGATTCTGAAATTGTTGAAATGTGCTCAAACTGGGGCTGAAAATTTTGGAAATGGGGCTGCCCGTTCTGAAAATTCTGACTTGGTTGAAAATCTTGTTGAAATTGTTGACATTGTGGCTGAAAAAATTGATTTGGTTGCTGATTAAATGGTTGGTTCTGCTGAAACTGTGGACACGGCTGCTGGTAAGTAGATGAAAACATTTTGATCCTGCAGCCTGTCACAAAACAAACAAGAAAAATGGCAGTACCCGTATACAAAAGATAAACAAAATAAAATAGAACCCAATGATGTATCAAAAAGCATACAAGCAAAAATCAAACAAATCAACTAGTTGCATCCCCGGCAACGGCGCCAAAAATTTGACGGGCCCAAATATACTAATTAAAGTTGTCACGAAATGTATGGGCTCATCAAATTTAAATATAATCAATGAAGTGCTGGAAACCCTTTTACAACTCAAAAGAATGAAAATGTAATATAGGGGCCACAGGTCGTATTTTTCTCGGGGCTAGTTGAAGTTGTTTGATTCGCGCTTGTATTTAGGTGTCGTTTGTGAATTTTGGGTTTCGAATGTGATTTGGGTTTTGGGTTTCAATCTGAAATGAAGTCGCAATAAAATACAAGATGCATGCCACCCAATCAAGGAAGCTAAACAAGGAGTTAGCACTAAAGAACTTAACTAATGATGGATTTAATCAACCAATGCAAATAGATAAGCTTGGAAACAAATCTGAATTCTATTGTAAGGTGTACCGCAGATTGAATTAAACTGCAGAAATTATCCATCAAAATCGAATATTCACTTGACAATAAATGCATCCATTGAATACACTTGGTACCAAAAGAGAAAATTGATGTGCCAAAAGTTGATATTAAACGCAGGAATTTTATGCAACAACAAATGGGATGCGGAAATCAAACAAAAGCACTGAATTCAAATGAAAAGGGATTCTTATGGAGAGCTAAATTTACACAAAAGAGATGCCCAAGCAAGCTTGATATGCATAGGAAAACACTTGTGCCAAAACTGCTACTTTTGTGCCAAAGTTAATACTAACAGTTCAGAAATACAATGACTACACAAAAGACTGATTTCAAGCTCAAAAACACATTGAAATTTACATTCAACTTGGCACAAACTAGTGCTGGAATTTCACTTGCAACATAGTGAAAAAGTGAAGCAACTTGATACACAAAAAAAAGTGTTAATGTGCCAACAACAACTGCTGCTTAATGCAAAAACTGTGACTGTCAATTCAGAGATAATTGGATCAATTCAGCTGGAAGGTGAAGGTTTAAATGAAATGCTATGCATGAACTGAAAGAATTTCGAATCTAGAAACTGATCAAGCTAGTCACATCTAATAAGGGATCGGAATTGCAGAATTTGTAGAATTGATGACTGCAGAAATTGATGTTCAGACTTTGACGTGCAGAATTTAACTGATCTATGCAAGATCTAACTGTCATGCGAGAATGAAGGAGAACTTCAGGAGTTGAAAACTGATCATTCACATAGCTGATGTAGAAATGAAAACGCAGAGTTCTGATGCTGGACTAGGTTGATTGTAACTACTGCTGAAATGTAACCAGATTTCCCATGCAGAAATTGATACGCAGGTTTGAAATGCAGAAAAAAATCTGATACGCAAGCATCTAAAACAGGACATCAACTAAAACTAAGTAAAGCATTAACTAAACTAGCTAGCTAACTACTTACGTGAAGATTTGAAACCTGATTATGAAAGAACAATCTAGAAGTTTAAACTGAAATGCCTGATGCGAAATTCAGAAACAAAGCTTACTGCAGAAACTAGAATCTACGGCTAATAACGGGATTTAACTAAAACTAAGCTTTAATCTCTCATCTCGACTCAAGAACCCTTGCTGTCACTCAAGGATTAACCTCCAATTGAGAGAGAAACAAATCATACAAGAAAAAGACAGCAGCAAGATAAAATTCAGAAATTGCAGAAATCAAATGGCACACAGCTATGTAATTGGCACGCAAGGAATAAATTGCAAACTACTTAAAATTGGATCTAATTGTCACTTAAACAAGCTCTTAAACTACTTAGCATCTAAGAATTAAAACCTAATTAAGCTCAACCATTCAGAAAACTACATCTACAGCTGGTCTAATTTCAGAAACAAAACAGGAGCTCACGGCAGAAATGAAATTTAAGCTACAAACACAATGAAATAAGCTAATTAACTACTCCTCAATCTTCCTCAGCTCAAATTCTTCTTGGTCGTCAAGCAAGAGCTGGCTTCGAACCCCTAGGCACAGCAAATCCGAGGAAATCAGATTGGATTAGTGAACTCTGCTCAAACTGCGCAAGCTGGGAATTTCCAATCCAAACGCTTCGATCTTCGTTTGTGGAGCTGCGATGGTGATTTGGGAACAACCTGAGGTCACTTGAGAACCCCTACAAGTGCCTCAGATCATTGGAAATGGACTGTGGCGAAGATCTCAGTGTTCGGACCACAGAGCCACCGAAACCCTCAAATAACTCTGTCCGGCGCGAATTCGAGCTTAATTCTCCACTCAAACTGACCTCCAAAGCTCCAGAAGATGATCTTGATGAAGAATCGAGGGGTCGCGCCCCGGAAATAGAGAAAATCGACTGGAAAACGAAGAAGAAACGGTGAAGGCTACTGTAGCGGCGGAGACGCGACGAGGATGAGCTGCGCTGATTTTTTGATTAAATAGAAACAAATGGACGGCTCAGATTAATCGGAGGAGATCCAACGGTAGATCTTGGTCTGATTGGAGCCAAACTTTTATGATGATGATCTAGGGTCAGGATCTGCCTTGTGGTAGCTCGGATCCTCCAGATGTGCAACGGATGGTCCAGATCAACTCTATCTGTGATTGGACGCTCTAGAGCCCTCCTTGCTTGATCCAACGGTTGATCTAGCTCTGATTGGGATGAAACCTTCAGATCTTGATCATAGAGCTTGATCAACCCTAACCCTAGCTCGGATTGCTTCAGATCGTCCCGGATGGCTCAGATCTAACCGCTCTTGAATCGGACGGCCCGGATTGATCATAGGCTTGATAATTCGATCCGGTTCACATCCGACTCAGGTTTGACCCAATATGCCCTAAGTCCTTGAACCTTTGGTGCCTACAAAAAATAAATCCAAAATTTAGTGGCCAATTAATCCAATTTAATGTAAATTTGTAATTAAGTCCAAAATAAAGGTAAGTTCTAAAACCTAGGGCAATTTCACAATTAATCAATAAAAATATGAGTCAAACATGGATTTTAACATCTAAAATAATCACAAAAATGGTACTTATCAGCCATCCTCCTCGGATTCGTACTCGGACTCGGATGAAGATGAAGATGAAGAGACCTCCTTCTCCTTCTTCTTCTCCTTCTTCTTCTCCTTCTTCTTACTAGTCTTTTCCCCTGCAACAAGAGCAATCCCCTTCTCCTTGGGGCCTTTGTTAGCCATCTCATGTAGCTCCATTTTACAAAATAAGTCATCTAATTTTACAATTGATAAATCCTTAGAAACCTTATAGGCATCCACCATGGATGACCACAAGACATTCCTTGAAAAAGCTTTTAACACATATCTCACAAGGTCGCGATTCTTGACCATTTCGTCAATAGAGTGGAGACCATTCAATACCTCTTTGAATCTACTATGAAGTTCACTTACCGTTTCACTCTCCTTCATTGAGAGGTTTTGTAGTTGATTGAGGAACAAGTCCCTCTTAGCTATTCTTGAGTCTCGAGTACCCTCATGAAGCTCAATGAGCTTGTTCCACAAGTCCTTTGAGCTTGTAAAGGGACCAACTTTGATTAGTTGGTCTTTGTTCATTCCACATTACAAAGTCACCACCGCCTTCGCATCGGCTTCTCCTTTTCGTGTTTGCTCGACCGACCACTGTGAGGACTCCAATTCTTTTCCCTCCGCATCTCTCGGAGGGGTGAAGCCTTCCTTCACCGAGAACCACATACCTATGTCGATCTTGAGGTAGTACTCCATTCGAGACCTCCAATATTGAAAATCGGTTCCATCGAAGAAGGGAGGTCGGGTGGTGCTAAATCCTTCTCTCAACGCCATTGTTGATAGCTCACGGATGTTAAGCCGCTTGAACAGAGCCCCAGGCTCTGATACCACTTGTTGGATCTTGGATGGCTAGAGAGGGGGGTGAATATAGCCAGACACCAAAAATCGCTTTCACTTAGGTAGATTAGAGCACAGCAAGAACACAAGCGAACTCCTCACCGAGCTCCACCCAGCATAGATCTCACACAAGAACACCCTGCTCTTCGTGTCTTCTTGCTAATGGACTCGCCAAGCTCCTTGTTCCTTCAAAGTGCTCTCGTATCAGATGGTTGCTCAAGAATCAATGTTGCTTGCTCAAGAGATGGATCAAAGTTGTCGCAAGCACTCAAGTGTTGTAGCCAAAGAACTGATCTGATCAAAGTTGTTGCTGAGACTTCTTAGCCACCAAGCTCTTAAGTCTCTGCTCACTGATCCCAGGTCCCAGGCACGCCCTGCAGCTCCCAGCTGCTCACTAGCTTCTCTGCAACAGCCTCAGCTATCCTGACCACCTCTGCACTCACTGAACTCTCCAGCCAAGTCCAGGTCAGCTCGTCAACTTCCTGCCGTTGTAAGCCCACGCCATCCGTTGTGACCTGAGAAGGAGAAACAAACAAACCTGCTCCAAGGAAAGACTCCCATTGACCCTCCTTGAGTGTTTGAATCCATCCCTGTCATCTGCACACTTAATCATAGGTTTAGCAAATGAAATCAAAGTTACATCAGTCATTGCAGAGAAAATCAGAACGAAATCGGAACGCAATCAGACGTCTGACACCACTTTTGAAATAAAGCTGTCAGCTACTGATCGATCACCGGACCGATCAGAGTGACTCCTGATCAGTCACCAGACCGATCAGGATGGGTTCAATCCGATTAGGCTCCAACCTGATCAATCCACAGTGAGGAAAGTGATATCGCGAGCTCATCTTTGATCGGTCACCCTGACCGATCAAGTACTGAGGATCGATCACCAGTCTGATCCATCAGCTGAGTGCAAACCTTTAGCTTTTGCTTGCCAACCTTACTGATCGGTCACCAGACCGATCAGAGCACTCCCTGACCGATCAGGCTCCTTCCTAATCGGTCATAGAGAGGTGCCCGCGACATTTGATCGGTCTAGCAAACCGATCAACGGTTTCTCCCAAGGCCACTGACCTCTCCCTGATCGTTCACCAGACCGATCCAGAGCTCTCCCTGATCGGTCAACAGACCGATCAGGAGACGATCAGTAGCCTAACAAAGTTAATGTATGCTCCCTAATCGGTCACCAGACCGATCAGACGGATCGGTCACCAGACCAATCCACGCAAGAGGATCGTGCCAACTTCCCTGATCGGTCACCAGACCGATCCAGCCAAGGCAAATTCCACTCTAAGTCAAGAGAACAAGCTTCCAGCCCTTCTCTAACTCGTTCTTGGTCCCCCAGACCAAAACTCCGTGCCCAATTTCACTCACCGGGACTTCAACCTAGCCCTCCAAGTTAGGACCTGGCCCTCCAAGCCAGGGTTTCATCAACCTAGCCCTCCAAGCTAGGACCTGGCCCTCCAAGCCAGGGTTTCATCAACCTAGCCCTCCAAGCTAGGACCTGGCCCTCCAAGCCAAGGTTTCATCAACCTAACCCTCCAGGCTAGGACCTGGCCCTCCAAGCCAGGATTTCATCAACCTAGCTCTCCAAGCTAGGACCTGACCCTCCAAGCCAGGATTTCATCAACCTAGCTCTCCAAGATAGGACCTGACCCTCCAAGCTAGGATTTCATCAACCTAGCTCTCCAAGCTAGGACCTAGCCCTCCAAGCCAGGCTTTCATCCAACCTAGCTTCTCACTAGGTATTTTCCACTTCACCTAGTCCCCGACCAGGACTTAATCTCGATCATCTCATTAACCTAAACTAAAATCGGTGTCAACACCAAAACAACAATCAGGGTCAGACTGCATCAACACGGAAGAATGTCAGAGTCGCGGGTCGTCGTTGGCGCTTGAGTCATGAGCATGGAGCGTTTGGAGCAGAGTGCTTGAATGAATGCGTAGAAAAAGTTGTGTTTCAAGCCAAGGGGGTGAACCCCTTTATATAGTGGTCGATGGGGCGCCTGTGTTGAAGGGGGTGTCTGACCCATTCTGTGCGAAACTCAATCCGCAGACTTAGCCAGCACTTATCCCCTCAACTGGGGCGCCTGAGCTGACTGGAGTGCCTGTATGAACACAGGCGCCTCTGTTGCTGTCTTGGAGGCTTGCTTCGAAGTAGCTTGGAATCCCCCGTGTCTGGGGCGCCTGTATCAACACAGGCATGTAGCGCCCGCCCCTTACGTGAGAAACGTGTTACTTTTTTTTTCTTTCTTTCGTACATTATTGCATATGAAACATAAATATAGCAGCGGAAATAATACTAAATCATGAACATATGCAATTGGATAAATTTCTTTCTAACTAAACTACTTTAAGCAGGTGAATCATAGCATGTCATATATAATAAGAGGTATATAGTTCTACATTAAGCATGCATATCATAAAGAACTTCAACTCCAACAAGTAGTAAACGTAAACATAAGAACTAACACATGCATTTATAAGTAGCAACATTAAGTCCATAAGAAATAAGTCCATAAGTAAGAGTAAAGACAACAGTAGGATTGATCTGCCAAGTCACTGCCACACACACACATGCCCTCCTGCTGCTTCCCCTTTAGTTTGATCTACAACATAAGAAAGTAGACTATAAGCATAAAATGCTTAGTAAGCTCCTTGCTTACTCACAAAATCCGTACATCACATATAAGTAGAAATCTACATCATTTGACATAAACATATAACATGAATAAACACTTTAAGCATCTAAAGCACATAAGCATAAACACTTAAAAAATGAATATGTGTGTCGTTATTAAGGACATATGACATGAGTAAGTACTTAAAGCACCTAACATTCGCATAATCTTTAAAACGTAATCATGTGCATAAACATTAAACATAGCATATGCAATATCATTAAACATAAACATGTGCATAAACATTAAACATAGCATATGCAATATCATTAAACATAAACATGTGCATAAACATTAAACATAGCATATGCAATATCATTAAACATAACATTAAGGATGCTCTTTGAAAAATATATATAATATAATACTTGAACATTAACATATCATCATCATTGGGGATCCCTGGCTTGTACCCATTCATCATTTGCGCGCATGCCTTAGTAGAGTACGAGGTAGCTAATCCTGACCTACTAAGGTACTAGGCAACCTTGGCACCTAGGGACAGCTATGATAGTCCAGAACCGGGGCCTTGCTTATGAGCCCACCCTTTGGACCTTTTTCAAGATCCGGTACAAGCCAATACATAAAGTAAAATAGCATACATGATTCCTTTCCTTTCCATAGCAATTTCTCTTTAGCATAGCGTTCGTCATTTCTTTTCTTTTCTTAGAAATTGCTCTTTAGACATTCTTTTATTCATAATGTCATACATGTCATGGGCATACATTCAAAGCATAAATATCATCATAACTTTCAAGCATGAACATGGCATGGAGAAAACATAATTTCATGGTAAGGAAATTCATAACATGCCAACTTATCATTCATGATTCATAAAATACCTAATGTTCAATTTAAAACTAAAGATAATACACCTAGGGAACTTGTTCCATTTTTTTTCATCTATCTTGGCATAATGAAACATGGACACCTTTAATTCAACCATAATTCAACATATATTCTACTGGTCAAAACATTTAGATAGGGTTATCATGGCATAAAAACACAACACAACATCACACAACTCATACAACATGCATACATTGAATATCCTATGACCAAAAGACATTATCAAGTGAGGTAGTGACCTTAACCCATCCTAAATCCCAATTTAAGAAACTGATCAGAAATTTCTAAGGTTCATATCAACATGAAAATGACAAAAACAAAAGCAATTGATTCATACAACATGCATATAATACATACTCTAACACTAGGAAGCATTAGCAAGTAACATGGCATCTTTAACTCATTTTTTTTGTCCTTATTTAGGGTATTAACCAAACATGTTCAGAGGGGAATCATGGCCTAAAATATATATAAAACCCTCAAACAAACATTAACAAGGAATTAAAAACTATTAGCTAGTCAAAAAGAACTCAAACATCTTCTTATGGCCAAAAAGTCTATGGCTTCTTGAGAGCCTTGGCCTAAACTTTTAGGGGTCTTTTTGCTTCATCTTTTTTTCATCATAACTCATAACTTAACATCATGAAAACATTGGAGTCATTAGATAGCATCAAACACAAACCTAGGCCCTAAAACTCATGTTGGTCGAAACTTGCCCATAGGGAAAAACTTCACGATTCTTAGCAACACATCGCAAGAACATACAAAAACATGAACAAAACATATATGAACTATTATGTTGCAGGTGAGGGGAGTCTTACCCTTGTGCTAAGGATTTATAAACAAAATATATCACCTAGAAGGAGAAAGAAAGAACTTCTTGCTCCTTGGCTCTTCCTTTGCTTCACAAACACAACGCCTTCACTAGATCTTCTTGGAGAGAATTTTCTTGATGGAGAGGGAGCCTAGGTGATTTCGGCAAGGAGAGGATGAGGAGATGCCTTGTGGCATTTTTTCCCATCTTCTTATAGTAAATGAAGAGGTATGCCTCTTCACTTTCCATGGTGACCCTTCCCCTTCCATGGTGACTCTTCATCTCCCATGGTGCCTCTCCATCTCCCTTATCCTTACACCTATCTACAATTTCCTTTATCCTCCTAATAGCACTTCCTTGCTAGGTGAATTGGTTACATATGCATTCATAAGGCTTACAACATCTCTAAGGTCCATGGTTCAATCCTTGGCACCTACATCATTTCATTTTTTTTTTGTATTCTTTTGCAAGCCCATCTAAAGTAAGGCTCATTACATGATGTGTTATTTCTTTTATCCTCATGGGCCCCATTAGGATAACTAATGAAGTGCTATTTAAGACCCATTAGAAATTTTCCACCACTTAGAGCCCATATAAGGCCTATTAACACTTATACTAAAATTCCCACAACTCTAACTATCATTCATGAATCATACCCAATATGGCTATCATTCATGCAATCCTACTCAATATTAGGGATAATATTGAAGGGAATTTTAGTGGGGTGTTACAAGGCACCTAGTCAAACAGGCGCCTGACACTAATGAGGCGCCTGGGAGCAAAAAACTTTCACCCTTCGTTCCTGCAACCAGGGTTAGTTCCAAAACATAAATAATAAACAATATAATATCATTTAAGCATGATTAATAGCCTGAGCTATCTTGGTTCTGACTTTGGGCTTCCGAAATGGAACCCTAGGTCGAACCGATTCCTAATGTTCCCTCCTACGAGGAACGCGTCCTCACCTACTCCTCTTAGGAGAGTTTACCTTTTTGCCAACTGGCTCCTTCGGTTGGACTTTTATCCAATCCCCCGGATCAGGTCTATGTGCCCAGTCTACGACCAGGACTTATTGCCCAACTTCACTCACCAGGTCTTTGGTGCCCAGTCCACGACCAGGACTTATTGCCCAGCTTCACTCACCAGGTCTTCGTTGCCCAATCCATGACTAGGACTTATTGTCCAACCTTATGTCAGGACATAGGTGCCCAGCCCGCGGCCAGGACTTAGTGCCCAATTCTTAGAACCAGGACTTCGTGCCTAGTGTACATAGAACTTTTCCTGTACATTCGAGTAGCATTGTAAGATCACAATAAAACCTTAACATCTAAACCCTTTGTCATTATTAAAACACAGGTTTGACTTTGGTGCTTCTGGCACCAACACTGATGTGATTCTAGGAATCAAAATTCTTAGAACAACAGAAGGACTTGTTCTTAGTCAGTCCCATTACGTGGAAGAGATTCTTTAGAAATTCACCAATGGTGATATTGCGTTGGCACGAATGCCGATAGATACTAGCCAACATCTCTCGAAAAATCGAGGAGAAAGTATCTCTCAGGTAGAGTACGCTTGGGTGATTGGAAGTATGATGTACTTGATGAATTACACAAGACCAGACTTAGCCTACGTAGTAAGCAAACTCAGTAGATACACGAGTAATCCCAGTGTTGAGCACTGGAAAGGGATAACAAGAGTACTGAGGTACTTGAGATATACTCGTGGAAATGGACTGCACTATATGAGATATCCTGCTGTTATCGAAGAATACAGCGATGCGAGTTGGATATCAGATATAAAAGACTCGAAGTCTACAAGTGGATATGTGTTCACTCTGAGAAGTACAGCCATTTCATGGAAATCTTCTAAGCAAAACGTAATAACCAGATGCACGATGGAGTCTGAGTTTGTAGCTCTTGACAAATGTGGTGAAGAGGCAGAATGGCTACGACAATTCTTAGAAGATATACCGAGATGGCCGAAACCCGTGCCAACAATCTACATACATTGTGATAGTCAATTAGCAATTGGCCGGCACAAAGCCATCTATAAATGGTAAGTCTAACATATACGTCGAGATACAATACCATTAAACAACTACTCTCAACTGGAGTTATCACTGTTAACTATGTGAAGGTAAAGGATAACTTAGCAGATCCGCTAACCAAAGGGTTAAATCGAGAGTTAGTTGCAAGCTCATCAAGAAGGATGGGTTTGATGCCGATAGAAAATGTTGGTGCAAAGGAAACCCAACCTATACAGACTGGAGATCCCATGAACTAGGTTCAAAGGGACAACCTAACTGCACTGACAAAGGTGTTCATTGTGAGAGAATGACCCTTTGAAACATTGAAGGATGGAGGTTAAGCATACGGTTTTTAATGATTTAATAGAGTTATGTGGAAAACTCTTAAAAAATCACCTATGTGAGAAAGAAGTGGGGCCGCTTCTTAGAATATTTCGCAGAATCAGGCGTGTTCATGATCAAGAACGAACACACTCATGAGAACTGAGGTGTATCAGGGAGAGTCTTGGGTGAGATGTGTCAAAGCTTACTTAAACGGCAGCATAGTTCAAGGACAACATGTCTACTATCAGCCAGGAAGCAAATAGATCTTCACAAGGGAAGGTTCAAAGGATGAAACCTACCTATCCTATACAAGACTCAACTGCTAAATTTTATCACATACCATGTTTCCATTCATGTGGGGGATTGTTGCATATGGTGTGAATGGAAAGGCAGGTGTGGAGGAAAGAAGCTCCTTGGTGAGTGGGACTTTAGTCCCACATTGAGAGTTTCTAGTGAATGAAAATGGAGGTGGAGAATAATGAGGCTCCATTGTGAATGAGACTTTAGTCCCACATTGGGAGTCTCAAGGCATAATTGTTGGTTTATATTGTTTCACAAGCATGATAGTTGTGAACAAATGCTAAGGGAGAGGCTCTCTTTTACGCGTGGGTGCGCAAGGGGGTGCAAATCCAGGGCCCGGATTTGTACTGAACCAAGTGCATTCATGTACGTGTATGACCTGTGCGTGTCGAATGCCCGACCGTCGGGGCAAAATTTGTCCAAGCAGATGAACTAATGTTTTGCCAAATTTTTTGCTCAAATGTAACTGAAGTATTAACTAATGATTAATGCAAAATGTAACCCCAGACATTTGGATATGGACTGTTAATTAGCAGTAAATGACATTAATTTGGTCATTGATTACTGCGGGGGGCTGAGCCTATATAAAGATGTTATAACTGAGAGCAAAAGACATATCGAAGAAGAAATTATCTTCCACCTCCTTCCCAACCTCCCTTGATAGCGTTCGGGTACTTTCTTAGTTCACCACGAGCAACGAGTGCTCCATTGTGCCCGTGGTCCCACTGTTGTATCCTAAGAGACAAACTTCCATCGAAGCCTCGAAGCACCATCGGAGGAGGACAAATCTATTTCAAGGAAACTGCGTTGTGCATGCCTCAGCAACTTCCTGGTCAGGAGATGTTCGACTACTGCTCGGGAGATACTGCTTGACAGCTTGGGAGATACTGCTCCGGAGCTCGGGAGATCCTAGTCAGGAGACTCAGCTCTGGAATTTAGCTCAGGAGACTGCAGTCTGCATAAAAGACAGCTTGGGCCACTCAACAGTTAAGTTGAAATTATTTTTTATAATTTCAATTTATTGTAGACTCTCCGAAAGGAGTACATTTCCTCCAACAATCTTAAAACAGATTTCGTTTCTGTTGAGATGGCCACGGAAAGTGTTGAGGTGAAACAGACTCATCACCAGGCCCCCTCTGCCCTGATTGGGAATGTCCCAATCAACCATGGTGAAAAACCAGAGAAGTTGACTGGGTTGAACTTCAAAATGTGGCAGTAGAAGATGTTCTTCTACCTAACCACGCTCAATCTAGCTCGGTTCTTGACCGAGGACCCTCCCAAGCATGCTAAGGTTGCTGAGGTGGAGGCTTGGACTCATTCTGAGTACCTTTGCCAAAACTACATGTTGGGACCAGGTGCATGTTGACATGGATGCGGGTTCGTAATTTTAAAATTAATTACGTGCAGCGGAAGGTTTAGCATAAATAATTTCACAAATTATTTAACCACACATCTAAGCATGCAACCTTATATTGTGTAGACATGATCATACATTTAAAATTTTGCAGAAAGTAAACTAATTTACTTAGTACCTCGCGTAACTCGAAGGAAGGGACGAGATCCAACCGTAAGCGTCCCTTGGAAGCTCCGCCTCTATTCGTGTCCACGCCGAGTTTTCTTCGGGATGACTTCGCCAAGCCACGAGTTTCGTGCCAACAAGAACTACTAGATTCTCCAAAGGCACGACAAGATTACCAAGAGAGAGATGGAAAGACTAACCACCAAACGAAGAACGGAATCAAGATTCCGGGAGGAAGGAAGGAGTTGCGCCCGCTTCTTCTTCTTCTTCGGCAGCTGCTTGGTGGATGAAGCTCACGGCAACAAAGGGGTCCTCCTTGTAGGGCCGGCGGCACTAGAGGAGGGAGAGGGAGAGAAGGAGAGAGAGAGAGGGCTTATTTCCTTGATCTCTTAGATTAATCTCCAAGCCTTGCCTTGGTTCTTTTATATAGTAGCCTCTCAATCGCCAAGTCTCCTTTTTATGGAATAAATTTTCATAAGAAATTTATCATATAAATTTTTCTATGAATTATTCCATCATGCCAAGTTTTTTTTTATCATAATTTAATTTATGATAAAAACAATCATGTCACCCTTTTCTTATGGAAAGAAATTTCTTTATATAAATTTCTTTATCATGGTAAATCAATCCATTATTGATTTTATAAAATAAACCAATCTATGGGTCATTTTAATTTCCATGAAAAATAAATCTCTTTATATAAATTTCTTTATATAAATTTCATTATATATAATTTTATAAAACAAACCACGCTCGGTTTATTTTATAATTTGAACCAAAAATTCGGTTTTCCCCTTTTGTTGTGGTCGGCCAAACAAAGAGGGTAGGGACCCTCTTTGGCCGGCCAAACCCAAGCTAAAACCATACGAATTAAACTCATTTAATTCGTCCAATAAGTCTTCAAAAGACTTAGCCATTTTATGCTTCCGATGCGTCTCTGAAAAATTCAGATTCGACTTATCTCTCTTGATCGAAAAATCTAATTTTTAACTCGTTTTAAATCCCTCGGATTACTCATAGTGCGTGTGACTAAATAGGCTTTCGATTTATGTTGGCCGTCTATAATTAACCAATTATAGAACGATCATGAGTGACACCTAGTAGTACATCATGATCCCCAATTAATCGAAAGATCAATGGTTGACCTCAGAAATTATTCTGAAACCCTTCAGCAGCTCTAATGAATCGTACCTCATTCCCTCACCATCTTATACCCACTTGGTTCAGGACACGGTCTATGTGTGTCAATCTCCACTAGGCTGACTACGTCACACCTAGCCCAAGCAATGTCATTCTCGTCCAACAGATTCTAATTACTCTCATGTATCTGAGAGATTCATACTCTGAACATGTGATGCTCTGGCCAGAGACTTCGAGTAACAATCCGACGATAGGCCTTGGCTATACATCTCCTCGCAAGGAGTGGTGAATCCTTTGTAGGCTGTTCAAACATCTTCGGGCACTTCGACTTATACCCAATCATCTTGGGTCCACACCTCCTTGGAGATGGTTGCTTAAGATGTCAAAGTATAAGTCTTCATGACCAAGATGACTTGAACACCGCAAGTCAAAGGAACATCGCACTTAAGCTGCAGTAAGAACTTCATTGACATATCTATATGTAGATTACCATATGAAGTTTTACAGCTAGTCACTCCAATGAACTAGTTCCCTTAACTAGCATTCATGTTTATCTCCGGACATCCCAATGTCACCAGCCAGTGAGAATCAGCTGATTAGATAATAACCCATGCTAGTGTCAACAGAATTGATAGTGTCCGTATTTATCAATTCATCGACTAGGGACAATTTCAATACTTCACAATTGCACATGTAGAGATAATCACTAGTTGTGAATTCATCACAAATTCTCTCGTGCTGTGAATTGTATTGCAGACATTCAATAAATGAGTTTAAGATCTCAATCAAATACACAAACATGTATACTCAAATAGTGAATATTCATTTATTAAAATAAATGATTACATTCATAAGGCGATTGCCTTAGGACACTTCTCTCACAATACTAACACTACATCCTCAACTGTCTGGCCGACTGATGGACCCAATTTAGCTAATTAAAATTGTCACGAATGTGGATCCATCGGAATTTAGAATTTGTAAATGTGCTGAAACCCTTTTTGCAATCAAAGAAGAAAAGCGTAGTAAAGGGGCCACAGGTCGTATTTTTCCAAGGGCTAGTTCAAGTTTGTTTGATTCAAGCTTGCATTTATGTGTCGTAATGTTTTTGGGTTTCAATTAAGAAATGGGTTTGGTTTCGAATAGACAAGAAAATGCAATAGAAAAGAAAATGAAAAGGCAGGACAAAATTAACTAAGTGAACTAGACAAGGTAATAGCTATTAAGGACTTAACCATATAGGAAATCTAACTAACAAAAACAACTTATCTGAAATTGGAAAACCATCTCTGAATTGAGTTGCAGCGAAATACTAAACAAGTGAATCAAAACAATGCTGAAATTTGTAATTGAAATTATGGCCAATCATTAGAACCTACTTGCGAACTTGAAATTTATTACTAATGATGAAATGAAAGTTGACATTCAAACATAACCATACATGAAACACTGATTCCTAGCTCACTATCACACTGAAAATTGCACTTAACTTGATATCTATCACTGCCAAAACCTTTCTTGGTACAAAGTGAAGAAAGTGAAACAACTTGATACAAGGGAAAGAACTCATGTGCCAAAAACCGAGATTAACAGCAGAAATAAAACCTAACAGTGATTTTAAAAACAAAACTAACAGATAAAAACTGCGCAAGAGTGGATGAAGAATTTCAGATGAAAATCTGACCAATTCAGTCAGCTTACATGCAGAGTTGAGAATGCAGGAATGCAGAAATCAGTTGCAGAAATTTAGTATTGCAAGACAGATTTCAGAACTTGGAAGCAGAATTGCAGTAATGAAAGAAATATCCTAATGAAAAACAATAGAACAGGTTGGATTAAGTAGAACTAGTGTATGCTTGACTCTAATTCCCGAAACTACAAGCTGAAAACTTCAGAAATGAATTAAATGGCAGAAATAGGAATTGAAAGGGCAGATATGAAATTGATACACTACAAGCTAATGAACAAAATTCTGAAATCAATTGCTATTAAAAGTAAACGAGTTGCAATGCAAATGCAGGAGATAAACTACAACCAGCTTAATGCAAAACTCAGAAGTGCACAAGGAAAAGGAAAAGAAACTGATACACAACAGATTTCTGAACAGAAATTCAATAACAGATCTAAATTCAGAAACGATTTGAATCTAACAAACTGATTTAAATGCAATTTCATTACACCAACAACCTAGCTAAGAAGAGTGCGGAATTTAGACTCTAATTAAGGCGAAAACTATTAAGAATCAAGAACAGCAGCAACTGATACGAAATCAGAAACAGAATTGAAATTACAGCAATGAAATTACAGCTAAAACACAAAGAAATGCCATAAAACTAAATCTCGACCATTCCTTGATTCAAGACCACCTTGTTCGTCACGCAAGGGCAAGCCAAGAATCCCTTAAACTCGCAAATCAATGGGAATCAAGCTCCAATGTCAAGTCTGCTCGAAACTGCACACTTGCTGGAAATTCCAATTCAAACTCTTAGATCTCGATGTGGAAAGATGCAGTGATGATTTGGAAATCATCTGAACTCATCCTAGAACCCCTACAGACGATTCAGATGCGAGGAAATGGATGCGATTGAGATCCAAGAGCTCAAAATGCAGATCTGCCGAAACCCTCAAGAAGCTCTGCATCCGGCACAATTCCGAGCTAAAATCGCCATGAAACTCTCTCCCAATGATCCAAATCTTGATTCAAGAAGCTGATCGAGTCGGCCACGCCTCTGATGGAAGAAATTTCAAAGAAAATGATGCAAAATTGAGAAAGAACGAGCTGAAAAACTGAGAAGGAGAAATGAGGTCGCGACAGATCTGAGAACAGGGCTGAAAGCAGTTTAAATGGTTAAACAGTGGACGGTGAGATTGATTCCGCTTAATCCAACGGTGAATCCTTGTCCGATTTGATTCAAAATTTCCAGATCTTGATCAGAGGTCAGGATCATCCTCGTGGTAGCTCAATCTGCCAGATCTCCAACGAATGATCCAGATCACCTTGATCTTTGTATGGATGGCCTAGAGCACTCCGATCATGATCCAACGGCTAGATGGTCTCTGATTTAGCTGAAACTCTCAGATCTTGATCTGATCACTTGATTAGCCTTAATCCCAGCTCGGATTGATCAGAAGTCCTCAAATAGTCTAGATCTAACCATCTTTGCATCGGACGGTCCAAATGAATTGACGCTTGATTCCTTTGATCTGGTCCACTTTTAACTCAACCTTGACCCATCATTACCTAGGTCCCTGATCATTTGAAGCCTACAAAAGTAGATCAAAAATTTAGTGACAAAACAACTCGAAAATATCAAAATTTGCAATAAAGTCCAAAAAGAATATAAATCCTAGAACCTAGGGTAAATCCACAATTACACAAGTAAAATATGGGTCAAACACAGATTTAAACATATAAAATGATCAACAAAATGACACTTATCAACTCCCCCACACTTAGGCTTGAGCGTCTCGCGAAAAGTACTAAATATGTATCCCCTAGTTTATTTCCAAACATAAGTAGAAGCAATTGAAAAGAAATTACCTAGGGTAGTTAATTCTCAAAAATCTAAACTCTATGGATTAGTATCTTGTCCTTAAATCAACAACTTAACAATTTCAACCTTCATGATTCATTGAGATGAATTTCACTCTCTAAACCTCTCAAGGGAAACTTTTGGTGGCTCTCTTCCTAAGTTCTAAGTACATGATGAAAATGGAGCTCACTCATACACACATGCTTCTTGCACTACCATAATCTTGCTTATTATCTACTCTCTACCATTATCCAAGATTAGAATCAATCATCTATAAAAGCTTATTCAAAAGTGGAAGAAATAGGAAATGGTAGAAATTGAATAAAAGCAAAGTAAATAGTTAATTTGAATAAAATGGAAGACTTGGATGTTCAAGGATATTCTTGATGCATTTTGTCCCCCTTTCAGTCCTCATAATGAAATCAAAGTGCAGTGGGGTGAAGCTTTGACATTTCCCTTCAAAAATTTGATGAAAAGAATTCAACTCCTTGTACCAATTTTTTCTTTTGCGTGCCAACCTTGTTCCCTCTTTTCCTTTTCTGATTTTTTTTCTTTTCCTTTCTTTTCTCTAATCAAATCAGAATGTATTGGATCAAAGCTCTGAGTCGGATAAGAACATCTCCACTAATTTCATGGTGCCGAAAATTCAATTAGATACCCAACTTGCTTCTTTTTTTTCTGTTTTTCTTCCTTTTTCAAACTGTTTTTTTTCTCTGTTTTTTTCCCCAGCTGCTAGCTTCCTTATTTCATTTGTAGCTTCTCTTTATTCATATCTGATTTCTCAAAACCAGTAGCTTCCAAACTTCTCCCAGATTTAGAGCCCTCAAGTGAAACCAAACTCAAAATTCTGTTTTTTTTTCTGTTTTTCAAACTGTTTTTCTGTTTTTTTGTTGGCAGCTACAACTTGTTTATTTGGACAGCTCCACACTTAACTTGTAAACCTTGCAATTCTCTGATGTTCCATAGCAATTAACCTCAATTAACAATGGAAAATCCACATGCTTCACTTGAGAATTAAAGCTCAACAAATTCAAATCCCATCATGGCACACTCACTTTCAAATTGATACCAATTGTTTTGTTTCCTTTTTTTTTTCTTCTTCAAATTCCAGCAACCCCTGCACTGATTCAGAAATATACAACTGCAATTCAGCTCCTAGAAGAGTGGCCGAAACAATTTCATAGCATTTCTTCCATTTTGGCACAAAATCCTTGATTTTTCCTTACACAGATTTTTTTTTCTTCACTTGTTTCCACCTTGTTCGGATTTCTGCACACCATTTCCTGCCTCAAGTCAAATTTACAACTCATTCCAAACCTCAGCAAAGTGTTGCCAATTTAAAACTTCCATAATTCCTACTTCCCAAGTGCTACAAACTCCATTGCTTTCAAACTCTCTTCCATGGCACAATTTTTCTGTTTTTTTTTTCGTGTACCATTCTTCCCATTGTAGATTTTTTTAAGATCCACTTCACCTCCAATTCACAACTAAATTCCCATTTATCTTGATACCAAGCTCCACTCCAATTAGCACTTTTTGGCTTCAACTCACAAATGAAATGAACTTTTTTTTTTCAAATGTTTCCATCACACTATCCACTCCCCCACACTTAATCTTTTGTCCGTCTCGGGCAAAATAGCATCAAAGAACATCCCCAAACAAACAAGTCCCTAGAAAAGCATGGTTAAGAGTAGAAGATAAGGGAAGAAAAATACAAAGAACATGAATATTGTCAAGAATTGATATGAAAAGAGAAACAAATTTATTAGCCTCTATAGATGTGATCCAATCATTGAAATATGATTTTGAAAGAACCTAAGCAAGTTCTAAAGTACAATCACATGCATATGTCACAAAAATAAGGCTAACCCTCACTAGGTAAAAAAAAAAAATTCATCTCAAGTCCTCAATCAAGAATCCATGGCCAAGTAGTACTCAAGCATCCAAGATTTCATCCATGAGCTCAAATTCTAAGTTTTAACAACCAAATTTAATTTGTTTTCAAAAGACTCTAAAATGTTATCAAGATAACCTAAAGGGATACATTTATTCCTACTCATGAAGAAAAAGTTCCCAAAAGACATAAAATGACATTTACAATGCCTATTTATTAATTCTACTCTACTCATGCATTTATTAGCAAGAATTCATTTCAAAAGAAAATTCTACTTCTAGCAAGTATAAAGAGGAAAAAGGCAATGAAAGAAAGTGCAAGAAAAAGTAAACTCCCTTTTATTTCTGGCGGTCGGAGTCTATCTAGAAATAATCTCCATCTTGGTAGTTGAGGAGTAGGAGTAGCTGAAACAATTTTCTTCATTTGCTCAATTTTATTTTGCAACTCCCCCACACTTAAACTTTGCAATAAACTGTTCAGGTGGCCGAAGGTGATTTAAGTACAATAGCCACTTCAGAGGTGGAGTGCTATAAGTTAAAGCAAGATCATCTCCTCCCTCTTTATTCTTTTTGGAAAATCTTCCAGGAGGTCGGAGACTGTTTAGGTGGAGTACCCATTCCAGTAGTCTTCTGGACCCTGCAAAACCATGTAAGACCTCCCTCAAGCGTGCAGGGTAAGAAAGAAGTGCAATATCATCAATCTCTATATAAAATGTATCTAAAAATGCATCGCATCCAATAAAGTCAATTTTGGGTACCTCAGTAAATTTTTCACAAGCATGTTCTATATGAGATATATTAAGAAAAGTGTCACAGTCAATAAAGTCAATCTCAGGTACCTCCAGAAGTTTTTCACATTCAATTTCAGCATAAGAAATAACAAGAGATTCTTCACAATAAACAACTTCAATTTCAGGTTCTTCTAAAAATTTTTCACAATCAAAATCCATCAAATGTGTAGCAAGAAATGTTCCATAGCCAATCAAATCAAGCTCGGGTATCTCCATAAGTTTTTCACACTCAATTTCAGCATAAGAAATAACAAGAGACTCTTCACAATAAACAACTTCAATTTCAGGCTCTAAAAAATTTTCAAAATCAATTTCAGCATAATCTGTCTCAAGAATATCATAACAATGCATAAAATCAAGTCTGGGTACCTCTAAAGAATTTTCATAATTATTTTTCACCAATGATGTATCAAGACATTCATCATAACAAATAATATCAATTATAGGTGCCTCTAAAATTTGTTCGCAACCCATATCTACAAGAGATGTATCAAGTAATGCAGTACGATCAATGAAATCAATGTTTGGTACCTCTATTGGATTTTCACAAACACTTTCTACACAAGGTATATCAATAAATTCATCAGAATCAATAAAGTCAGCACTAGGTACCTCGCTGCATTTTTCTGAACAAAGAGGAGAAATACTTACCTGAGCGTGCTGGGGAATACCTGGAGATTCTACAAGAGTAGATGTATCCATGGCCTCCTCCTGATCAAGTACATGCTCCTCTTCAGCCTCAAGCTCTGGTGGACATTCAATTGAAATAGGTGATCCTTGGGTACTTGCTCCAATCATGCAAGTCCCTACACTTTCTGGAAATGGTGGTGGTCCCTGGGGCTCTGTGCAATCCCCTACACCTATAGATTCATCTACAATGCATGCTTCATCAACCATATCTGCAACACCCATATTAGAAAAGTTAGAATCATCAACAACTAAATCATCACAAAATAAAAGTATAGAATGATCATGTAAAGTTTCAGAATTGACTTTAAAACTATCACAAGTTCTGCAATCAATCTCCTCCAATGCCTCTAAACCAGTAGGAATGGGTGATTCTTAGGGCTCAGTGCAATCCCCTACACTCTCAATCCTATCCTCTGGATTTCCTGATACATCAACCAATATAGGTGGTCCCTGGGGCTCAGTGCAATCCCCTACACCTATAGAATCACAATCATGCCCCTCAGAATTAAAAGTAGCTTGATAAGATAGTTGTCCTAATCATTGGGTTTTTATTTGATTCCATTGATCTTGTAATTCTCCAAGACATCTCTGAATATTTTTAAGAGCAAATTCAGCAACTTGTTGTTCTTGAAATGTGAGATAAGGTTGCTGAATATCAAGAGTAGACGGTGCATTCTGAAATTGGAGCTGTTGGGGCTGCTCAAATGGTTGAATAGGCTGATTAAACTACTGAAAACTTGGTTCACAACTTGGTGGAGATTGCTGAAAATTATGATTCTGAAAACTCTGATCATAGGGCTGAAATTGTTGGTTGAAAGATTGGATTGGCTGCTGAAAATTTTGATTCTGGAATTGAAAACTCTGAAATGGTGGCTGAAAATTGTGATCGTTTGGTGGAAAATATTGCTGTGAAGGTTGAAATCCACTCTGATTTTGATTCTGGAAAGTCTGAAATGGTTGGAACCCCTGCTGAAAATTTTGACTTGGTTGAAAGGATAGCTGACCTTGCTGAAAATTTTGTAGAAAATTTGGATTGTACTCTTGCTGAAAATTCTGAAATTGGGGTTGAAATTGTTGTGGGTGCTGATTGAAAGCTTGGTATTGCTGCAAATCTGAATAGGGCTGCTGAAATTGTTGAAATTGTTGTGGGTAAGTAGATGAATCACTGTTGGGTCTCTGTTGATATTTCAAGTGCTTAATTGTATTTTTTAACTCCTCCAGTGCATCTTTGAGCTCTGATTGTTCGGATTGTGCAGTTGAAAACATTTTGATCTTGCAACCCTGTCACAAAACAAACAAGAAAAAAAATGGCAGCAGCCGTATACCAAAGATAAAGCACAAGAAAATATGATCAAATGATATGCCCAAAAGTACACAAGCAAAAAATCAAACAAATCAACTAGTTGCTTCCCCGGCAACGGCGCCAAAAATTTGATGGACCCAATTTAGATAATTAAAATTGTCACGAATGTGGATCCATCAGAATTTAGAATTTGTAAATGTGCTGAAAACCCTTTTTGCAATCAAAGAAGAAAAGCGTAGTAAAGGGGCCACAGGTCGTATTTTTCCAAGGGCTAGTTCAAGTTTGTTTGATTCAAGCTTGCATTTATGTGTCGTAATGTTTTTGGGTTTCAATTAAGAAATGGGTTTGGTTTCGAATAGACAAGAAAATGCAATAGAAAAGAAAATGAAAAGGCAGGACAAAATTAACTAAGTGAACTAGACAAGGTAATAGCTATTAAGGACTTAACCATATAGGAAATCTAACTAACAAAAACAACTTATCTGAAATTGGAAAACCATCTCTGAATTGAGTTGCAGCGAAATACTAAACAAGTGAATCAAAACAATGCTGAAATTTGTAATTGAAATTATGGCCAATCATTAGAACCTACTTGCGAACTTGAAATTTATTACTAATGATGAAATGAAAGTTGACATTCAAACATAACCATACATAAAACACTGATTCCTAGCTCACTATCACACTGAAAATTGCACTTAACTTGATATCTATCACTGCCAAAACCTTTCTTGGTACAAAGTGAAGAAAGTGAAACAACTTGATACAAGGGAAAGAACTCATGTGCCAAAAACCGAGATTAACAGCAGAAATAAAACCTAACAGTGAGTTGAAAAACAAAACTAACAGATAAAAACTGCGCAAGAGTGGATGAAGAATTTCAGATGAAAATCTGACCAATTCAGTCAGCTTACATGCAGAGTTGAGAATGCAGGAATGCAGAAATCAGTTGCAGAAATTTAGTATTGCAAGACAGATTTCAGAACTTGGAAGCAGAATTGCAGTAATGAAAGAAATATCCTAATGAAAAACAATAGAACAGGTTGGATTAAGTAGAACTAGTGTATGCTTGACTCTAATTCCCGAAACTACAAGCTGAAAACTTCAGAAATGAATTAAATGGCAGAAATAGGAATTGAAAGGGCAGATATGAAATTGATACACTACAAGCTAATGAACAAAATTCTGAAATCAATTGCTATTAAAAGTAAACGAGTTGCAATGCAAATGCAGGAGATAAACTACAACCAGCTTAATGCAAAACTCAGAAGTGCACAAGGAAAAGGAAAAGAAACTGATACACAATAGATTTCTGAACAGAAATTCAGAAACAGATCTAAATTCAGAAACGATTTGAATCTAACAAACTGATTTAAATGCAATTTCATTACACCAACAACCTAGCTAAGAAGAGTGCGGAATTTAGACTCTAATTAAGGCGAAAACTATTAAGAATCAAGAACAGCAGCAACTAATATGAAATCAGAAACAGAATTGAAATTACAGCAATGAAATTACAGCTAAAACACAAAGAAATGCCATAAAACTAAATCTCGACCATTCCTTGATTCAAGACCACCTTGTTCATCACGCAAGGGCAAGCCAAGAATCCCTTAAACTCGCAAATCAATGGGAATCAAGCTCCAATGTCAAGTCTGCTCGAAACTGCACACTTGCTGGAAATTCCAATTCAAACTCTTAGATCTCGATGTGGAAAGATGCAGTGATGATTTGGAAATCATCTGAACTCATCCTAGAACCCCTACAGACGATTCAGATGCGAGGAAATGGATGCGATTGAGATCCAAGAGCTCAAAATGCAGATCTGCCGAAACCCTCAAGAAGCTCTGCATCCGGCACAATTCCGAGCTAAAATCGCCATGAAACTCTCTCCCAATGATCCAAATCTTGATTCAAGAAGCTGATCGAGTCGGCCACGCCTCTGATGGAAGAAATTTCAAAGAAAACGATGCAAAATTGAGAAAGGACGAGCTGAAAAACTGAGAAGGAGAAATGAGGTCGCGACAGATCTGAGAACAGGGCTGAAAGCAGTTTAAATGGTTAAACAGTGGATGTCTGAGATTGATTCCGCTTAATCCAACGGTGAATCCTTGTCCGATTTGATTCAAAATTTCTAGATCTCGATCAGAGGTCAGGATCATCCTCGTGGTAGCTCAGATCTGCCAGATCTCCAACGGATGATCCAGATCACCTTGATCTTTGTATGGATGGCCTAGAGCACTCCGATCATGATCCAATGGCTAGATGGTCTCTGATTTAGCTGAAACTCTCAGATCTTGATCTGATCTCGGATTGATCAGAAGTCCTCAAATAGTCTAGATCTAACCATCTTTGCATCGGACGGTCCAAATGAATTGACACTTGATTCCTTTGATCTGGTCCACTTTTAACTCAACCTTGACCCATCATTACCTAGGTCCCTGATCATTTGAAGCCTACAAAAGTAGATCAAAAATTTAGTGACAAAACAACTCAAAAATATCAAAATTTGTAATAAAGTCCAAAAAGAATATAAATCCTAGAACCTAGGGTAAATCCACAATTACACAAGTAAAATATGGGTCAAACACAGATTTAAACATATAAAATGATCAACAAAATGACACTTATCACCGACTCACTATGTTGTGTACAACACGAAGAGAACGGCTAAGGAGCTATGGGAATCCTTGGACAAGAAATACAAGTCGGAGGATGCAGGGGCCAAGAAATTCATTGTGGGTCGATTCCTGGACTGCAAGATGGTTAACTCCAAGATAGTGATCAGCCAAGTCCAGGAGCTTCAGGTGATCCTACATGAGATCTACTCAGAAGGTATGGTTCTGAGTGAAACCTTCCAGGTAGCAGCCATCATTGAGAAGCTGCCTCCCGGTAGGAAGGAGTTCAAGAACTACCTGAAGCATAAGCAGAAGGAGATGAATGTGGAGGAACTCGTTGTTAGATTTTGCATCGAAGAAGACAACAAGGGTTCAGAGAGAAATATGTTCTCTCAGGCTACTGTAAAAGCAAACGTGATCAAGCACGGACAAAGCTCGAAACGGAAGAATTCCAAATCTTCCAAAATGGGTCACAAAGGAGGCATAACCAAGAAGTTCTCTGGGAAGTGCTGCAACTGTGGCCGAGTTGGTCACAAATCTTCGGAATGCAAGAAACCGAAGAAGAAGCAGGAGGCCAACCTGAACGAGGGACCAGAAATGGAAGACCTCTGTGTCGTGGTCTCTGAATTAAACCTGGTGGGTTCAATCCGCGGCAATGGTGGATCGATACTGGAATCACCAGACATGTGTGCTGCAATAAGGAGCTGCTCCACAATTTTGAAGAAATTAGTGGAGAGAAGCTGTTCATAGGGAACTCGGCATCCTCGGACATCATGGGCCAAGGGAAAGTGGTGATGAAGATGACCTCGGGCAAGGACCTCACTCTAACCAATGTGTTGTATATTCCAGAGATTCGAAAGAATCTAGTGTCCAGATCGTTATTAAGCAAGCATGACTTTCGCATTGTGTTTGTGTCAAACAGAGTTGTACTGTCGAAATAGGGAATGTTTGTGGGAAAGGGCTATGTATCTGATGGGTTGTTTAAGCTCAGTGTAATGACCAATAGACCTAAGATAAATAAAATTGAGAGCTCTTCCACTTATATGCTTGAGTCTTCATGTTTATGGCATGGTAAACTAGGACATGTGAATTACGATGTGATTCGTAGATTAATAAACATGTAAAGCATACCGACATTCTACCTTGACCCAAAACACAAGTGTGAGACTTGTGTCGAAGCGAAGTTGACAAGGTCATCCTTTCAACACGTTGAAAGAAGCAACGAACCACTCGGTCTAATTCACACCGACGTTTGTGACCTTAAAGGTACACTGACACGTGGTGGGAATCGGTACTTCATTACTTTTGTAGATGATAACACAAAATATTGTTATATGTATCTTCTCAAAAGCAAGGATGAAGCTATAGAGAAATTCGTTCTCTACAAGAATGAGGTTGAAAACCAACTTAATAAGAAGATTAAGATAGTTCGAAGCCACCGAGGAGGCGAATATGTATCACCATTCGCTGAGTTGTGTGTTGAACATGGGATCAAACACGAAACAACAGCTCCTTATACCCATCAGCAAAATGGAGTTGCTGAGAGAAAGAATCAAACTCTTAAGGAGATGATGAATGCTCTTCTATTGAGCTCTGGACTGTCATACTCCATGTGGGGGGAAGCTGTGTTAACAGCTAATTACCTTTTAAATAACGTCCCTCAGAAGAAAATAGATAAGAGCCCTTATGAGTTTTGAAATGGAAGACGACCATCCTACAAATACTTACGAAATGGGGGTGTCTTACCAAAGTTTTGGTGCCTGATCCGAAGAGGATTAAGATAGGACCAAAAACTATTGATTGCATATTTATCGGGTATGCACATAATAGCAATACATATCAGTTTTGTGTTTATGAGTCACAATTATCGGATATACACAAGAACTCGATAATAGAATCGAGAAATACCTCATTCTTCGAGCATGTGTTTCCATATAAGACCCAAGAGGATGCTAGCTCCTCAAAATGGGTGGAGTAAATACCAGAGGAAGAAGAAGAGGATGATGAACCAGTTGAGGCTGCGCCTCACTAGAGTAAGAGAGCTCGGGTGGAAAAATCTTATGGACCATATTTTATCACTTTCATACTGGAAGCTGAGCCTCAAAGCTACTCAGAAGCTATGAACTCTTCTTAGGGACCTCACTAGAAGGAGGCAATTGCATCTGAGATAAAATCTATCTTGCAAAATTACTCTTGGGAACTTGTGGACCTTCCTCAGGGGAGTAAACCATTAGGTTGCAAGTGGATCTTCAAAAAGAAGATAAAATCAGATGGCACAATTGACAAGTATAAGGCCAAATTGTTGATTAAAGGTTACCAACAACGAGAAGACCTTGATTACTTTGATACTGTTGGATCAAGAGAACCGATAGAGGGGGGGTGAATATTGGAAAGCGTTCGGATTTAAGATAGAGAATTTGCACAGCGGAAGATAAAAAACAAAACACGCAAACACAGTGATTTTTACTTGGTTCGGAGCCTAGGTCGACTCCTACTCCAAGGTCCACGGTCGTTGACCGTTTTCTACGGGCAATTCTATAAGTTCGCAAGTCAGTTTACAGTATTGAGTTACAGATATAGCACAGTAAACTTAACAAATAAAAAGCTCTTCTTTTACCAACGTCCGATGTAGGTTGTCTTTTTCGGAGCAGCGGGACGTCGTCGGCTCAAGTTGGGAGGTTTCCGGAGCGAGGCGCGAGAGCAGAAGAGCGTAGAAGTGTTGAATCGAAGTTGTTGTCGAAAGCTTGGGCATTGGGTGCTATTTATAGCACCTCGGGGCGCCCTGGACGTCAGGGGGCGCCCCCCCCATGTGTCACGCGATCCGAGCTTCGCTCGGTCAATCTCTATCCCACTCGAATAGGGATGAGGTTTGACACTGGGGGCGCTCTGGACGCTGGGGGCGCCCTGCTTGACTCCTTCAGCGCGGGCTTCTCGGCTGGATAAGGGTAATCGGCTTCGCTGGCATAGGCGCGGGGCGCCCTGGGCACTGGGGGCGCCCTGGGCGTTCGGGGCACCCTGGCTACTGGGGGCGCCCTGGCTGCTGGGGGCGCCCCGCCCAGTGGTCAGCCGAAGCCTTTGTTGCTTCGCTTGTTTTGTGTTGCCCCTGGGGGCACCCGGGACACTGAGGGCGCCCTGCTCAGCTACTTGCCTCTCTCCTTTGGGCATTCTGAGCTGCAGACACACGTTCCTTTGGTCCTGCATCCAGGGTTAGTCCAAAACAATATAAAACAATAGAGTATTATGTTTATACAGCCTTAGCTGTCTTGGTTCTGACTTTGGGCCTCCAAAATGGAGCCCTAGGTCGAACCGACGCCTAATATTCCCTCGACGAGGAACGCATCCTCACCTACTCCTCTCGGGAGAATTTACCTGATGCCAACCGTTCCTCTGGTTGGACTTTTGCCTAGCGGTCTTTCGCCAGGTCTTGAGTACCAAGCTGCCCTTCGCCTGGTGCCTAGCAGTCCTTCGCTAGGGCTTTGTATCCTGGCATTCCTTCGCCAGGTGCCTAGCAGTCCTTCGCTAGGGCTTTGTTTCCTAGCAGCCCTTCGCCAGGTGCCTAGCAGCCCTTCGCTAGGACTTTGTTTCCTGGCAGCCCTTCGCCAGGTGCCTGGCAGCCCTTCGCTAGAACTTTTCCTGCACACTTAAGTAACATTGTTAGATCACCAATAAACTTAACTTTGAATTCTTTGCCAATATCAAAACAAGGTTCGATATGGTGCTTCCTGCACCAACAATCTCCTCCTTTTTGATTTATGGCAACATAATTCAAAGTTAAGTTAAAAACTTATAACAGTTAAGAACAAAAGGTAAACAATGAAGTATAACTGTTTATGAACAGAATTAATGTAGAGTTAAAAAAATCTTTATTTCTCATACTCCCCCTAAAACCCTGAATACTTGTGTTATAAGGCACTTAAAACACTTAACTTTGACCTTTCCTCCCCCTTTGACATATATCAAAAACATACATGGGCGAACAAGGTTCTTAATAGGGAGTTTTGAGTTTTTGTAAAAATTTCTAAGTTTTTTGACAAAGTATTTTTCAAAAAAAATAAAAGCCTTTGTACCAAAAGCTTTTTACACTTAGACAATTTTCCATTTTGAAGAGCTTTGCAAGCCTAAATTTTGTTTAAAACCAAAAAAAATTACTTAGGCAAAATTTTGAATTCAAATTTCCCAAAAACAATTTGTTTACCAAAAACATTTTTGCACACTTAGAAATATTTGTTTGGAAACACTTTGTGCATTTTGGAAAACAAGATCTTTAAGAAATTTCTAGACAAGTTTTTCACCAAAAAAACTTTACTTGGAAATATTTGGCAAAATTTTTGAACAATTTTTGCTCAAACAAATTTTGTTTATTAAGGAAAAAATTTACTTAGGAGAAGACATGCACTTAACAAAAATTTGAAACACTTAGAAATACTTAGAAACTTTTGAAGCACTTTTTGAAAACGAGATAAAGATTAAAATAATTTCTCTCTTTCCTTTCTCTCCCCCTTAATGTGAAATTCTTCTCCTAAGTTTTAAACCATTTCTAAGATAACCTTTAAAAAAAATGTTTAAGGAAGAATTTAATTTCTACTCTCCCCCTTGGCCATATATCAATAACAAAATATATTTTGAATGATGTTTTAAAAAAAAATTATGTATCAGAGCCTATGAGTTTTGAAAACATAAAAATACTTAGCATAATTCTTGAAAGTATAGCAAAAACTTTAAACTGCACCAACAAAATTCCACTTAAAAAAATTTTATATTTGTAGGCAAGTCTTTTAGAAACTTCATGCACTTAGAACACTATTGCCTTTACAAGTATTAGTACTTTTCAAAACATTGTACTTTGAAAAATAGAAGTACTTTTGAAGATTATAAAAAAAATTAATTTTATTTTGAATACTTGACTTGATTTCTATTCCAGTCTGACACAATCCTAGGAAACCTTGTTAACTACAAGGACATTTTCCTAAGTGTCCTGGAAATTTTTCAACCCAAGTAAATGTTATTTCAAAGGTATTTTAAAAATAATTTTATAAGCCACAAAAACATTTTAAAATAATATTATTTTGTAAGACAAATGTTTTCGACACAATTTTGAAAATATAGTGTATGAAAACATATTATTTAGAAATGTTTAATAACTCTTTTAATTTGACCTCCCCCTAAACTTGATACAGTCTTTGGAAGCTTGTTGACCACAAGTATTCTTCCTCTGAGTTCTTAGGGTTCAATTTAAATTATAAGAATTATCTAATAACTTCAAAACAAATAATTACCAAAAAACTATTTCAGAAATTTTTCTTTTGACTCAAACTCCCCCTAAATTTGACACATCCTAGGAGTCCTTGTAGATCATGAAGTGGACCTTCCTCTGTGTCTTTAGGGTTTATTAAAATCAAAAGAATAATTTTGAACAATCTTCTGAGTATGATAACTTTCAAGATAAATTTTTGAAAACATAACTTGAAATGATAGCACAGTTTTCGAAAATCATGATGATAATTTTTCAACGAGATAGTAATATCGAAGGTTTTTGAATAAGTTTTAAAGCATAAGGATTTTGAAAAATTTAAATTTTTCAAAAAAAAATTAAGAAGAACTCCCCCTGTATCCGACACAGTCTGTCTTTTATCTAAGTTCCTTAAGGGACTTCAGTGTTGACCAGGTTTGACTATATGGACTAGGGTTGACTATTTTGACTAAATCAGAATAAGACCTAGACTCTATTTATTGTGATATTTGACAAAAAAAAATGTGATAAATGAAAAAGTAGGGTACAGTACAATAAATTAAAAATTAGAGGTAAATTTGAATAATTTTTGCAAACTTTTTTTTTATTTAAAAGGATAGTGAATCATGCTTTTAGGTCCTAGATGTCTCACCCGGTTCTACGTGGTCAAACATGTTAACCTTATGGGTTGTGTGAGACAAATATTTAATTTTAACAAAAAATGGTTAATTTTGAAACATTAAACCTTAGTTTAAAAAAAATAATTTTTGAGGATTTTAAAATTAATTAGAATTTTAACTTTGAATTTTAAAAGTTAGTTAAATTAAATTTGAATGTTAAAAGTCAGATGAATTAAATTTGAATTTTAAAAGTCAAATGAATTAAATTTGAATTTGATTGAATTTAATTTATTAAGATTTAATTGAATTTAATTGATTTAATTCAGATTTAATTGAATTTAATTGATTTAATTAAGATTTGATTTTGATTTAATTGAATTAATTAAGATTTAATTGAATTTAATTGATTTAATTAAGATTTGATTTTGATTTACTTGAATTAATTAAGATTTGATTTTGATTTAATTAAGATTTGATTTTTATTAATCTGAATTAGTTGGTTGGGTTGGACTCAACTTTTAGGTCCTAAGCATCTCACCCATTTCTAAGTGACAAAACAGGATATCCTTAACTGTTTTGTGAGATGCATATTTTAATAGAAAGATTAATTTTAAAAGTTAAATTAATTTTTAAACCCAATTTAAATTTATTTTGAAAAGAGATATTTGGATCTAAAATTAACTGAAAATTTTGTTAAATTCGAATTTAACAAAGAGTAAATTGAATTTGAATTTCAAAAATTGGCTTCCAGGTCTTGGCGAGGCACATGGCCTTCTTTGGCTGTAGCCTTATTGGATCATCAACCCTTTCCTAGACAAAGCCTTTTAGTGAAATTTCATCTTCAAAATTACTTTTTGATAAATTCTGGTCTAACTAGTTTGGGTCTTGTATCGGTAGCTTCGGCTAGTTCCGCCAAGATGGCTTCCCTAACGTACTATTATCTCACCTCCACCAATACTATGTTGTTCAAATTTCAATTAATTGATTTAGTCCTTATACTAACCAATCCTAATTCTAAGCAAAAAAAAACAAAAATAAAAAGAAACACATAATTAAAACAAACAATTGTTTAAGTAAGGTCACAATTGGAGTAATACTCCGGATTTTCGAAATCAGCAAGATTATGAATTAAATTTTCCAACTTATTGACCTTATGTTTTAGGGTTTCATTTTCTTATTTCAATTTTCTGAAGTTTGCTTTAATTAAGTTACATAAATCAATCACATTATTCAAGGTAAATAACGGATTTTCAAATACTGTAAATTTACCTTTGTCGATTGTTTGTCCGGCATTCTTGGTAGCTCTTTTATCTGTGCATTCACGTTGGTAATGCCCGAACTCCTGGCACTTGAAGCATTGGATGCGACTTTTGTCCCTTCGTGCTTTTGGAACTGGTTCCTTTGTCGCCATCGGTGGTGTCGTTTGAATCTTACGAGTAGGACACTCACTTTGGTAGTGCCCTCTCTCCCTGCATGTGTAACAAATTACATGATTTTTAAAATCTGATTTTACACTTTTACCTTTTGGTTCCTTATTGGGAATCTCCCCCTTGATTCTTGCCGCCTCGATCTAGGCTCATCTTCTGATTCTGTGTCTGAGTCGGACTCGGGTACTAGTTGAAGCTCCTTCTTTGGTGGTTCTTTGAGATTTTTCCCTGCAAAAGAATTTACACCTTCCTCGACCATTACAGTATCTGTTTGATTATTTAATTCAAATTTTGAAAAGAATTCAAAATTAGTTACCGTCTCAGTCAATTCGTCGTCTGATTCTGGTTCGACTTTGGATTCGGGTTCAGACTCTGACTCGGCTGTTTGTGCTTGGACCCAAAGGGCAAGATAACTTACCTGATCTTCTTCTTCATTTGAGATCTCTTGATGAAGATTAATCAATTTTTCCCAGATTTCTCTAGCACATCTGCATGGACCTACTAGCTCGAGTTGCTCCTTGGTTAGGCCATATTGTAGGATTGCAGTTGCCCTTGCATCGGTCTCAATTTGGTTGAGGGTGTGTTCATCCAGTTTGTCCCACTCGATTGATGACTCATCTTCTACGGGAAACGAGAATCCCGTTTGGATGATCTGCCATAAGTCCATGTGGGCCTTCAGAAGGGACTCCATTTGACATCTCCAAAACGTGAAGTTCTCGCCGGAGAATAGTGGTGGACGGGCACTGTTCCACTCATGGTTGGCCATTTAATCTGAAAAAAAAATAACTAACAAAATTTCCCAAGACTTGGTCTTGGATTAGTAGTGCGGGATAAAGAAAATAAAATATCGAGGGGTGTTGCACCAACTTCGATTAACGGAAAAAAATTCGAACGAAAAATTTAGAATAAATTCGAACGAGAAAAAGAAAATAAAAAAATCCGAAAAATTTTCAAACTGGTGGTTGCACCAAATTTGAACTTCCCCGCTCTGATACCACTTGTTGGATCGAGAGAACCGATAGAGGGGGGTGAATATCGGAAAGCGTTCGGATTTAAGATAGAGAATTTGCACAGCGGAAGATAAAAAACAAAACACGCAAACACAGTGATTTTTACTTGGTTCGGAGCCTAGGTCGACTCCTACTCCAAGGCCCACGGTCGTTGACCGTTTTCTGCGGGCAATTCTATAAGTTCGCAAGTCAGTTTACAGTATTGAGTTACAGATATAGCACAGTAAACTTAACAAATAAAAAGCTCTTCTTTTACCGACATCCGATGTAAGTTGTCTTTTTCGGAGCAGCGGGACATCGTCGGCTCGAGTTGGGAGGTTTCCGGAGTGAGGCGCGAGAGCAGAAGAGCGTAGAAGCGTTGAATCGAAGTTGTTGTCGAAAGCCTGGGTGTTGGGTGCTATTTATGTTGGGACCGGGTGCATGTTGACATGGATACGGGTTCGTAATTTTAAAATTTAATTACGTGCAGCGGAAGGTTTAGCATAAATAATTTCTTAAATTATTTTAACCACGTATCTAGCATGCAACCTTAATTTGTGGAGACATGATCATAACAACAACAACAACAACAAAGCCTTATCCCACTAGGTGGGGTCGGCTATATGGATCCTTTTACGCCATTGAGTTCTATCCCCTACTATATCATCATCTAGATTTAAATAAAATTTATCTTGTTTTATTGTTGCCAACCAAGTCTTTTTTGGTCTTCCTCTCCCTCTTTTAATGTGCGTATTTATCATAGTTTCACATCGTCTAACAGGGGCATTTATTGGTCTTCTAAGTACATGTCCGTACCATCTCAAACGTGTCTCCCGAAGTTTTTCTTCAATAGATGCAACTCCGACTTTCTCTCTAATACTCTCATTCCTTATTCTATCCATCCTCATATGTCCACACATCCACCTTAACATCCTCATCTCTGCAACTTTCATCTTTTGCTCATGTGCTCGAGTCATAGCCCAACATTCAGCACCATATAACATAGCAGGTCTAACTGCCGTTTTGTAGAACTTCCCTTTAAGTTTTAGAGGTACTTTACGATCACATAAGACACCCGATGCTAATCTCCATTTCAACCATCCTGCTTGTATTCTATGTAAGACATCTCTCTCAATTCCTCCATCACTTTGCAAGAACGATCCTAAATACTTAAAGTTCTCGATTTTAGACAACTCATCATCTCCTATCTTAACAATTGTTTCACTACGTCTAGCATTGCTAAACTTAAATTCCATATATTCAGTCTTTACTCTACTAAGCCTAAAACCTTTCATTTCTAGAGTTTCCCGCCAATATTCTAGTTTAGCATTTACTCCTTCACGTGTCTCATCTATCAAAACAATATCATCTGCAAACAACATGCACCATGGCACTGTATCTTGAATGTGCCTAGTGAGTTCATCCATGATTAGTGTAAAAAGATAGGGACTTAAAGCTGATCCTTGATGTAACCCTATCCTTATTGGAAATGTTTCAGTCAATCCACCTGAAGTCTTCACTCTAGTCGTTACATCTTCATACATATCTTTAATTAGGTCAATATATGTTACGCTAACGCCTCTCTTTTCTAGAATTCTCCATATAATTTCTCTTGGTACCCTATCATAAGCTTTTTCTAAATCAATAAATACCATGTGTAGATCTTTCTTTTGCTCCCGATATTTTTCAATTAATTGCCTAAGAAGATGTATAGCTTCTATTGTCGACCTTCCAGACATGATCATACATTTAAAATTTTGCAGAAAAGTAAACTAATTTACTTAGTACCTCGCGTAACTCGAAGAAATGGACGAGATCCAACCGTAGCGTCCCTTGGAAGCTTCACCTCTATTCGCATCCACGCCGAGTTCTCTTCGGGATGACTTCGCAAAGCCACGAGTTTCGTGCCGACAAGAACTACTAGATTCTCCAAAGGCACGACAAGAATACCAAGAGAGAGATGGAAAGACTAACCACCAAACGAAGAACAGAATCAAGATTCCGGGAGGAAGGAAGGAGTTGCGACCCGCTTCTTCTTCTTCTTCGGCACCTTCTTGGTGGATGTGGCTCACGGCAACTAAAAGGGGCGCCGGCCCTAGAGGAGGGAGAGGGCGCCGGCCCTAGAGGAGGTAGAGGGCGCCGGCCCTAGAGGAGGAAGAGGGAGAGAAGGAGAGAGAGAGAGGGCTTGCTTCTTAATCTCTTAATTGGAATTCAAGCCTTGCCTTGGTTCCTTTATATAGTAGCCTCTCCATCGCCAAGTCTCCCTTTTAACGGAATAAATTTTCATAAGAAATTTATCTCATAAATTTTCCTATGAATTATTCCGTTATGCCAAGTTTTATTATAACTAAATTTATAATAAAAACAAACACATCTCCCCTTTTATTATGGAATAAAGTTTTACAAGAAATTTATTATATAAATTTTTCTTATCATGGAAAAATCAATTCATAATTGATTTTATAAAATAAAATAAACCAATCCAAGGTTTATTTTAATTTCCATGAAAATAAATCTCTTTATATAAATTTCTTTATATAAATTTATTTATCCATAATTTTATAAAACAAATCGCGCTTGATTTATTTTATAATTTAAACCAAATAATTTGGTTTCCCTCCTTGTTGTGGTCGTCCAAACCAAAGAGGGTGGGGACCCTCTTTGGCCGGTCAAACCAAGCCGTCTCCTTGCGAATTAAACTCATTTAATTCGTCCAATAAGCCTTCAAAAGACTTAGCCATTTTAAGCTTCCGGTGTGCCTCTGATAAATTCAGATTCGACTTATTTCTCTTGATCGAAAAATCTAATTTTCAACTCGTTTTAAATCCCTCGGATTAGTCATAGTGCGTGTGACTAAATAGGCTTTCGATTTATGTTGGCCGTCTATAATTAATAAATTATAGAACGATCATGAGTGGCACCTAGTAGTACATCATGATCCCCAATTAATCGAAAGATCAACGGTTGACCTCAGAAATAATTTTGAAACCCTTCAGCAGCTATAATGAGTTGTGCCCCATTCCCTTCACCATCTTATACCCACTTGGTTCAGGACACAGTCTATGTGTGTCAGTCCCCACTAGGCTGACTACGTCACACCTAGCCCAAGTAATGTCTTTCTCGTCCAACGGATTCTAATTACTCTCATGTATCTAAGAGATTCATACTCTGAACATGTCATGCTCTGGCCAGAGGCTTCGAGTAACAATCCGACGATAGGCCTCGGGTATACATCTCCTCGCAAGGAGTGGTGAATCCTTTGTAGGCTGTTCAAACATCTTCGGGCACTTCGGCTTATACCCAACCATCCTGGGTCCACACCTCCTTAGAGATGCTTGCTTAAGATGTCAAAGTATAAGTCTCCGTGACCAAGATGACTTGAACACCGCAAGTCAAAGGAACATCGCACTTAAGCTGCAGTAAGAACTTTCATTGACATATCTATATGTAGATTATCATATGAAGTTTTACAGCTAGTCACTCCAATGAACTAGTTCCCTTAACTAGCATCCATGTTTATCTCCGGACATCCCAATGTCACCAGCCAGTGAGAATCAGCTGTTAGAGAATAACCCATGCTAGTCTCAACAGAATTGACAGTGTCCATATTTATCAATTCATCGACTAGGGACAATTTCAATACTTCACAATTGCACATGTAGAGATAATCACTAGTTGTGAATTCATCACAAATTCTCTCATGTTGTGAATTGAATTGCGGACATTCAGTAAATGAGTTTAAGATCTCAATCAAATACATGAATATGTATACTCAAATAGTGAATATTCATTTATTAAAGTAAATGATTACAATCATAAGGCGATTGCCTTAGGACACTTCTCTTATAATACTAACAAACTCCCACTTGCCCTAATGCCAATCGCTACGGTATCCAATACCACAGGCTCTAACATGACCCTCAAACTTGCTCTGAGGCAAGGCCTTAGTTAAAGGATCCGCTAAATTCCTTTTAGTGGGAATTTTCTCAATTTGTATATCATTCCTACTTATAATCTCTCTGATCAGATGATAGCGGCGAAGCACGTGTTTGGATCGCTGATGAGACCTTGGTTCCTTTGCTTGTGCAATAGCTCCATTGTTGTCGCAGTAAACCGGTATTGCTTCATCAATGGTTGGAACCACACCAAGTTCTGAGACAAACTTCTTGATCCAGACTGCTTCTTTTGCTGCTTCCGAAGCCGCGATATATTCCGCTTCCGTGGTAGAATCCGCTACAATGTCTTGCTTGGAACTTTTCCAACTTATTGCGCCTCCATTCAAAGTAAATACGTATCCAGACTGAGATTTGGAGTCATCCTTATCTGTCTGGAAACTGGCATCTGTATACCCACGTATTACCATATCTCCTTCTCCATATATTAGAAACACATCCTTAGTTCTTCTTAAGTACTTAAGGATTGTCTTGACAGCCGCCCAATGATCCATTCCTGGATCAGACTGGTATCTGCTCGTGACACTCAGAGCATACGATACATCGGGCCTAGTACATAACATAGCATACATGATAGATCCTATCGCAGATGCATAAGGAATCTTAATCATGCAAATCCTCTCGTCTTCTGTGCGCGGACACATAGACTTTGAAAGGTTGATTCCATGCCTGATGGGAAGGTAACCTTTCTTGGATTCCGACATGCTAAACCTTTTTAGCACTCGGTCTATATATGTAGACTGCGAAAGACCAAGCAATCGTTTTGATCTATCTCTATAGATTCTAATCCCAAGGATATAGGTTGCTTCTCCCAGGTCTTTCATGGAGAAAGTTTTGGACAACCAAATTTTAACCGACTGTAAGACTGATATATCGTTTCCTATAAGCAATATGTCATCGACATATAGCACTAGGAATACGACTGCACTCCCACTAACCTTCTTGTCAGGATTTTGTGAGAAATCAAACTCTTTGATCGTCTCATCAAAACGGATGTTCCAGCTCCTGGATGCTTGCTTCAGTCCATATATGGATCGTCGAAGCTTGCATATTTTAGTTTTATCAACCGATGTGAAACCTTCAGGTTGTATCATGTATACATCCTCAAGCAGGTTTCCATTAAGGAAAGTTGTTTTCACATCCATTTGCCATATCTCATAATCATAATGAGCTGCTATGGACAGGAGCATCCGAATGGATTTAAGCATAGCTACTGGCGAATAGGTTTCGTCATAATCAATTCCTTGTTTCTGACGATATCCTTTTGCCACTAATCTAGCCTTAAAGGTAACAACATTACCTTCCATGTCGGTTTTCTTCTTGAAAACCCACTTGCACCCTATGGGCTTAATCCCTTCAGGTGGGTTAACCAAGTCCCATACTTGATTTTCGTACATGGAATCCATTTCCGACTTCATGGCTTCAAGCCATTTGTCCTTTTCTGAACTTTTCAGAACATCTTCATAACTGATAGGTTCGTCATCGCTTATGAGTAACACGTCGTTCGATTCACTTATGAGAAATCCATATCTCTCTGGAATATTGCGTGTCCTATCAGACCTACAAAGAGGTGGTGTTGTTTTAGGTTCAACTGATAGCTCATCACTATGAGTTATCGGTTGTGGGTCTAGACTAGGTGTCTCTGTAATGTCTATTAGAGTTTCTTGAACTTCATCAAGTTCAATGTCACTCCCACTGTTTTCTTGTAAAAGAAATTCTTTTTCCAGAAATACAGCATGCCTTGAAACAAACACCTTTTGTTCCAAGGGATAATAGAATTGGTAACCCTTTGTTTCCTTAGGGTATCCAATAAATAGACATTTATCAGTCTTAGCATCCAATTTGTCTGATACAGTCTGCTTCACATAAGCAGGACAACCCCATATATGAAGGTGAGTTAAGTGAGGTTTCTTACTATTCCACGTCTCATATGGAGTAGTAGAGACTACCTTGGTCGGGACTCTGTTTAGCAAGTAAACAGCTGTCTTAAGTGCATAGCCCCAAAAGGATTTTGGAAGAGTTGCATGATTCATCATGGATCTAACCATGTCCATCAAGGTTCGGTTACGCCTCTCAGATACACCATTATGCTGTGGTGTATATGGCGGAGTCCATTGAGACAATATCCCATTGTCCCTAAGATAATCTTGAAACTCTTGACTCAAGTATTCACCGCCCCGATCGAATCGAAGTATCTTAATACTTTTGCCAAGCTATTTCTCTACTTCATTTCTGAACTCTTTGAATTTCTCAAAAGCTTCAGATTTGTGTTTCATCAAGAACACATACCCGAATCGTGAGTGATCATTGATAAAGGTAATGAAGTAGCTATAGCCTCCTTGTGCAAGAGTTGACATTGGTTCACATACATCAATATGTATTAGACCAAGCAATTCTCCCACTGGATTACCTTTTTCGGAAAAGGGTAATTTGGTCATCTTGCCTTTTAAGCATGACTCGCATGTATCAAATGAACCGGGTTCAAATGATTCCAGAATTCCACATCGATGTAATTCGGTCATGCGTTTCTTACTTACATGGCCAAGACGACAATGCCATGTGTAGGAGTCTATTCGATTATCTATTCGAGCACGTTTGTTGCTGACTTCGATATTGAAAATGTCACCGGATAAATCTAACGTGTAGATACCGTTGCACAAAGTTCCGATCCCATAAAGAACACCATTTAAAGTTATGTAACAACAATTGTTACTAAAAGTTAAATGATAACCCTTTTCATTCAAACATGAAATAGATACAATGTTCTTTATTAACGAAGGAACAAAATAACAATTATCCAATTCTAAGACACGTCCAGTAGGGAGCTTTAGCAAATATGTTCCGATGGCAAAAGCAGCAATCTTAGCTCCATTTCCAACTCGCAAATTCGCTTCTCCCTTGACGAGTCTTCTTCTATTCCTTAGCCCCTGTATGTCATTACATATATGTGAGCTACACCCAGTATCAAGTACCCAGGTATTTGAGGAAATAGAGTGACATTCAATAACGAAGATACCTGAAGAGGATGGGGCATCGAATGCCTTCTTCTTCAAGGACTCAAGATAAACCTTGCAGTTTCTTCGCCAGTGACCCTCCTTGCCGCAATTATGGCAAGTGCTTTGTAACGCCCTGAAATTTCCATATTGAAGTTCTTAAAGTCCTTAGAACTATTTAAAAATGTTTTAGAAATATTCTAGATATTTTTAGGAATTTTTAGAATATTTTTATGGAATTTTCAGAGCCCGTTTAGTATTTTTATTAAAAGAAATAGAGTTTTCGGCAAAAAAGTTGCCTGGACGAGTTTTGAACCCGAGACCTCCCATGGGACCAACGACTTAAGCTGGTCGGGTTAACCAGGAGCCCCAGTAGGGGTGTGCTAAAAGAAAGTAGAGAGATATTAAGTTAAGTTATAAGTTGGACTTAAATACCCTAAGTATAAATAGAAGAACTTAAGTGATTCTTTTATTTTTTGGGCAACTTCCTCTCCTCCTCACCACGCACGCTGCCCTCTCCCAAACCCACGCACGCCGCCCCCTCTCCTCTCTTGGGTGAAACCACACCAAGCCCTAGGACCTTCCTCCGGTGGCCGGCCAAGGCTATCCTCCGAGAGATTTTCCGATATTCGGAATCCCCACGACGAGAGGAACGCGTGAGCGCGAAGAAATCTCCGAGACTCCGAGTTTCTCCGGAACCTCCGACGCCGTTCTTGGTTGTAAGTCCAAGATATCGAAGTAAGTACTGCTCACCTGCAGTAAGAGGCGGTTTTCCGCAAGAATTTTCCCTTAAAAGTTTTAAAAGAGATATTTACTTTTAGTTTAAGATTTTGCATGTGATTTTAGTTCATTATATGCTTATATATATTTGATAGAGTACCCTATGTGAGTTTAGGGTCTAAGAAATCTATAAGAAAAGAAAGGAAAGATAAAGAAAAAGAAAAGAGAAGGCCAAGGCCTTACGAAATCCCCAAAAGTCAAGACTTAGGGAGTTGGGCACACAAGGTGTTCGATAAAATGCCAAGGCATTTAAAGATAAGAAAGAAAAGAGAGAAAAGCTATTTTATTTTCTATGGCCAGTACCCGGCGTCTAAGGGCGTCGTTAAAGAAATCCAGGTGTCCAATTCCAAGGTCTTGGCCCTGGTAGACCAAGGTCTGCTCTATTAGGATTGGCGGCTCGCTACCCCAACCTTTTAGGGAACGCGCATAAGATGGTACTTACGTCTTAAGTGGATCCAAGTGAGTTATTATTTTCAAGTATATGCTTTAGCAAAGTTTTTCTAAAGTTTTAGGAAATTTTCTAAAAGTTAAAGAAAGATTTAAAGTTAAAGAATTGCTAAAGTTTCAAGTTAAGCCAAGAAAAAGTGAGTTAAGACTTATTAATGCTTGAGTATGCATGTTTTGAGTTATACATGTTTTAGTGTTTCTTTTAAGCATAAAAGTGTATACAGGTTTTAGTGTTTCTTTTAAGCATAAAAGTATATACATGTTTTAGTGTTTCTTTTAAGCATAAAAGTATATACATGTTTTAGTGTTTCTTTTAAGCATAAAAGTATATACATGTTTTAGTGTTTCTTTTAAGCATAAAAGTGTATACATGTTTTAGTGTTTCTGTTAAGCATAAAAGTATCTCATGTGACTTCACATTGTTTAAAAAGCATGCTTGCACATTTCGAGATTTTGTGAGCTAGATAGTACTTGCTAAGCTTTATGCTTATTAGTTGCATTTCCTCTTGCTGCAGGTGAAGGTAAAGGCAAGCAATTCTGAAGGAAGGCGACGAGGCGGTGCTGAGTGACGTGTGTGTGGTGGCTGACCTTGGGGAGGTCCTTGGGACGAGACAGTTTAGCTTATTTAAAATGCAATGTTTAAGGTTTCCAAATTCCAAGTTATTGTGTTATGTAGTTTATTAAACATTTATGCTTCGGATAGTTTTACATGCTCAATTTTGTAGAATGAAGATTCCATGTCATTTCAATTAGTATGCATACTTTTGTGAATGCACTAGATGAGCAAGGGCATGAGTAGTTTAGCATGTGGATACATTGAATTTTAGACTTATTCTTGAGCTTATTATTCCCTTTTTGGACTAAGTCCTAATTGTGCTTAAAATGCTTGTAAATTCGGTAGAAAAGTAAGATTTACATTCTATAAAGTTCTAGAAATGTTATAGAATCTTATAAGTGGAGTTTGGATATTGTACCATGCATGACTATTAAAGTTAGAATCTCATTCTTAGATAGATTAAATGCAAAAAAAAAAGGAAGTTCCGCATTTTTAGTCGTGCATTAGAGTCAAGAAGTAGACAAGTAACGGTCCGTCTAAGGTAGAGAAGGCGGGTCGCTACAGTTGGTATCAGAGCAGTTCCCATTCTCCAACATCACACACACATCAGCATCAACCTTGCCGTCTTCAAGTAAGAAAGTTTTAAGTTTCAGTTTTTCTATTGCTCCTTTATTTAATTACAGTATAGAGAAATGCTTAAGTACTTACTCATATGTGCATAGAACAAGGAAACATGTTTAATACCTTAGTATCACGGAATCACGTTTAATCCCTATAATGGATATTAGGTTGCTAAGTAAGAAGACAAGTTTATACCTAGAGATGTAGTAGTAATTTCTTGTTCCCTTATGCATTATTAGATGGCAAGAAGAGGCCGAGCTCCTAATGCAAGGAACAGAACTCCAGTTCAAGATAACAATGAGCCTGGCACAGAACAGCCAAACCTGATGGCAGTCATTGCTCAAATGCAAGTTCAGATTTCAGAGCAACAGAAGACCATCGCCACACTGATGGCAAATCATCACCCAGTGCCCCCTACACCACCCACAGCAGGAGTGGAAACTCCAGTGGTGGCTGAAGTTCCACCAGTCACACAGGAGACCCCTGCCGTGAACCGAAGACAAGAAGCATACCTCGTCCAGTGGCAGAGGCTGAAACCTGAAAGTTTCTCAGGCACGACTGAGCCCTGGGATGCCCAGGCTTGGTTCAAGACTTTAGAGAGCACAATGGAGCTTCTTGACTGGCCAGAAGTTGAGAAGGTCAAATGTGCCTCCTTCTGCCTAACTGGAGATGCTCGTATGTGGTGGGAGCGGGTCAAGAGTAAGAGGATAGTCAACCAGATGAGTTGGACAGATTTCGAGCAAGAGTTCTATGAGGAGTTCTTCCACATACGAGTTACCAACAAGCACTACGAGGACTTCATGGAGTTCAGACAAGGTAACCTACCAGTAGGAGAAGCAATCGCGAAGTTCAACAGACTAGCTCGCCTCTGCCCAGAGCTAGTCAGCACGGAGAAGGAGCGAGTCAGACTGATGCTCCGCATGCTGAACCCTGAAATAGCACTCAACGTAAACAGCGGGACGCACCGACCCCAGACCAGCGAGGAGTTGGTCAGTAGTGCTCTAATCTCAGAGCACTATCTGAATAGCATCAAGGCACAACAAACACAGCAGAAGCCAGTCCTGATTGAGAACAAGACAATAGGAGGCCAGAAGCCTCAGCCAAATAACCAGAACTGGAAGAACAAGAACCACAAAAGGAAGCAGTGGCCTGGCAGCCAAAAAAGAAACCCAGAGAACAAGCAAGCTAGGTATCCACCTTGTCCTAAGTGTGGGAGGACCCATCCAAGAGCATGCCTTTTGGGTGTAACTGGATGCTACTCATGTGGACAAGAGGGACATAGATCCAAAGACTGCCCAAACAAGTTTAAGGTACTTCCTCAGCAGTCCGTACAGTATGGAGGCAAGCCTCAGTTACATTATATGCCTACTATACTGGAGGGACCTCAGATCAGTCAGGGAAGGTTGGAAGCAGCACCAGTTCCAACCAATGCCAGAGTCTTTTCCCTCACGAAGGAAGAAGCTGCCAGCGCCTCCACGGTCGTAACAGGTCAAATAGTTATTTTTCAGCATTTAGGTACTACACTGTTTGACACTGGGGCGACCCATTCTTTCGTATCAGTACCTTTTGCTAGTAAGTTACAGGTGCCTGCAGAGAGTTGGGAGTCCAGATTCCTGACAACTCTCCCTTCAGGGGAAATCATGGAATCCACCCAGCGGCTCCGGGCTGTGTCAATCAAGATTTCAGACCGAGAGCTATATGTCGATCTAATAGTCCTTGCGATGCAAGACTTCGACGTCATACTGGGCATGGATTTCCTCAGTAAGTACAGCGCTTCAGTGGACTGTCGCCGGAGGAAGGTGGTTTTCAGTCCAGAAGGAGGACCACCGTTCGAATTTCAAGGAGCCCCAAGGAGGAAGACTCAGAAATTCCTCTCAGCCTTGGCAGCCCACCAGATGCTAGAACAAGGGTGTGCTGGTTTTCTTGCACGCATAGTGGACATAGAAGCAAAGGAAGAGCGCAAGCAGGAGGATTTACGGGTAGTCTATGAGTATCCAGAAGTATTCCCAGAAGAACTACCTGGACTACCTCCCAACAGAGAAGTGGAATTCGAGATCGAGCTAGTACCAGGTACCGGTCCGGTCTCGAAGGCCCCCTATCGTATGTCTCCAGCAGAGTTGAAGGAATTACAAGAGCAACTCCAGGAGCTACTAGACAAGGGCTTCATTCGCCCGAGTCATTCACCCTGGGGAGCCCCTGTACTTTTTGTCAAGAAGAAGGATGGGTCTATGCGTCTGTGCATAGGCTACAGAGCTCTGAACAAGGTAACCATCAAGAACAAGTACCCCCTTCCTAGAATAGATGATTTATTTGATCAACTCAAAGGGGCTACAGTGTTTTCGAAGATAGATCTGCGTTCTGGGTATCATCAGCCAAAGGTTAAAGAAAGTGACATCCCCAGGACGGCCTTCAGGACAAGATACGGCCACTACGAATTTGTAGTGATGCCTTTTGGAGTAACCAATGCTCCAGCAGTCTTCATGGAGCTGATGAACCACATCTTCAGGGAATATCTCGATAAATTCGTCATTGTATTTATTGATGATATTCTCATATACTCACAGACTCCAAAGGACCATGCTACACACTTGAGGATAGTGCTGCAGATCCTTCAGCAGGAGAAGCTCTATGCAAAATTCTCAAAGTGTGAGTTTTGGCTAGATCAAGTGACCTTCCTAGGTCACATTGTATCCAAAGAAGGCATTCAAGTTGATCCAGCCAAGATAGAAGCAGTCAGCAACTGGTGTAGACCCAAGAATGCCAGTGAAATCAGAAGCTTCTTAGGCCTGGCAGGATATTACAGAAAATTTGTGGAGGACTTTTCCAGAATAGCCTCTCCTCTCATAGTCCTGACCAGAAAGAATCAGAAGTTTGAGTGGTCAGATAAATGCGAGCACAGCTTCCTAGAACTGAAGAAAAGATTGACTAGTGCTCCCATCCTGACTGTTCCAGAGAGTGACAAGGCCTTTGACATTTACAGTGATGCATCCAAGATGGGCCTTGGAGCTGTCCTCATTCAAGATGGTAAAGTAATAGCATATGCCTCCAGACAGCTCAAGGACTATGAGAAGAATTACCCTACTCATGACCTTGAGCTAGCAGCTGTGGTTTATGCACTGAAGCTCTGGAGACACTACCTATATGGAGTGCAGTGCAGAATCTTCACAGACCATCAGAGTTTGAAGTACTTCTTCACTCAAAAGGATCTGAATATGAGGCAGCGCAGGTGGCTAGAGTTGGTCAAAGATTATGACTGTGAAATCCTCTACCACCCAGGTAAAGCTAATAAAGTGGCAGATGCACTGAGCAGAAAATCCTGTGCAGCACTGATGTCCCTATCATCACTGTCTCTACCACTTCAGAAAGAAATAAAGGATTTTGGAGTCGAGGTAATAATTGGGCAACTTTCTGCATTGACTCTAGAGTCAACCCTGCTTGTGGATATACAAAGAAAGCAAAGTCAAGACCCAGAGATCCAGAAGATCAAGCAGGAGATCCAAGAGGCAGAAAATTTAGAGTTTCGAATATCAGATAGTGGCATCCTCTATCTTGGAGACTGCCTTTGCGTCCCCAATGATGAGGAACTAAGAACGAATATTTTAGAAGAAGCCCATAGTACCCCGTACTCTATGCATCCTGGTTCTACCAAGATGTACCAAGATTTAAAGAAAAGGTTCTGGTGGTCTGGACTCAAGCGAGACGTGGCCAGATATATCAGTACCTGCTTGACCTGCTAGAGAGTCAAAGCAGAGCACCAGAGACCAGGAGGAGTTCTGCAGCCTCTTCCCATTCCAGAGTGGAAGTGGGAAGAGATATCCATGGATTTTATCACAGGTCTCCCAAGGACCACCCATGGACACGATGCAATATGGGTGATAGTGGACAGATTGACCAAGTCTGCCCACTTCCTAGCCATCAAGTTATCGCATTCGGTAGAGCAGTTAGCACAGCTGTACGTGAAAGAAGTGATCAGGCTTCACGGAGTTCCGAAGTCGATTATTTCTGACAGAGATGGGCGGTTCATCTCCCATTTTTGGAGGTGTGTTCAGGACGCCCTAGGCACCAGACTTCAGTTCAGCACAACTTTCCATCCCCAGACAGATGGACAAACAGAGAGAGTAAATCAGATTTTAGAAGACATGCTCAGGGCTTGTGCGTTGGACTTTAAAGGTAGTTGGTGCAAATTTCTGTGCTTAGCTGAGTTTGCCTACAACAATACCTATCAGGTCACCATCAGGATGGCACCTTATGAGGCATTGTATGGCAGAAAATGCAGATCACCCATATGTTGGCAAGAAGCTGGTGAAAAGAAAGAGACGAAGTCAGAAATAGGCAGCCAGACTGAGCTTGTAGAGGAAACCACTCAGGCTATCCAGACGATCCGCCAGAGGATTGAGACTGCCTAGAGTAGACAGAAAAGTTATGCTGACACACGCCGTAGGCCACTGGAATTCCAAGTTGGAGATTCAGTTTTCCTCAAGGTCGCTCCTATGAAGGGAGTGATGAGATTTGGCAAAAAGGGCAAGCTAAGTCCTCGCTACATAGGACCCTACAAGATCATAAAGAGGGTTGGTAAGGTAGCATATGAGCTGGACTTACCAGAGGATATGTCAGCTATCTACAGTACATTTCATGTCTCTATGCTAAAGAAGTGTATTCACGATCCTAGCCAAGTGATTCAGCCTCAGTCAGTACAGATCCAAGAAGATCTTAGCTATGAGAGCAGACCGACACAGATAGTGGACAAAGCAGTTAAAAGATTAAGAAATAAAGAAGTGCCACTAGTGAAGGTCATCTGGCAGAATCAAAAGCATGAGGAAGCTACTTGGGAACGTGAAGACAGCATGAGAGAAAAATATCCAGAATTATTTTAAGTTCGAGGACGAACTTTTTATAAGGTATGGGGGATTGTAACGCCCCGAAATTTCCATATTGAAGTTCTTAAAGTCCTTAGAACTATTTAAAAATGTTTTAGAAATATTCTAGATATTTTTAGGAATTTTTAGAATATTTTTATGGAATTTTCCGAGCCCGTTTAGTATTTTTATTAAAAGAATAGAGTTTCGGCAAAAAAGTTGCCTGGACGAGTTTTGAACCCGAGACCTCCCATGGGACCAACGACTTAAGTTGGTCGGGTTAACCAGGAGCCCCAGCAGGGTGTGCTGAAAGAAAGTAGAGAGATATTAAGTTAAGTTATAAGTTGGACTTAAATACCCTAAGTATAAATAGAAGAACTTAAGTGATTCTTTTATTTTTGGCA
>JAGFNQ010006132.1:384105-430032 GCA_024364735.1 Boesenbergia rotunda | reverse complement strand
TTGTTATGCAAGTATAAATTATCTCCATATAATTATTACTGTACATGAAATAAAGTAAAGCGAGGTTAGGATCTCTTACATGGAAGCGGCAGGATGAAGCTTGATGTGTGTGTAGTGGAGGGGAAACCTGGCTCTGATACCAACCTGTAACGCCCGCCCTTATATCTACTCTCGGGCGGGGTTACGTACTAGTCATTCATCCATATAATAAAATTTTAACATATAATAAAAGCAAGAACTAAGTGCTGAGCATGCTTGTCTAAAACTATCAGGTGATATTTACAAGTGTTAAGTATACTAGTCAGTACATGTCAATCCAATATCATGCTCGAATCATTAGAACATCATTTGAAATATTTTATTCAAGAGTTATTCTATATCATGATAGGTTCACATATTATTTCAACTCATAACATAATCACGAAATCAAGTATATGAGAATTCCAAGTGTAATCACTATCATGCAATATCAACCTAATCACTAACATTCATTGTTGAAGCAAACATCATCATAAGCATAGTAATGTAGATATAAAAATCTTTCTTTCCCGAGCCACCACCCCACACATCTTCAGCCCTCCTGCCTCTTCCTTTAGTTTAAGTGTTCCTTACCCTTATCTGCAGCATAAGACAACACATAAACTAGTAAGCGCAAATGCTTAGTAAGGATCCTGTCCTACTCGCAAAATCCATACGAAAGCATACAACATGTACACATAATAAATCATAAGCATGAGTTCATCATAGCATACTAAACATCAATGTTTCTAAGCATGCAGCATAAAGTATCTTTAGCATACCCTTCACATATAATCAATGTTTTTCAAAACAATTCCATAAAGGTATTACTTAAAAATACATCCATATCATATAGGGCCCAGTTGTGTACCACATAATGCGCGTTCCCTAATGGATTGGGGTAGCGAGCCACCAACCAATTAGAGCAGGACCCTTACGTCCTACCGGAGCCATGACCTTAAGTTAACATGCACCCCGGATTTGTTTAACGACCCCCTTACGAGTCGGGTACACAACTTACAAAGTAAAATACTTATCATGTCTTTACATATATGCTAAGGAGTACTCCAAATTCACTTCTTAAGGGACACACCACTCTTCAAGGGTGTTCCGATCATCATAAGGGTGACACCACACAACATAAGGGTGTTCTTGATCCCATACTTAGTGGAGTATCCTTTCAAGCATTTTAACATACACATCGCATGCAATCTCATAAGGGTGCCCCATGGGCTATAAGACATGCTCATACATACATCATAATTCAACCACTTAAACATACTTTATATATGACAAGATTGGTCACATAGATCATACTCATATCATAGGAAGTGGTAGCATGCTAAATTAAGTTTTCCAATCAAACATTCCATTTAACATCACATGCATTACATATCATCATCCCAAACATAAGCATATCTCCTAGGGTACATCCCATACAAGCATCACATATATATATCATGTATCGTACTAAGCATAGCATACATCATGGGATACTCAACCTTCACAACCCTAATGGTTTGCCTTGGCCGAAAGTCATGCTGGGGGGAGTTAAAGTTTTCCAATCAAACATTCCATTTAAACATCACATGCATATACATATCATCATCCCCAAACATAAGCATATCTCATAGGGTAGTTTAACCTACACAAACCCTAATCTTAGGGTGTTGGCCGAAAGTCCTAGGGTAGGGGAAATTAGGGTTTTTGCAATGAAACATTCACACAGACATTTATACAAACACCTTGTATACACTATTATACAATACACTAAGCATGGATATTTTATAGGATAATTCAACCCTCACTAACCCTAGTTTCCATGCCTTGGCCGAAACCCATCCAAACCCTAAACCCTAGTTTTTGTCATCACAAAATGAAGGGACACAACATATATGTATACTCTAAGTTCCAAGGGGTTTCCTTATGCCTCAAGGAGTAACCAAGGCCTCCTCTTTGGGTGTTGGCCGAAACTTACAAAGGGGAAAACCCTAGTTTTTGTTCATAACATCATAAAGAAAATCAACATACATATATACCCTAAGTCTCAAGGGGTCTTCTCATGCATTAAGGAGTAACCAAGGCTTCCCCTTAAGGGGTGGCCGAAACATACAAAGGGGAAAAACCCCCATTTTCGAAAACCACAAGAGCAAAAGATCATACACAACTATTACACTGCAGGCGAGGGGATACTTACATCCTTTCGCTTGAATTTCTCCTTCTCTTACTCCTTAGGGTACCCTTGGTTGAAGGAGAGGTGAGAATTTCCCTTGTTAGACTTCTCTAGTACTCTTGGCCCTAGTATAGGGCAAGATCCTTGAATGGTTCCTCTTCCTTCCAATTCCCTAGGGTTAGAACCCTAGGGTGCACTTTTCGAATTTGGAAAAGGGGAAGAAGGGCTCTAGGTTTTCGAAAATTGAAGTGGGGAAGAAGAAGAAGAAATGTAACTTCCTTTCCCTCTCTTATTTATACTCTTCTCATGAAGAGACATGTCTCTTCACTTCCCTAGCTTTAAACAAGCATGTTTCTTATTCTCTCAACATGAAACATGGCTTGGTGCAATGGTTAAGACATTATTAGTGCAACTAGGAGGTTCAAGGTTCAATCCCTGCTTCCTCCTTTCTACATCTTCTTTTTATTACATTTTGCACTAATCCCTATCCAAGCCCATTAAGCCAAGCCCATCATGAAATTTCATAATAATATTTCATGAATTTATAATATTCCATATGGGAAATTTTGGGGTGTTACATTCAGGGGGAGAATGCTTAATTCAGGGGGTGCTGATTAAATATTTTTAGTATATCTAAGGATTAACATGTTTGATAGATATGCTATAAATGTTTTTTTCTTAACTTTTTGAACCGTGTTGCCATAAATCAAAAATGGGGAGATTGTTGATGCCGGAAACACCAAAGTCAAACCTGTATTCTGATAATGGCAAAGGGTTCAGAAGTTAAGGTCTTGTTGTGATCTAACAATACTAATCAAGTATGCAGGAAAAGTCCTAGGTACACTAAGCACTAAGTCCTGGTTCTAAGAATTGGGCACTAAGTCCTGGCCGCGGGTTGGGCAACTAAGTCCTAACATAAGGATGGGTACTAAGACCTGGTGAGTGAAGCTAGGCACTAAGTCCTGATTCGGGGGATTGGGCAAAAGTCCAACTGGAGGAGTCAGTTGGCAAACAGGTAAAATCTCCTGAGAGGAGTAGGTGAGGACATGTTCCCTGTAGGAGGGAACATTAGGCCTCGGTTCGACCTAGGGTTCCATTTGGGAAGCCCAAAGTCAGAAACAAGACAGCTCAGGCTATAAATCATTGTTAATTTTATATCATTTATATGTTTCGTGTGTTTTGGAACTAACCCTGGTTGCAGGAACGAAGGTATGGAGGTTTCTGCTCCCAGGCGACTCAATGGAGTGAGGCGCCCTACTTGGCTAGGCGCCTGTGTTGAGACAGGCGCCCCAGACAAAGGGTGATTCCAAGCTACTGGAAGTATTCTGCCACGTAAGCCATTGAGGCGCCTGTGTTAACATAGGCGCCCTAGTTAGCTCAGGTGCCCTGGTTGAGGGGATAAGCACTGGCCAAGTCTGCAGATTGAGTTTCGCGCAGCAAGGGCCACGTGTCAGCGCTCCCTTCAACACAGGCACCCCAGCTACGAGTATAAATAGGGGTTCACCCCCTAGGCTTCAGTACAACAATCTTCCAACGCATACTTTACGCACTCTGCTCCGAAACGCTCCGTGCTCAAGACTCAAGTGCCAACGACGACCCGTGGCTACTACTCTCCATCTTCCGGTCGTCGGTATAATTTTAGATTAAGTGCTGTAATTGTTTTTAATTCTATATTTGAACTCCAACTCATAATCATTTGCGAAATATAGAATTACCTATCGTAAACGGTCAAGGATCGTGGGCCTTGGAGTAGGAGCCGACTGCAATTCCGAACCAAGTAAAAACAAAAGTGTTAGAGATTGTTTTTGCAGATTGTTTTTGCTTTTTCGCTATGCAATTACTCTTAGTATTTCCAAAATTTATCGAATGATATTCACCCTCCCCCCTATCGTTTCTAACCGATCCCACACGATATAGAGGTGGTTTAATTTATACTGACTATATAATTGAATCAGACCTCAGATATTATGGTTTACATGCTCTTAATCTCGATATAATAATGAGTATATGTACTTAATATCTATTTCTTTGATTTACCAATGGGTGAGATTTATTTGTTAAATTGATAGGCCTGGTAAATTAGAAAATAATATTATTTACATGGTGTGCCATTGATAATAGAAGGAAATCATGTCCTGATGCGTCAGGTTGATGATGTCGCCTTAAGGAGCTCATAAAGTTCATCATGGAAATCCTGCAGGTGGACTTGGTCCTACATGATGATAAGGTTGAGTGGTATTACTCATGGAGTTAGATATTAATTAATTAAATTATCAGTAATTTAATTAATTAATGGACATTCGAGATCTTAAACACGGGGAGAATTTGAATACATAATAGGTGGAGCCCATAGTTATTTATGGGGGTTGGTGAGGTAGTTCAATGATCATCCATTAGTGAATTGGATCATCATTAATGGATCGGCTTTGATCCATTAGGTGGCCAAGACCCAACTCCTCCTCATGGTCCTTATTGTAGCCTATAAATACCTCATGTGTCATGAGACCAAGGCATCCAAGATACAACCCTAGGGCTTCTTTCCTCCCTCTCTCTCTCTTTTCTCTTTCCTAGGTCAAGTTTGCATTGGCGGTAAGAAGAGAGGAAGAAGCTCGGTTTTGAAGCAAGGAAAGGAGAGAAAACCATCATCTCCTCTTCCTCCTCTCTTCATCTTCTCTTCTCATCACCAAGGGTGGTGTTTGACGCCACATACAAGTAAGGAGGAGAGGTTTGCACCAGCGGCAAGGAAGTCTTCTTCCTTTGGCGCCGCAAGCAAGGGAGGAGGTTGTTTAGTGGCCAGCGGTTTTTGGAGCAAGAGAAGAAGCTTTCCTTACTTCTTCTTCTTCTCCTTCTTCCTCTCCTTTCTCCTTGGTGATCGGCACAAGCAAGGAGAGGGTGAGTCTTCTTCCTTTTGGTGGCCGGCGGCAACTTCCTTGGAGGTTTGGGTTTTGGCGCAAGCAAAGGTGAAGAAGAAGGTGCCTTGGTGACTTGGTTTCTTGGAAGATCGTCGCTCACACGACGTCCAAGAAGAGATTTGGTCATACAATAGAAGATCGCGAGGTAAACAAGAGGTATACTTCTTATTTGATTCCTTTTTGTTCTTGCTTTATTATTGTATGATGTTATTAACATGGACCCCGAAGATAAACACAAAAATCGGCGATCCACTAATCGTCTATTCCGTGGCTAATCAGGTAGACGAGTTAGATTGCTTGAACAACAAGTTTGTTCAAGAGGTCACTCGAATCGATTAGCACAATGATCGTGCTTGGGAAATTATTCTCCATCCAGATTTGTTTTAGTTAATAAAATTTTAATCCGGGGACATAGAGAGGATTCCCATGCGCACCCGAAACCAACAGAACTAGTCATTCTTCCTTCCCTTCCTTCTCTTGGCCAAAATCCCTCTTCTCCCTCTCCTTCTTGCTTTGTGAATATCCCTTGTGGCTAGCACCACAAAGGTGATTCTTCTCCGAAGCTTGAGAGATCATGTTCGTGTGGATACGCATAGAGGCACAGATACTTGAACGTGCAAGAGATCCGGCATACCTTGGACAAGAGGGATAAACGACGGGCATGCGCCAAAGTTATACCTATACGATAGGAATTTGTAAATTAACTTTATATGAGTTTTCTTTTGCATGGATCTCTCGTGGGATCTCTTATTTCTGCTGTAATTTTTTGAATATATTTGCCTATAGATCCCTACAGTGGAGACCAAGTAAATCAAGAGAGTTATTATTGTCTTAATTGTTTTTATTTTTGTCTATATATTTCATGTGATATGGTTAATATTTTGTAGACAAAATCTAAGAGAAGCAATTCACCCCCTGTAAGATGTGTGTACTGAAAGACATGCTTCTTTTATATATGAACATCTTCATTTTAAAAAGAGAATCACAACTACACTAGGTGTCTGTTTATATTAGTACATGCATGAAGTCCATTACTTTGCATTGCAGATAACATGGTGTGTGGTGTCACATGGAAAATCATGTTATCAGTTCCTTGCCTAGTATAAGGAGAGGCTCACAACCGAGATGGAATTGGACAAACCATCGGGATGGTTGTAGTGTAATTAGGTGTGGTTGGTCTTGACCATAGAATTATACTAGTGTGCTTTGAGTACATAGAGCAGGACCAAAACCAGAGGTTATCCAATTTGTACTGACTCGATAATTGGATAGGACCTCAGATTTTATTATGGAGTACGATCCCTTAATTCCGATATAATAACGGGACCTCAGATTATTAATGTTGATGCAGTTTGGCCTGATTGCTGTTTTGGTGTTGACAACGATTTAAGTTTAGTTGGATGGATTTGGATTAAGTCCAGGTGGATTGGGAGATCGCACGCTGGAATGTGAAAAAGTCCTGGTGAGTGAAGCCAGGTGTTGGAAATCCCGGTGAGTGAAGCCGGGTCCTGGTGATTGAAGCCAGGTGTTGAAAAGTCCTAATTCGGAATGGTTGGGTGAAAAGTCCTAGCTTGGAGGGCTAGGTGAAAAATCCTAACTTGGAGGGTTAGGTGAAAAGTCTCAACTTGGAGAATTAGGTGAAAAGTCCTGGCTTGGAGGGTCAGGTGCCTAGCTTGGAGGGCTAGGTTGGATAAAGTTCTAACTCGGAAGGGTTGGGTGAAAAGTCCTAGCTTGGAGGGCTAGGTGAAAAGTCCTAGCTTGGAGGGCTAGGTGAAAAGTCCTAACTTGGAGGGTTAGGTGCAAATTCCCAACTAGGAGAGTTAGATGGAAAAATCCTAGCTTGGAGGGCTAGGTTGGGTGAAACCCTAGCTTGGAAGGCTAGGTTGGAGCCCCTGGATCGGTCTGGTGACCGATCAGGGAGTTGACACGCTGCTCCTTCGTGGATCGGTCTGGTGACCGATCCAGCGATAGCTGATCGGTCTGGTGACCGATCAAGGAGTATGTATTTCACTCACTACACAGCTCCTGATCAGTCTGGTGACCGATCAGGGAGCGAACAGTGAGTTGAGTTCCCTTGCTGATCTGCTCCTGATCGGTCTGGTGACCGATCAGGGATACTGTTCAGATCAATCTAGTGAACGATCATTTGTCGCAAGGTTCTCACTATAACCGATCAGGATTACTCCTGATCGGTCAGGAAGCAGCCTGATTGGTCTGGTGACCGATCAGGCTGGAGCCTGATTGGTCTGGGGACCGATCAGGCAGGAGCCTGATTGGTCTGGGGACCAATCAGGAGTGTGCAGAAAACTGTTGGATCGATCTGGTGTCCGATCAGGCTCCTTCATGATCGGTCTGGTGACCGATCAGGAGCAGAACTTTAATTCAAATACGCTGTCAGAAGCTCTGATCGTGTCTGTTTTCACTGTCGATTCTCTGCTACTTGCTGATTTCATTTGATATCAATTTGGTAAGCCTCTGTTGGAGTGTGCAGGTGATAGCAGGTGATTCAAACACTCAAGGAGGGTCAATGGGAGGCTTTCCGTTGAGCAGGTTTGGCTGTTTCTCATTCTCAGGTTTCAACGGGCAACTGACGCGGCTGGCGACTGACGGAGGCTCAGCTGGAGTGGAGGTCTTCAGTGGACTGAGTGCTCAGGGAGGTCAGTGGGTTCAGGCTGGCTCAGTGGATGCTGATGAAGCTTGTGATGGTGAGCAGAGCTTAAGTTGAAGCTGATGCAGAGGAGCTGAAAGAATAAGACAGAAACTTGGGAAGTTTGGCTGGGCTGTATTCGTGCTCTCTGTTGCTTTGTGCTTGAGCTACAACTGCTAAGGAGGTTGGTACTACACATATTCTGATCCTTGAAGCAACCTATTGAGAGATTGCATACTTGAGCACTTGGAAGAAGAAACAAGGAGCTCGGTGAGTCCATCAGCAAGAAGACACGAAGATGGAGTTCTTGCGTGAGATCTTGGCTGGGTGGAGCTCGGTGAGGGGTTTGCTTGTGTTCTTGCTTTCCTAAGTGCTCAGTAAGGTTTCTTCTTGTGTTTCATTGTGCTTAATTCCATATATTGTTTGAAACGCTGTGGAGAGGTTTCTCCACCGAGAAGGAGGATTTGATATCCGGATTTTTCGGGGCTTGATCTGCCGACGATCAAGGGATCGCCCACCTTAAGGGCACGCCAAGAAGTAGGGGCAAGTTATCCCCGAACCTTGTAAACGATCCTTGTTAGCGTTTATAGTTAGCTTTTCATTTCTACATTCATACTCTGTTTGGTTTTTGCTTCCGTTGTGCTACTAACATTGAAGTGTAGAAATCTCAAAAGATAGAAAGCGATTTTTGTGTCTGGCTATATTCAAACCCCCCTCTTTAGCCATCCGGGTTCCAACAATTGGTATCAGAGCTTAGGGCTCTGTTAACGGATTAACAACCGAGAGTCAACAAGATGGCCATGGGAGGAGAAGGCTATAGCACAAACCGACCTCCATTCCTCGACGGCACTGATTTTCCATATTGGAGGTCAAGGATGGAGTTTTACCTCAAAACCAACATGAGCATATGGTTCTCAGTGAAGGAGGGTTTCTCCCCTCCAAAGGATCATGAGGGAAATAAGCTTGAGTTTTCTAGTTGGTCGGCTGAGCAAGTCAAGAAGGGGGAAGCTAATGCCAAAGCTATCGTCACCTTGCAATGTGGGATGACCATGGATCAATTGGTCAAGGTGGGTCCTTTCACAAGTGCTAAAGATCTATGGAATAAGATTATTGAGCTCCATGAAGGAACTCATGAAACCCGGACAGCCAAGAAGGACCTCCTTCTCAACCTACTCCAAAGTCTTACCATGGGGGAAAATGAAACTGTAAGTATGCTTCATTGCCGATTCAAAGAAGTATTGAATGGTCTCCACTCCATTGATGAAAAGGTAGAAAACAGAGACCTAGTGAGGTATGTACTCAAAGCCTTCCCTAGGAATACCTTGTGGTCATCCATGGTGGATGCTTACAAGGTTTCCTAGGACTTATCTTTTGTTAAGTTAGAGGATTTGTTTTGTGAGATGGAGCTACACGAGATCTCTAACATAAGCCCAAAAGAGAAAGGGTTTGCTTGTGTGACAGGTAACAAAAGAAAGGAGAAGAAGAATGAAGAGGAGGAGAAGAACTTCCATCATTTTGCTTTCATGGCAGTAGAGAATTCAAGTGAAGGAAGCAGTGATGAATCTTCAAGCTCCTCAACCGCGCCTTCATCATCTTCGGATGATGAAGAGGTAATCTCTTTGGAGTTAGACAAATGCTATAGAACAATAGCGTGCTTGACAAAAATGCTTAAGAAATCTAAGGCCAAAGTCAAAGCATTAAGGTTGGAAGTGAAAGAATTGAAATCCTCTAAGGTTGAGGACATTAATGATTTGCATGATAAATCCCTTAAGGATGAAAATAAGAACTTGAAGAGCGAAGTTGAAAACCTCAAGAATGTTCTTGAGAAATTTTCAACAAGCTCTAAAACATTAGATATGATACTCAACTCACAAAGGGCGATGTGCAACAAGGTTGATTTGGGTTACCAACCTAAAGAACCTAGTGCCATATCTTTAATGTCAAGAACCCATTGTAGATCATCAAATGATTCTAGGGTCCAAAAAGTCAAAAAGAAAATGACTAAGGCATGGGTGCCTAAGTCCTTCATTATTGATGCATTAGGTCCCAAAATTTGGGTACCTAAAACCTCCATATTTCGAATTATATAGCTTTGATTGAGGGGGAGCATCTATCAACATGGGTGGTTGATATTGGGTGCTTCAAACCCATGAATTGAGATGAACTGTCATTCACCACAACAAGAGGTCTAAAATTAGGTTTTTCTTTGAGATTATCTACATTTCATAAATTTAGACAACTTCATGATTTTTTTGATTCATAGTTAAATAGATACATGTTTGTGAATATTCTTATTAGTAAAGTACAAATTTATGATGATGAATTCATTGTGATCAGAGGAGCATGAATAGTTTCCTGTCAATATTATACTATGTTTCATTTTGACACAAACTTGATTGGAACCATGAACTTGATACACACTTAGAACTATGAATTTTCCAATTCAATCCATGAATTATCAAAATTGATCAAAATTTGGAAACATGTTATAAACATTCATCAAACATACAAACTGATCAAATGCCTTATCTCAAGTCCAAGGAGTCCATTTTCTTATATATGTTATACAACATGAATGCATGCTAAAGGACAAGGATCGTGCATAATTTGTGATAATAAGGCAGCACCAAACAAAGAACATAAGTCTAAGATTTAGGCTTAAGTTTTTCCTAATATCTTGGAGATGAATCTAGTTGAGCATGCCCTGATTTAACTGTATGTGTTATTAACATTTATCTATGGCATGAAAATTGTGGTTAAAAACAGCATGCTCACATATTTTATGATGGTTCAAAAGTCAATACTCAAGTTCCATGACTGGTTTGCTTTTTCCACTTAACTGATATCAAATCCAATGTCATTCATATGTCTAATATTAATTGGATCACTAAGGTATCAGTACTTAAGTGTAGATTGGATTATCAAAACTCCTTGGAATAAACATGATCATACTTAGAACATATTGATGATGTTTTGATACAAATCTATTTTTGGATTGTTTGTTTTGATCCATAGAAATTCTTTGATGTGAAAACATACTTTTTGGTTAAGGAACCCCATGATTAAGAACAAATGGATTGAAACTAATTGAATTAGGGTTTGAGAATGGTTAAGGGTTGAATCAAATCTATTTCAGAAACTGATCAGTTTCAGAAAACATTCTGTATCAGACCTGATCGGTCCACCGACCGATCAGGACTCACCCTGATCGGACTGGTGACCGATCAGATCAACTCTGATCAAGGAACCCCCAGATCGTTCCAAAATGATCCAAAAATTTCTCAGACCAATCACTTCTCATCGAATTGTATTAGTTTAATAATCATACTGATACAAACAAACATGATACAATCCGATTACAATTGAAACATACTTGATCACCCATTAGTACAAACCTGGTACTAAGGGAGCACAAATTTGTTCAAGTGGTACAAACCTGGTACTTAATACTGATTTGATACAAGCCCGTGTTGAAATTTTTGAAATTCATATGAACGGGTTGTGTGAATCATGTCTTTTGATCTCTTGCTCCTTGATGAGGGATAATTTTCAGTCAAGAAATCCAAATCATGACTCTTGTTCTTAATGTCGTGTTTTAGAAATTTTTCTGAAATATCGAATATCAATAGAGTCTACTCCCCTGTTATGGAATGTCAATTGTTAATGCAGTCTGATCAGGAACGTATCAGAGGTTCAGGAATTTTTTGAAATTTGATCGCTCCCTAGACTAATAAGAAATATTTCTGTATCAAGTAATCAACGAACCTGATTGGCCAGGGAGACCACTCAGGATTATGTGTCGGATACAGATGTATTCCCTACTTGTCACATGAAACATATACATATTTGACCATGATATATTTCTGTATATGTTTTCATGTGCAATTCACACTTATTGCTGTATTATGCATATACATTGTTGCCATGATACATTTATGGTATATGCCTCTCATATGCAAAATTTTATCTTTGATTATTTTGGGTTTGGGGGGAGTCCCTTGATTGAGGGGGAGTGATGTTCAAACTTAATAACCATACCCTTCTCGATGTTTGACAAAGGGGGAGAGAATGGCTAATAAAGTTTATGGTTATTATATGGGAAGGATCATGATTCCCTTATGAGGATTGAATTGATTGATACCTAAACTTAAATCGGGTTGTCAAACAACAAAAAGGGGGAGATTGTTGATGCAGTCTGGCCCGATTGTTATTTTGGTGTTGACAACGATTTAAGTTTAGTTGAATGGATTTGGATTAAGTCCAGGTGGATCGGGAGATCGCACGCTGGAATGTGAAAAAGTCCTGGTGAGTGAAGCCAGGTGTTGGAAATCCCGGTGAGTGAAGCCGGGTCCTGGTGAGTGAAGCCAAGTGTTGAAAAGTCCTAATTCGGAAGGGTTGGGTGAAAAGTCCTAGCTTGGAGGGCTAGGTGAAAAGTCCTAACTTGGAAGGTTAGGTGAAAAGTCTCAACTTGGAGAATTAGGTGAAAAGTCCTGGCTTAGAGGGTCAGGTGCCTAGCTTGGAGGGCTACGTTGGATAAAGTTCTAACTCGGAAGGGTTGGGTGAAAAGTCCTAGCTTGGAGGGCTAGGTAAAAAGTCCTAGTTTGGAGGGCTAGGTGAAAAGTCCTAACATGGAGGGTTAGGTGCAAATTCCCAACTAGGAGAGTTAGATGGAAAAATCCTAGCTTGGAGGGCTAGGTTGGGTGAAACCCTAGCTTGGAAGGCTAGGTTGGAGCCCCTGGATCGGTCTGGTGACCGATCAGGGAGTTGGCACGCTGCTCCTTCATGGATCGGTCTGGTGACCAATCCAGCGATGGCTGATCGGTCTGGTGACCGATCAAGGAGTATGTATTTCACTCACAGCACAGCTCCTGATCGGTCTGGTGACTGATCAGGGAGCGAACAGTGAGTTGAATTCCCTTGCTGATCTGCTCCTGATCGGTCTGGTGACCGATCAGGGATACTGTTCAGATCGGTTTAGTGAACGATCATTTGTCGCAAGGTTCTCACTATAACCGATCAGGATGACTCCTGATCGGTTAGGAAGCAGCCTGATTGGTCTGGGGACTAATCAGGAGTGTGTAGAAAACTGCTGGATCGGTCTAGTGACCGATCAGGCTCCTTCCTGATCGGTCTGGTGACCGATCAGGAGCAGAACTTTAATTCAAATACGCTGTCAGAAGCTCTGATCGTGTCTGTTTTCACTGTCGATTCTCTGCTACTTGCTGATTTCATTTGATATCGATTTGCTAAGCCTCTGTTGGAGTGTGCAGGTGATAGCAGGTGATTCAAACACTTAAGGAGGGTCAATGGGAGGCTTTCTGTTGAGCAAGTTTGGCTGTTTCTCATTCTCAGGTTTCAACGGGCAACTGACGCAGCTGGCGACTGACGGAGGCTCAACTGGAGAGGTCAGTGGACTGAGTGCTCAGGGAGGTCAGTGGGTTCAGGCTGGCTCAGTGGATGCTGATGAAGCTTGTGATGGTGAGCAGAGCTTAAGTTGAAGCTGATGCAGAGGAGCTGAAAGAATAAGACAGAAACTTGGGAAGTTTGGCTGGGCTGTGTTCGTGCTCTCTGTTGCTTTGTGCTTGAGCTACAACTGCTTAGGAGGTTGCTACTACACATATTCTGATCCTTGAAGCAATGTGTTGAGAGATTGCTTACTTGAGCACTTGGAAGAAGAAACAAGGAGACACGATGAGGGAGTTCTTGCGTGAGTCCTTCAGCAAGAAGACACGATGAGGGAGTTCTTGCGTGAGATCTTGGCTGGGTGGAGCTCGGTGAGGGGTTTGCTTGTGTTCTTGCTTTCCTAAGTGCTCAGTAAGGTTTCTTCTTGTGTTTCATTGTGCTTAATTCCATATATTGTTTGAAACGCTATGGAGAGGTTTCTCCACCGAGAAGGAGGATTTGATATCCGGATTTTTCGGGGCTTGATCTGCCGACGATCAAGGGATCGCCCACCTTAAGGGCACACTAAGGAGTAGGGGCAAGTTATCCCCGATCCTTGTTAGCATTTATAGTTAGCTTTTCATTTCTGCATTCATACTCTGTTTGGTTTTTGCTTCCACTGTGCTACTAACATTGAAGTGCAGAAATCTCAAAAGATAGAAAGCGATTTTTGTGTCTGGCTATATTCACCCCCCCCCTCTCTAGCCATCCAGGTTCCAACAATTAATTCTTTGATTTACCAATGGGCAATATCTATTCTGTTAGATCGATAGGCCCGGTAAGTTGGGAGATAATATTAATAATATGATGTGCCGTTGATTATTGACGGAATCCGTGTCCTGGTGATTCAGGCTCATGATGCCCCCTTGATGAGCTCAAAAGGTTCATCATGCTAAACCCTGCAGGTGGATTTGATCTGGCATGATAATAAGGTTGAGTGGTACTAATCAAGGATCCAGAAGTTAATTAATTTGAATTGTTAGTAATTTAAATTAATTAACGAGCATTCAATAACTTACACACAGGGGGGGATGGACGACTCGTAATATGTGGAGCCCATATGAAATATGGGGGTTGGTGAGGAAGTTCAATTAAGATCCTTTAGTGGAATGGATCTTAATTAATGGATCGGGTTTAGATCCATTGGTGGGCCAAGATCCAACTCCGCCTCTTGGTCCCTACCTTAGCCCTATAAATACCCCATGAGATCAAGAAACCAAGGCGAATCAATCCAATTGGAAAACCCTTAGCATACAAAGAAGAGAAGGCTTCTTGTCTTCTTGTTCTCTCCTTCCTCTCTCTCGGCGTAGGTTGCTAGGAAAGGGTAGACTATCTCCCTTATCAGCTGGTGGCCGGAGCTCGCGGGAAAGAGGTTGGAGAAGGGTCGGCGGCGTGGAGAAGTGGCATAAGGGCGCTGGCGGTGAGGGAGGATAGTAGAGTGTGGGCGGCGGGTTTAGGGGAAGAAGAAGAGCCTTCTTCTTCCTTCCTCTCATTCTTCTTCACCTTCCTTAGCCTCTGTTGGATAGAGAACTGGTGGCCGGCAATCTCGGGAACCCTCGGTTGGCCGGCGGCGCATGCGTGGAAGGAGAAGAGCCCAGCGGTGCAACCCTTTGATTAGGGTTTCGGCTTGGGCAAGGAGAAGAGGTTTTTGGAGGCCTTGGTGATCTCGGTTCCCGGTAGATCGTCGCCCACACGACGTCCGGGAAGGGAGGGTCATAAGGTAGAAGGCCGCGAGGTGATCGGGAAGGTATAACCTCTTCCCAAGCTCCTTGTTTATTATTGTGCATGTTTTAATTGCCTCATCATTTCATGTTAATTAGATAATTATTTTGATTGTTTGTCATGGTTAATAATAACTAATTGGACCCCAACCATAAACACAAAAGCTGGCGATCCACTCGTTGCCTTTTTCACGGTCGAACTGTCAAGCAAATTACAAGGCTCGATCTTTGTTATTGGCCGAGTTGTAATTTGGATCGTTCGTTACGACACGAGATGGTCATTGGGAGACAAGTCTCCATTCGGATTATTTTTAATCCGTAGACAGAATGGACCCTGTTGGTGCCAGAAGCACCAATGTCGAACCTATGTTTTGATAATGGCAAAGGGTTCAGAAGTTAAGATTTGGTTGTGATCTAACAAGCTTATTAAGTGTGCAGGAATGTCCTAGGTACACTAGACTGTTAGTGATATGAGAGAAGTGTCCTAAGGCAATCGCCTTATGATTGCAAATATTTATTTTAATAAATGATAATTTACTATTTGAGTATACATGTTTGTGTATTTGATTGGGATCTTAAACTCATCTACTGAATGTCCGCAATACAACTCACAGCATAAGAGAATTTGTGATGGGATCACAACTTGTGATTATCTCTATATGTGCAAATGTGAAGTATTGAAAATATCCCTAGTCGATGAATTGATAAAAACGGACACTATCAATTCTGTTGAGACTAGCATGGGTTATTCTCTAATCAGCTGATTCTCACTGGCTGGTGACATTGGGATGTCCGGAGATAAACATGGATGCTAGTTAAGGGAACTAGTTCATTGGAGTGACTAGCTGTAAAACTTCATATGGTTATCTATAAAGATATGTCAATGAAGTTCTTACTGCAGCTTAAGTGCGATGTTCCTTTGACTTGCGGTGTTCAAGTCATCTTGGTCATGGAGACTTATACTTTAACATCTTAAGCAAGCATCTCCAAGGAGGTGTGGACCCAGGATGATTGGGTATGAGCCGAAGTGCCCGAAGATGTTTGAACAGCCTACAAAGGATTCACCACTCCTTGCGAGGAGATGTATACCCAGGCCTATCGTCGGATTGTTACTCAAAAACCTCTGGCCAGAGTATATCATGTTTAGAGTGCGAGTCTCTTAAATACATGAGAGTAATTAGAAATCCAATGGACGAGAAAGACACTACTTGGGCTAGGTGTGACGTAGTCAGCCTAGTGGGGACTGACACCATAGACCGTGTCCTGAACCAAGTGGGTATAAGGTGGTGAAGGGAATGGGGCACGATTTAGTAGAGCTGCTGAAGGGTTTCAGAATAATTTCTTCTGAGGTCAAACCGTTGATCTTTCGATTAATTGGGGATCATGATGTACTACTAGGTGCCACTCATGATCGTTCTATAATTAGTTAATTATAGACGGCCAACATAAATCGAAAGCCTATTTAGTCACACGCACTATGAGTAATCCGAGGGATTTAAAACGAGTTGAAAATTAGATTTTTCGATCAAAAGAAATAAGTCGAATCTGAGTTAGTCAGAGGCGCAATGGAAGCTAAAAATGGCTAAGTCTTTTGAAGGCTTTTTGGGCGAATTAAATGAATTTAATTCGCGGCGGTTCGGGTTGGTTTGGCCGGCCAAAGAGGGTGCCAAAACCCCCTTTGGTGGCCGGCCACAATAAGAGGAGAAAACCAATTAATTTTGGTTTAATTAATAAAATAAATCTAGTGCGATTTGTTTTATAAATTATGGATAAATAAATTTGTATAAAGAAATTTATATAAATAAAATTTATAGAAATTTATTCTTTTATGGAAGATTAAAATAATCCATGAATTGGTTTATTTTAATTTTATAAAATCAATTATGAATTGATTTTTTCATAATAAGAAAGTTTATAAATTTCTTATAAAAATTTATTCCATAATTTAAAGAGAAGAAGAATTAGTTTTATTATAAATTAGTTTATAATAAAGACTCGGTTTAAACGGAATAATTAATAAGAAAATTTATAAGATAAATTTCTTATAACTAATTCCGTTAATTCCGTTAATTCGGTTTAGAGGGAGACTTAGCAAAGGAGTTGCTACTATATAAAGGAACCAAAGGCTAGCCCTTAATTCCAATCAAGAGATTAATTATTCTCTCCCTCTCTCTCTTAATCTCTCTTCTCCTCTCCCTCTCCCTCTCTTGCCTAGGGTCGGCGCCCAACCTTGTGGTTTAGGGCCGGCGCTCCCAACCTACATCCAAGGTGAAGTTGGCGTGAGCTATCAAGAAGAACCCGAACACGAAGAAGAAGAAGCGGATAGTGACTCCTCTCTTCTCGGAATTCGATTCCGTTACTTCGTTGGTTAGTTTTCCATTATTTTCTCTTATTCTTCTAGTTGTGCCTTCCGAGAATCTAGTAGTTCTCGTCGGCACAAAACTCGTGACTTTGCGAAGTCATCCCGAAGAGAACTTGGCGTGGACGCGAATAGAGGCGGAGCTTCCAAGGGACGCTACGGTTGGATCTCGTCCCTTACTTCGAGTTACGAGAGGTATAATGTAAATTAGTTTACTTTTCCGCAAAGTTTTATTTTATGATTATGTCAACACACCATAAGGTTGCATGCTAGATACGAAGTTAAAATAATTTAGGAAATTATTTTATGCAAATTCTTCCGCTGCACGTAAAAATTTAAAATTTTACGAACTCGTATCCTTGTCGACATGCACCCGGTCCCAATATAGACACTATGTCCTGGTTCTATGAATTGGGCACTAAGTCCTGGCCACGGGCTGGGCAACTAAGTCCTGACGTAAGGTTGGGCACCGAAGACCTGGTGAGTGAAACTGGGCACGAAGACATGGTGAGTGAAGCTGGTCACAAAGACCTGGTCGAGGACTGGGCACCGAAGACCTTGTGAGTGAAGCTGTGCACTAAGACCTGGTCGAGAAATGAGCACCGAAGATCTGGTGAGTAAAGCTGGGCAAAAGTCCAACTGGAGGAGCCGATTGGCAAAAAGGTAAATTCTCTTGAGAGGAGTAGGTGAGGACGCATTCCCCGTAGGAGGGAACATTAGGCCTCGGTTCGACCTAGGGTTCCATTTGGGAGACTCAAAGTCAGAACCAAGACAGCTCAGGCTGTAAATAATGTTTTAATCTTATCAATTGTATGCTTTGTATGTCTTTGGAACTAACCCTGGTTGCAGGAACGAATGGAAGGAGTTTTCTGCACTCAGGTGCCTCAATGGAGTGAGGCACCCTAGCTGGGCTAGGCGCCTGTATTGAGACAGGCGCCCCAGTGAAGGGTTAAACAGAGCATTCGAAGCAAACTGCGACGCAATCCTCTGGACCAAGTCAAGCTAGGTGCCTATGTTAAAACAGGCGCCTAGTCAGCTCAGGCGCCCCAGTTGAAGGGATAAGCGCTGGCTGAGTCTGCAGATTGGAGTCTTCGTAGGATAGCAACGTGTCAAGCGCTCCCTTCAACACAGGCGCCCCACTGACCAGTATAAATAGGGATTCACCCCCAAGGCTTCAGAACAACTTGAAAATCTCGCTCTCAACACTTTCGTTCAAGTGCTACGCTCCGACAAGCTCCGTACTCGCGATTCAAGCGCCGACGATGATCCGCTGCTCCGAACTTCCAACCTCTTCGATCGTCGGTAAAAGTTTAATTCTTTAAGTGTTGTAATTTCATTTGCAGTTCTATATTTGTACTCCAACTTGTAAACTCTTTTCGAATATAGAATTGCCCATCGTAAACGATCAAGGACCGTGGGCCTTAGAGTAGGAGCCGACCGCAACTGCGATCCAAGTAAAAAAGAAATCGTGTTAGCGATTGATTTTACTGTTTCCGCTGCGTAATTGCTCTCTTTATCCGAAAATTTTTACAATCGATATTCAGCCCCCCCCTCTATCAATTCAATCCAATCCCACAAGTGGTGTCAGAGCGGGTACTTGGTGCAACCACCAGTTTGAGAATTTTTTTCGGATTTATGAATTTTAATTTTTTTTCTTTTCTTCTTCTTTTCGCTCGAATTTTCTCGTTAATCGAGGTTGGTGCAACACCACTCGATCTTTTTCCTTTATAAAAATTCTTCCTGCACTACTAATACAAGACTTAGTCTTGAACAAGTTCTTTTTGTTAATTCTTTTTCAGAAAATTTTAATGGCCATGCAAGAGGGATACAGCACCGCCAGACCCCCTCTTTTTAGTGGAGAAGATTTCTCCTACTGGAAAAGCAGGATGGAAATCCACCTGAAAACTCAGGTGGACATGTGGATAATTATCCAGTCTGGGCTGGAAATTCCTAAAAATGCACAAGGCATGGTCCAACACTATACCGAGTGGGATGGCCCACTGAAGAAAAAAATTAAGGCCGACACAAAGGCGACCCAAACATTGCAATGTGGCTTAACAAAAGAGGAGTTGAACCGGGTTGGACCCTTCAACAGCGCGAAGGAGCTTTGGAACAAGCTGATCGAGCTGCATGATGGTACTTCCGACACGAGGATCAACAAAAGAGATCTGTTGCTTAACATACTCTACACAATCAAGATGCACGACAGCGAGACTGCAACCCAACTCCATGCCAGAATCCAAGAGCTGACGAACGGACTGCACACGATAGGTCACAAGGATGAAAACCATGACCTGATAAGGTATACTTTAAATTCTTTTCCTAGAAACTCACTGTGGGTGTCTATGGTGGATGCCTACAAAGTTTCAAGGAATTTATCTAAAATTAAGCTAGAGAGTTGTTTTCTGAATTAGAACTGCACGAACAGACTAACACTACCTTGATCGAGAAAGGTATAACTTTTGTTGCAGAAAAATCTCAAGGAAAAACTCCCAAAAAGAAGCCTCAACCAGCACCCGAGTCCGACTCAGACTCAGAATCAGAAGATAGTGAAGGGGATCGACCCAAGTTGGTTCAGCTAGCTCGGGATTACTACAAAGAACTAAAGTACCAAACGAGCAAGAAGAAATCAAGCCGAAGAAAGGAAGATCCAGCAAAACCTTCAACAAGCTCGAAGAGCAAGACCAACGTTAATTGTTACGAATGCAACAAAAAGGGACACTTCAAGTCAGAGTGTCCCAATCTGAAGAAAACCAAGAAGGCGCGCAGAAAGAAGGCTCTTCAAGCCACCTATGACGAATCAGCTTCCGAAGAAGAAGAAGATGTCCCACACGCGAATCTACTCGCCCTAACTGCCTCGGAAGACGTCGACTCCGGATCAGAATCAGAACTAGACGACGGAAGACTCACAATCTCGGAGAACAAACAAATCACTATAAGAGGTTACTCAGAATATGAATTGACAAAATTAATTTCTTACTTGTCTCATAACTTGGCGAAAGCCAAAATCTGGGTTGAGTCCCTCCGATAGGAAGTAAAACTCCTGAAAGAGGAAGTCAACTCGAGGTCCTTGACCAAGCAAATTCAGAAAGAAAACTCAACTCAAGTCCAAAAACTTGAGGAAGAGAATTGCTCCTTGAAAACTCAAGTCAAGGAGCTCAGAGTTGCCTTGGAATGGTTTACTTTAGGTTCCAAGAAGCTTGACATGATTCTTGAAAGACAGAAGTCCGTACTCAATCGATCCAGACTCGGTTATCGAACCAAGTCAAGACAACGTTCATATTATTCTGTATTAAACCAACCTAGAACCCGAGTCAAAGCATGGGTCCCCAAGCTCTGTTTAAATAAACAAGCCGAACCAAATCGGTATTGGATCCCCAAGGACAAAATTCACATCTTACTTAACCCTTATCAAGGCTTCAGTCCAGGGGGACCCAATATAAAGACCATATTTATAACTAGATAATTATTTTAATTTACTTGCTTGCTTGCTTGTGTATTTTTTTTTGCAATTCTTAATTGTCATTCTTAGATTTAGGATTGGTTAGATTAAGGAAAAATGATTGAGTTGAAATTTGAACAACATAGTATTGGGTGGAGGTGAGATGATAATACGTTAGGGAAGCCTTTCTGGTGGAACTAGCCGAAGCTACCGATCCAAGACCCAAACTAGTTAGACCAAAATCTTTCAAGAAGTAACTTGAAGATGAATTTTTCATAAAAGGCTTTGTCAAGGAAAGAGTTATTGCTCCAATAAGGCTACGGCCAAAGAAGGCCTTGTGCCTAGCCAAGACCTGGAAGCCAATTACTGAAGATCAAATTCAATTTACTATTTGTTAAATTTGAATCTAACACAAATTTCAATTAATCTTAGATTCAACATATTTTCATAATCAATAACCTTAAATAGTGTTTCAAAATTAATTCAACTCTTTCAAAATTAACCGTTTTTCAAAATTAAAATTTTATTTTTGAAAACCTATCTCACAAAACCCATAAGGTTAGTATGTTTGATAACACTAGATTGGGTGAGACAGACTAGGCTGTGAAATTCAATTCAAGCTATTCCTAACTCTAATGGATCCAAATCAACAAATACTTTATGTGTAGGAACATAAAGATTTGGACAAATGGATGTTGGATAGTGGGTGCTCCAGACATATGACTGGAGACAAATTGAAATTCACCAAAATCAAGTTCAAGAACCTAGGCTCAGTAGCATTTGGCAATAATGCTACATCAAAGTAATTGGGTCAGGTGACATTGAACTGAAATCTGATTTTGTTATTAAGAAAGTACTCTTGGTTGAAAATTTTAAGTTCAATTTGTTTAGTATTAGTCAGCTCTGTGATACTGGTTACACAATTACTTTCACTAACTCTGACTGCCTGATTAGGAACCTCTAAGACTCAAAAATAATGCTTAAGGGTACTAGGAAAAACAACGTTTACACTATAATCTACCCTTAATACCAAAATGCTTCTTGACTCAATTAGAAGAATCCAACCTGTGACATAGGAGACTATGTCACACTCATGTTAAACTAATTTCCAAAATTACCCAACTTGATTTAATTAAAGGTGTACCAAAAATCAAGAATTTTGACAACACAATATGTAATTCATGTAAACAAGGTAAACAAACTAAGTCTACTCATAAACCAATTCAATCAGACTTAACCCAAACTACACTTGAGCTCTTGCACCTTGACCTATTTGATTCACATGGAGGAAGTCACTAAGCAGGAATCGGTACTACTTAGTAATTATCGATGATTACTCTAGATTTACCTGGGTTAGGTTCCTGAAAACTAAGGGTGAAACCTTGAATCTATTTATCAACTTATGCAAAATAGTTGAAAACCAAAATGATACTAAGATTAAGAGACTTAGGAGTGATCATGGGAGAGTGTTTGAAAATCGAAGTTTGAGGAATTCTACAAAATCAATGGGTATATTCATGAGTTTTCCTGTCCTAGAACCCCCCCCCCCTAACAAAATGGGATAGTGGAGAGAAAAAAAAGAACCCTTCAGGAAGTCATAGGACCATGTTGAATGAATATAACCTAACTAACCAATTTTGGGTAGAAGCAGTAAGTACGACATGCTTCATCCAAAATAGGGTCCTAATTAACAAAAGGCATAATAAAACCCCTTATGAACTATATTATCATAGAATGCCTAACCTACACTACCTACGGGTCATGGGTGCAAAGTTTATATCCTGAACACTAAGGACTACCTAGATAAGTTTCAATCTAAGTCAACCCTAGGGACCTTCTTAGAATATTCAACAACTAGTAGGGCTATAGGGTTTATAATAAATAAACTCACAAAATTGAAGAAACTACTAACTTAATTTTTGATGAGGAAATTGAACCAAAAATTGATAATCAAAACTTGAACCAATCAAATATTGATCAGGAAGATAGTGAACCAACAATTGAACCACCGATTGAACCTCTAACGAACCAACTACTGCGGTATCAACTGAACAGATAACTGAACTGACCCAAGTAGTTGAACCAAACACTGAACCGAACCATCCAGCCAGACCTATGGCTGAACCTAGTTCTAGAAGAACCAAGAAACCCAGACTCAATCACCCTTCTGATCAAATTATGGGTGATCCAACCTTAGGAGTCAGAACTAGGTCTTCCTATAGAAATCTTAGTCAGATCGCATGAATTTCAAAATTTGAACCTAAGTTTATAGAGGAAGCCCTACCTGACCATGATTGGATCATAGCTATGTAAGAGGAGTTAGCCCAATTTGAATGAAACCAAGTCTGGGAACTAGTACCTAAGTCTGAGGGAAAATCTATTATAGATACTAAATGGGTGTTTAGAAACAAACTAAATGATCAAGGGAAAATTGTTAGAAATAAAGCCCGCTTAGTAGCTAAACGGTTTAGTTAGGTCGAAGGGTTAGACTATGATGAAACCTATGCCCCAGTAACCAGACTTGAGTCAATTAGGATGTTGTTAGCCTTTACAACCCATAGAGGGTTTAAGCTATATCAGATGGATGTCAAGTTTGCCTTTTTAAATGGGTTTATTAAAGAAGAAGTTTATGTAGGACAACCCCTAGGATTTGAGGACCTAGAAAAACCTGACTATGTTTTTAAACTTAGAAAAACACTTTATGGGTTGAAACAAGCACTTAGGGCATGGTATGAACGATTATCAACCTATCTAATTTCTAAGGAATTTAACCAAGGTTAAATTGACTCCACACTTTTTGTTAAAACCTTAGAAAAAGATATTTTTATTTTACAAATTTATGTTGATGATATAATTTTTGGATCCACCAACTCTAACTTTCTAAAAGAATTTGTAAAATTAATGGAAAGTAAATTCGAAATGCGCTTGGTAGGTGAGCTCAACTTTTTCTTAGGATTATAAATTAAACAAACTAAAGATGGTAATTATGTTCACCAATCCAAGTATGCTAAAGAGTTAATAAAGAAATTCGAAATGGATAATTCCAAAAGCTTAAGTACCCTATGGCTACAAATGTCAAAATTGATAATGACCCTGAAGGTAAGCCTGTAGATCTTATGTTATACCGAAGCATGATTGGTAGTCTACTTTACTTAACCGCTAGTAGACCTGATATCTTATTTTCTGTAGGAATGTGTGCTAGGTACCAAACTTGTGCTAAGGAATCCCACTTAGCAGTCCTAAAAAGAGTACTTAGGTACATTAAGGGTACCCTAAATGTAGGGATTTGGTATCCTAGGGCTTCCACTTTTGAATTATCAGGATATTCTAACTCTGACTATGCTGGGTGCAAATTAGATAGAAAGAGTACAAGTGGAAGTTGTCAATTATTAGGACATAGCCTAGTCAGCTGGTGTAGTAGAAAGCAACACTGTGTAGCCTTGTCCACAACCGAAGCAAAATATGTTGCCCTAGGAGAGTGTGTAGCATAACTTTTGTCGATGATGCACACTCTTAAGGACTTCCAGCTTGACTACACCCAAACCCAAGTCTTTATTGATAACACTAGTTCAATCAACTTGACTAAGAATCCGATTCAACATTCCCAAACAAAACATATAGAAGTCAAACATCATTTTGTAAGGGATCATGTAGCCAGGGGCGAAATAATACTTAAGCATGTGGACTCAAAATTCAACTTAGCTGACATCATTAGCTAACCCTTACCTGAGTCTGAGTTTAGCTCACTAAGAAGGCAGTTAGGGTTGTGCTTAGTAGAATAGGACTATTCTATATTGTTTTCTTAAAAATTTTCCTATTTTTCCGAAAATTAGCAATTTGAAAAATCATTTCTTTGATCAATTTTTTGAAATTTAAAATGATTTTCCGACTTATTTTTCTTTCAAAAACTACCCCCTTCAAAACTAGGATTTTTCCGCAAATGAACTTAGCTTAAGCCCTAATCTTAGAACTGCATGCACCTATAGATCTAGAATCCAGCATCTCACAAGCACCTTAGGGTATTTTTGATTGATAACCTAGACTGGGTTGAGATGCTTAGGTCTATGCTTGATTCAAGATGCTTTAAGTCAATGCATCTATAGTAATTGGGGCAATAAATACAAGTTGAGTAACAATCAGGTTAAGTGTCAAGCTTAGAAACTCTAACTTGATCAAATCACTTAACTTGACTAACCCTAGTGAAATCTACTATTTTATAACAGTTAGTAAGTAGCTAACTGGGTTAGACAGGACCTGAACAAGATCGGTTTAATTTGGGTTGGTCCATTTTTCTTGCTTGAAATCATTAGAGTTGGTTCAATACGGAATTACAAATTATTTGACTAGCTCTAATCTACTTGCAATAAGTGTTATCATTTTTTTTGATATATGGCAAAGGGGGAGAGAAATAAAAGAAAGAAGGAAAAGTTTTTAATTTTTTCAATTTTTTAAAATTTCCATCTCTTTTTCAAAAAGTATGCTCAGTTTTTAAGTACTTCAAATTTTTTTCTAAAGTTTGTTTAAGTACTTAAAAATGTTTTCAAATTTTTTTAAGTATTTTTGATTGCCTTAAAAATGTTTCTCAGTACTTCAAATTTTTTAAGTATTTCTAGGTGCTTTCAAAATACTTCGAAAAAGTTTCAAAAATTTCTAAGTGTATTTTGAAAAACATTTCTAAGGAAAATTTCTCTTGGTAAACAAAATTTGCCTGAGCTAAATTTTTTCTAAAAACTTTTTGGCAAATGGTGCTAAGTAAATTTTTCTTAGTAAACAAATTTGGTTTAAAAAATAATGGTTATAGATTTTTTGGTGAAGAGGTTGTTAAGCAAACTCTTACTACGTTTGGAAATTTTTTTTTCCCAAGTTCTCAAAATTGAAACTTTTTAAGGGAAATCAGTTTTCAAAATTTGTCTTTCCTAAGTAAATTTTGTTTCAAAAGTTTTTAAGTACAAGGTATTAGGCTTAGAAAACCTTTTCAAAAATTGTCTAAGTGTTGAAAAGTTCTTGAGTGCTTTTTTGCTCGTCTTTGAAAAACCTTTAGTCAAAAACTTAAAGCTTTTTGCAAAATTTTGAAAAACACTTAGCACTGAGAAAGTTTTACAAAAACCCGCATGACATTAGAAATTTCAGGGGGAGAACCTTTTCAGGGGGAGATGAATGAGTTTATTTACTTACTGTTGTTAGATTGCAATAATATGTTGTTTTAACTTAACTTTTTGAACTGTGTTGCCATAAATCAAAAAGGGAGAGATTGTTGGTGCCGAAAGCACCAAAGTCGAACCTATGTTTTGATAATGGCAAAGGGTTCAGAATTTAAGATTTGGTTGTAATCTAACTAGCTTATTAAGTGTGCAGGAAAGTCCTAGGTACACTAGGCACTAAGTCCTGGTTCTATAAATTGGGCACTATGTCCTGGCCACGGGCTGGGAAACTAAGTCCTGACTTAAGGTTGGGCACCAAAGGCCTGGTGAGTGAAGCTGGGTACGAAGATCTGGTGAGTGAAGCTGGGGACGAAGACCTGGTCGAGGACTGGGCACTGAAGACCTGGTGAGTGATGCTGGGCACTAAGACCTGGTCGAGGACTGGGCATCGAAGCCTGGTGAGTGAAGCTGGGCAAAAGTCCAGTTGGAGGAGCCGGTTGGCAAAAAGGTAAATTCTCCCGAGAGGAGTAGGTGAGGACGCGTTCCCCGTAGGAGGGAACATTAGGCGTCGGTTCGACCTAGGGTTCCATTTGGGAGACCCAAAGTCAGAACCAAGATAGCTCGGGCTGTAAATAATGATCTAATCTTATCATTTGTATGTTTTGTATGTCTTTGGAACTAACCCTGGTTGCAGGAACAAATGGAAGGAGTTTTCTGCACTCAGGCGCCTCAATTGAGTGAGGCGCCCTGGCTGGACTAGGCGCCTGTATTGAGACAGGCGCCCCAGTGAAGGGTTAAACAGAGCATTCGAAGCAAACTGCCACGCAAGCCTCTGGACCAAGTCAAGCTAGGCGCCTGTGTTAACACAGTCGCCCCAGTCAGCTTAGGCGCCCCAGTTAATGGGATAAGTGCTGGCCGAGTCTGCGGATTAGAGTTCTTGCAGGATAGGCCACGTGTCAGGCGCCCCATTGACCAGTATAAATAGGGTTCACCACCAAGGCTTCAGAACAACTTGAAAATCTCGCTCTCAACACTTTCGTTCAAGCGCTACGCTCCGACAAGCTCCATACTCGCGATTCAAGTGCCGCTGACGACCTGTTGCTCCGAACTTCCAACCTCTCCGGTCGTCGGTAAAAGTTTAATTCTTTAAGTGTTGTAATTTCATTTTCAGTTCTATATTTGTACTTCAACTTGTAAACTCTTTTCGAATATAGAATTGCCCATCATATATGGTCAAGGACTGTGGGCCTTAGAGTAGGAGCCGACCACGACTCCGAACCAAGTAAAAACAAATTGTGTTAGCGATTGATTTTACTGTTTCCGTTGCATAATTGCTCTCTTTGTCCAAAAATATTTACAATTGATATTCACCCCCCCCTCTATCGATTCAATCCGATCCCATAGTCCCAACAGTAATAACAATATCTGTTAATGCAAAATACTGATGGCTCTCAAAAACATTCTGATGGCGATTTGAAAAATGTCTACAAGTCCTCACTACAAAAGTTTTTGGATTCAACAACACCCAATAGACAACAGTGTTTTGAAAAACCGTTGTCTTTTTCATTTAACAATGGTTTTTTCAAAAACCGTTGATGTTGATAAATTTTTCACGGAAAAAGATAACGCTTTTTAAAAAACTGTTGTCTTATGTATGCCAAAGACAACGATTTTTTAAAAACTGATGTCTATATGCTTGGTTACGACAACTGGTTTTAGTTAACCGTTGTCTATTTGTGTTGCTTACATGGTAATACACAACAACAAGCGAGCGCGAAAATGAAAACGTCCACCGTTTACATTGTAAATAATGAAAAATTAGGTTTATAAACCCGGTGCCCTAACCCTCCACCGAACTCGACCCCTCCTCTTTTCCCCCTCCTTTTATTTTCTCCCTCTCGCTTGACGCCACTGAGCTCCGCCCGACGCCACCCTCTTCGAGCACGGGAGCAAGCCACAGGAGCGCCATCCCCGAGCTCTAGCAACACACGCAGCCAAAGCCCTCCTTTTATTTCCGCTCGCTCGCAACCAAAGCCCGCAGCCACTCAATCCTTACTCTTTCTTCTTCACGTGACCTAGCCGTAGGTGAAGCCACTGCCCCGACGGCGATTTGATTCCCTTTCCTCTCAATCCAAGCAGATGAGCTTTCCTTCCTCCTCAACACTTCCCCCACACCTGCAGCACTTCACGAGCCCTTTCTCCTCGATGCCTCGCCAAGCCGTAGCATTTCATGAGCGTCTCACCGTCGCGGCCTCGCCCATTCGTAATACCTAGCCTTTCCAACTTCGTTTGCCCATCCCCTTTCCCTAGAAGCCTAACCTTCGTCGCCTCCCCATCATCGCTCCCCTCCCCCGCTCACCTGTGCCTTGGAGTCCAAGTGGTCACCCGAGCGCTGCTTCAGGACACCGCTGCCACGATCTTCTCCTTCTCCGGCACTTACTCCCTCGTGCGCTCCATGGATGCCCTAATAGAGTGGAACCTCATCCAAAAAGGTCGTTCACTTCTTTTTTCGCGCATTATTGCAGATTGTAGCCTGAAACTCTTGTCTTGTGATTGTTGCTTAAGTACTTGATTGGTTGATCTTTGTGTGTTAACTCTAGAATTAGTTGTGTGTTCCATTCACCTAATGAAAGATTGCCAAATTATTTATATTTCATCATGAAAGATGTGTTAAAAAAATTTATCCTTTTCTCCTATCTTGTTAATTCATTGCCCTACATATGTCTTGCAGTTCCCTTTTATTTTGAAATTTTCATTTATGTTATAGCCTAGGATTTCCTTTTCATCTTAAAACAACATATCTATGCTCCCATATTTTTCTCATGAATAAGTTTTTGAGCATGATGAGTGTTGATTGCTTGAAGCTAGTCATCAAGCATTGACATGATAGAACAATTTGTTGAAATAACATTGCTCAGACTGTAAGTTCAGGTTTAGTAATTTCTTTCTGCTTCATGGGACTATTTTTTTTCCTATTTGTAAGAAGCTCTTTTGATCTAGTTAATGTTAGCAACCTCCTCATGTCCAAACAAACTTCAAGGATCCCATAACAACTCTTCAACAAGGTTTTCTTCCCTTGGGTGTGGCATCCTACGTGCAAAAGCCTCAATGTTATTGAGGTAGCCTTTTGTCAGAGGCAGTTTCTTAAGATTGAAATACCTTGCTTCCTTGTTGTAGAATGTTCCACCATCTTTATTAGTTTGCTTTTTGAGGGAGCATTTTTCTGAATGGGCAAACTTTGGTATTGATTTATGCTACTGTATCATTGAGATTTAGCCCAAACTCAGTTCCTGGTATGAGGGGATAGTAGTGATTTTTCAAGCAATCAGGTTATACTTCCACTTGCTCACACCATTGAAAAGGATGAGGTAAGATACTTGTTTGATCAAGAACAATATTTACATATGTTTATTACTAATGCAAGTTTACATGGACAATTTGTAGGATCGTTTTCGTACGCTAGAGGGGGGTGAATAGCATTTTCTCGGTTCTTTTTCCTACACGGTTAGTTGCGCAAGCAGAAATACAATAAAAATAAACTAACCAATGAAGAACAATGCTAACAAACTGATTTTACTTGGTATCCACCTCAGACGGGTGACTAATCCAAGAATCCGTCGGTGGATCACTCCCCGGATAACCTTCGGCTAGCCCTCGTCGCTCCTTGTGGGTGGAGAAACCTCGCCACAGCACCAAGTACACTTTGAGCACAAGGAGACTACTAACAAGCCTTAACCAAGCTTGTTTTGTCAAGGAATGAAAGCATGAAACGAGCCCCTTTAAATAGGGCTCAAATCTGAAACAGCCGCTACCAGTCGACTGCCCCTGGGGCAGTCGACTAGTCCCACTCAGATTCGACCATTGCAGTACAACGTTCGAATTTTGACAGCTGTTCCAGTCAACACCAGTCGACTGCTCCCAGGGCAGTCAACTGGTCCGAACCTAAGTCTAGGGTTACTCTCCCCGAGTACATTTTACTCCGCACTCGAACCCTTCCGACATAGTTCCCGAGTACAACGGCTCACACTAGGACCCTCACAACCTGGTCGACTCTTCACCAGCAGCCTCGACTGTTGCCTTCATGCCCTCTTCATCTTCGGCCTCGTGCCTCGGATGCACACGCAAGCCTCCAGCTTGCCTCCATGCCACCCATCACGTATGCCTCGAAGTCCGCATCCCTCGGCTCATCGTCCCTGCTATCAACAATCCCTCAGATGCGCACGCAAGCCTCGAGCTTGCCTCCATGTCATCCTTCACTTGAAGACGTCAACCAAGTCCATATGTACTTGTACACCTGCACACTCATGTTCACATATTAGTCCAACAATAAATCCTAACTTAACCATATTGACCAACACACATCAAAACCCCATGATCCTCCAGATCATCTCAGGGCTGATTGCCCCAACAATCTCCCCCATTTTGATGTGTGGCAATATGTTAAGTTAGGTAAACATAACAACAATAACAATAACAATAGCAATAGCAATTGAAAACACAAAGCATAACAAACAAGAGGTAACCTCCCCCTTAAACTATGCTTTCTCCCAATTTTCAATTCTCATTGCCCATACCAAGTTAAGTTCTCCCAACTTATGTGTTAGATTGAGAGAAACGATAGAGGGGGGGTGAATATCATTAACATTTTTCGGAAAAACTTAGAGCAAGTACGCAACGAAAATTAAGAACACAGAATCACACAGAGACATGATCGATTTTACTTGGTTCGGAGCCTGGGTCGACTCCTACTCCAAGGCCCACGATCGTTGACCGTTTACTGAGGGTAATTCTATAATCGCGCAAAGATTCTTACAAAAGATTACAATTCTAGTACAATAGTAGTATAACGGAAATAAAAAATTAGTTCTTCGTTACCGACTTCCGATATGGGATGTTTCTCAGAGCAGAGGGACGTCGTCGGCGCTTTAGTGTCGAGTTGGAAGGTTTCTGGAGCGAAGCGCAGGAGCAGAAGAACGTTACAGCGTTGGAAGATGTGTTGCACTGAAGCCTGGGTCGAGGGCCTTTTTATAGGCCCTGGGGGTGCCCGGAACGTCGGGGGCGCCCCCCCCCCACGTGTCACTCGATCCGTCTCGGTCTCGGTCAGCTTCTGATCCCTTTACATTCGGGATCAGTTTTGACCGGGGCGCCCGGAGCGCTCGGGGCGCCCGTATTGACCGGGTCAAAGTTTCATCCGTTGGCTTCGAGGGGAGCTACTTCGGTACTTAGCGCTGGGGGCGCCCGGGAGCAGCGGGGGCGCCCCGCCCAACAGCTATTCGAAGCCTTCCTTACTTACATTGTTTTGTATGCACCTTGGGGGCGCCCGGGACACTCCGGGCGCCCTACTCAACCACTGCCTCACTCCTTTGAGGCTCTCTGAGCTGCAGACACTCGTTCCTTTGGTCCTGCATCCAGGGTTAGTCCAAAACAACATAAAATAATAATGTGTTAGTTTATACAGCCTTAGATGTCTTGGTTCTGACTTTGGGCCGTCAAAATGGAGCCCTAGGTCGAACCGAAGCCTACTGTTCCCTCTCGACGGGGAATGCGTCCTCACCTACTCCTCTCGGGAGAATGTACCTGATGCCAACCGCTCCTTTGGTTGGACTTTTGCCTAGCGGTCCTTTGCCAGGTCTTGGTTATCGAGCTGTCCTTCGCCCGATGCCTAGTAGTCCTTCACTAGAGCTTCAGTCCCAAGCTGTCCTTCGCCTGGCGCCTAGCAATCCTTCGCTAGGGCTTTTCACCCTGGCATTCCTTCGCCAGTGCCTAGCAGTCCTTCTCTAGGGCTTTTTACCCTGGCATTCCTTCGCCAGTGCCTAGCAGTCCTTCGCTAGGGCTTTTTACCCTGGCATTCCTTCGCCAGTGCCTAGCAGTCCTTCGCTAGGACATTAGTACCAGGCTATACTTTGCCTGGTGCCTAGCATTCCTTCGCTAGGTCTTGTTGACTAGCAGCCCTTCGCTAGTTGCCTAGTAGTCCTTCACTAGGACTTGGTGACTAGCAGCCCTTCGCTAGTTGCCTAGTAGTCCTTCACTAGGTCTTTGTATCCTGGCATTCCTTCGCCAGGTGCCTAGCAGTCCTTCGCTAGGGCGTTGTATCCTGGCATTCCTTCGCCAGGTGCCTAGCAGCCCTTCGCTAGGACTTTTCCTGCACACTTGAGTAACATCGTTAAATCACAAATAGACTTAACTTTGAATCCTTTGCCAATATCAAAACAAGGTTTGATATGGTGCTTCCTGCACCAACATTAAGTCCACTCACAACAACCGGTTAAGTTATCCCAACATAACTCCAAAGTTTCACAAATCAATCAAAGTTAAGTTTTAACCCAAACCTAACTTATCACCCAAGTTCTCCCCCTTTGACACCATCAAAAGATTGCCCCAAGCAATCCTACCCCTGGTGCCAAATAGAACTTACTAGATTTCTAAAAAACCCCTCAGAAATCATTAAATTGCAATCTTCCCAAACTACCAGTCAACTGCTAATGATCCCCAAAATAGAGATGTCACGAATGTGGGTCTCAAATTTAGATATTTATAGAAACTGAAAACCCTAACTCACAAAAGTAGAATGAGTAGTATAGGGGTCACAGGTCGTGTTTTTCCTAGGGCTAGTTGAATGAATGTTTGGTTTAAGCTCGAATTTATGAGTCGTTAAATGTTTTGGGTTTTCTAAATAAATGGGGGTTTTGCTTTGCAAGTAAGAATGAGAACAACTCTTGAAATGGAATCAATGTGACTAAATGGAGTTAACTAGGTATTACACGAATAAAATTTATCCAATAGGAAAATTTAACAAACAAATTGAAGTTGCAAGATGGAAATATAAAACTAAAATTACTACAAAAATTTGCTGAACTGAATAACAAAACTTGGATATGAAAAGGTAAACAAACTAGGAACTAAAACTGGATAAATCGTGCAGGCAATTCCCTGATCGGTCGGCTGACCAATCAGATATAAGCATGATCGGTCTGATGACCGATCAGGTAGAGTCTGGATCGGACGACAGTCTGATCAGTAACTGAAAATAGCTGATACGAAGCTAGAACAGAATTCAGAAACGATGGAAACAACTCAGAAATTGAAATCTAATAGTACAAGCTCCAGTTCAAGTTCTTCACCAAGATCCCTCTCTGCCGTCACATAAAGATTCGAGCTTAGAACCCCTTTTGCTCGAAAATTGATCGAAATTCAGCTTCGGGAATTAATAGCGTAGCACACGGTGAAATTCTGAACTCCTTCCGCTCCTCTCTTCTGCGATGATTGGGATGACGATGAATGGTTAAGGAAGCCTCGAACAAGCTCAGAGAACCCCTCTGACTTGGCCGATTGATTGAGAAATGAAGTTGGGTGAAGACTGGTCGGAACGAAGCTAGCTTCCGGTGAAACCCTCGCCGGAGCTGTCAGCAACAAATGGACTGCAATCCTTCCACGAGAACTGAGCTTGATGAATCGGAATCTAGAGAACAACTTGATCTGGTGGTCACCTTCAATCGAGAATGGAAGAACACGAAGAACAGATCTGAAACAGAGGTGCGATCTGGTGACCACTCACTCGGCAGAGGGAATTTTTGATTTAACTGCCCATTTTAAATTTCGACGACCGAGATTTCTCCGATCTCATCCAACGGTCTGATCAATCCAGATCGAACCCAAACTCTCCAGGTCTTGATCAAGGGTCAAGATCTGCTCCTCCTCAACTCGGATTAACCGGACCTACATCCAATGGCTCAGAGTGCTCTGATCTTTGAACGGACGGTTAAGACTCCTCCTGAGCTCGATCCAACGGCTGGATTAATTCTGATCTGGCCCAAACTTTCAGATCTTGGTTCTTGAACTTGGCTAAATCTATCTTGAGCTTGGATCGACCATAAGTTGGTGGATGGCTTGAATCTAATCGTTATCTTGAATGGACGACCCATATTAACCCGACACTTGATCCATTTGATCTGGATTCAATGCTGACCCAAGTTTGACCCAATGTGATCCAGGTCCATGATCATTTAAAACCCTACAATATGATATTAAATTTTAGTGCCAAAATATAGTAAATATAAAAAGAATTGAATCTTAAGCCAAATAGAGGTAATTCATGAAACCTTATATAAATGCAAACTTAAACATAAAATAGTAGATCAAAACATGGATTTGAAGGCCTAATTTACTCAACAACATGAAAGTTATCAACTCCCCCACACTTATTCTTGGGCGTCCCGAAGAAGCTACTAGTAACTAAAATGTATTCCACCTATGTTATTCTCAATCATAATAAAAAGTAATTGAAAAGAAATTACCTAGGGTTGTTAATTCTCAAAAATCTAAGCTTATTAGACTAGCTTCTTGTCCTTAAATCAACAACTTAGCTTACTTCCTCCTTCATGACTCATTGAGATGAAATCAACACACAAACCTTTCCAAAGGGATTTTTAGTGGCTCTCTTCCTATGTTCTGCATTTCAATGGAAGTGGAGTTCACTCGAACACAACATGTTTCTTGAACTACCATAAGCTTGCTTATTATCTACTCTCCTCCATCACTCTTGCCTTGGATCCAAATCTACAAAGGTTTATTAGAACTCATAAAAGAAGTATGAGATGAATAGAATGAAAAAGAATTTTCCATGAACTCTGATACCAAAACTAATGATAAAGGAAATAAGGACATATGATATGATAAGAAAAGGAATTTGATAAAGAGATATAGCATGAAAAAGAAATATGGATAAGTAAGGAAAAATAGAAACTTGGATACTCAAAATTATCTCTAGATGCTCTTTGCCGTCTCAAGGTAGCCTCTTATAAATTTTGAGCCAATGTGAGTGAGTAGGAGCTGAATTGGAGGAGGTTCACTACTGACAACAAGATTCTGTGCTGTGCCAGCTTATTGGATCAGTCCAGCGACCGATCAGACATGCTCTGATCGATCCACTAACCGGACGGGTGCTTCCCTGATCGGACTGGAGACCGATCAGGGACTGATTAGTAGCTGAAATCAGAATTCAGAAACTGATTTTTGCTTAAATTTTTCCTTTCTTCCACTCATCACCAATTCTCAACCCATTTAGCTTCTTATTCTCGACTTCAAACTCAGAAATCCATGTATCTTTTGAACCTCTATGAACTTCTTTGACTTTTCTTTTTTTTCCTTTTCTTCCCTTCTTCTTTTCTTTCTATCTCTATTTTTTTTCTGTTTTTCTTCAGCTGCATTGTCATTTTTTTTCCTCCAACTTCACTTCATCTCGTAACCAAATCTAGCTCATTCATCTCCACTTAAATCATGGCAACAATTAAAACTTTTGGAAACAATTCCACTTACCAATTCCATATCTAAATGAAAACATTTTGGTAGGCTTGAAGAGTATCACCAAAAACTAACCTTTATGAGCTCCCATTCCTTTCAAAATTCTCCTCATGGAGTTAAAACACCAAACAACATTCATAAATCAGATTGCTCCAAAGGTAATCTTAACTTTTCAATACTCACAACTCATCTATGATACACCATCCATCAACTTTGGCATACTTCTTCATTTCTTTTCTTTTCTTTTTCTATTTTTGCATTGTGTTTCTCACATTCTTCCATTCCTTTACTTCCATCAAGACATTCGGAATCCACACCAATCCATCTTAAAATCCATAAAAACAAATTGCTATCACAACATAAGCTTCACAATACATCTACTTTTCACCCATATCATTTAAAAACATTAGCCACCTCCCCCACACTTAAACCTTTGACCGTCTCGGGCAAAATAACATCAAGAAAAACCCAAGTACCCAAGTTTACAGAGAAATATAGATATGAGCAGAAAAATAGGAAAGGAAAAAGAATAAAGCATGAATCAACAAGATAGGTTGCAACACTTATATGGAAAAGAGAAGGTAAAGTGAATAACCTTTATAAATGTGGTCCAATCATAGAAATATGATTTTGAAAGAACCTAAGCAAGTTCTAGAGTGCAATCACATGTGTGTATCTCAACAATAAAGCTAAGTCCTCACTAGGTAAAAAGAATTCATCTCAAATCATCACTCTAGAGTCCACAACCAAGTAGTACTCAAGCAACCAAGAATTTCATCCATTGACTCAAATTCTAAGTCTTGACAACCAAATTTAATTTATTTTCAAAAGACTCTAAAATGATATAGAGAAAACCTAGAGGGATACATTTATTCCTAATCATTCAAAAATAAGGTGCCAAAATGGTAAAATAGTGTCTACAATAACTATTTATTCAATCTACACTTCCCAAACATTTATTATCAAAAACTCATTGGAAAAGAAAAATTAAACTATTCAAAAACAATGAAATGGTATTTATAATAAAGTAAAATGCAAGGAAAAAGAAACTCCCCTTTAGGTTGGGTAGATAGCATCTTTGATATCCACTCCATCCACCTCTAGCTCCTTTAATTCTTCAAAGTATCTTTTGAGCCGGTGGCCATTTACTTTCCAAACAAAACTGTTAGTTTCATCTTTAATTTCGATAACACCATAGGAAAAAATATTAGTTACAATAAATGGACCTTCCCACCTTGACCTTAACTTACCCTTTATCAATTTGAGTCTTGATTTGTACAATAAGACCTTGTCACCAATTTGAAATTCTTTTCTCATTATGTGCTTGTTATGGAAGTTTTTGGTCTCACTACAAGAAAAAAGTTAAACAACAACGCTTTTTCCGCGTTGTCGTTAATGCTTAAAAAGCGATGTTGATGAAGCCGTTGTAGAAAGTATATCTACGACAAAGCTTTTTCCGCGTTGTGGTTTGGAGCAAAGACAACGCTTTTTTCGCGTTGTCTATTGGTTTTTAAAAAGCGTTGTTATTGACGCTGTTGTTAAAAGTCGGGTATCAAAGACAATGCGGAAAAAGCGTTGTGGTTTGGCACAAAGACAACGCAAAAATCGTGTTGTGTATTGTTACTTAAAAAACGTTGTCTTTTTAATAGGCAGTGTTTTTCACAATTTATAATATTCACAATTTATAAACATTTTTATTCACAATTGATAATATTCACAATTTACAATATTCACAATTTACAAGCATTTTTATTCACAATTGATAATATTCACAATTTACACTGATAATAGTTTACAAAATTCACTTATAATACAATGCATTATTTACAAAAGTGTTTGTATTCCATATTAAATACAAAAAATATCTCAATTCACAAGTTCTATAAAACTTCATCATTCACAAGTTGTTCTTTGGGGCTGCTTGTTAACTAGATCTGCTTTAACACTGCATAAAAATAATAAATTGGGATAAGAGATTATATACACACAAATAAGACTGCTTCCATATGTGACAACTAAAAAGAATATAAAGCATACCTAGATGAACTATTAGAGATTATGATAAACAGAATCAAAATGCTCAGATGTCATCACTGCGTTGAAACCAACTATAGGCACCAAGGAAGCTAACAGTGTTCTAAAAACCACCTACAAAGGCTGTAAATCATAGCTCAAACAAAAGCTGACAAAGCATGAGATATATTGGGGTCACACAAATGATTAGGAAAGAGCATGCATATGAAACTCAAGACAGCATGATACACCGATCTTAAGTATAAGTTTAGTTAAATCACCTAATGCTTTACTAACCTGACAATGAAGATGAATGACCTTTACTTTTGAAAAAGAAATCACATATGGAAAAACAGCAGCCAGAGCACGAGCAAGTTCTTTATTAGTCAGAATATTTAGGTTGTTGGGGAAGCATTGCTTGAAATAGTCAAAAAGACGCTGGTCTCGGATTTGGCGAGCATCTTTCTGAACTAATATACTGCAGGAAAAAAAGAGAATTTGGCACTGTTAAAGCCTTACAGGTGAAGTTGTCCAGCTCTATAGCACACAAACTCAAGCTATAGCCTGGTGTATATCTAACACTTGGTAGAAAGCATAACTAGATTAATAATCGATTTCAAAAGCAAATAAAGGTGTGGACAATGTAGCTAAGTCCCGAAATGACAAATATTCTTCTATTTGCTAAATATTTGGACATCAATGTGTACAGGAAATTGTTTCAGCAGACATAAAGAAACTCAATTGTGAATGATGAAAACTCACGATTCATTTTTAATGTTTCGACGTGCTGAATCAAGAACAACTATAGGAACTTCATGAAGTTCCTGCTGGTTTGCATCCAACCAGAATGTCCCAACTGGTAGATTTTTACTCCGAACTGAAATGTGTATCTGAACAACTAGACTAGGAGATATATATCTTAACATTTCAACCAAGAGATCAAAGCCAGTGCCTGGATACAACAAAGATCAATGAAGAGTTCCTAGCCAACAAAATAAGTCGCTATTTTCATAATAAAAAACACTTATTTTGCTACTTAAAAAGAGAAAAAATATCAAGTAATAGTAGATCTTTCAAAAATATACCTTTCACCCATCCAGGAGTGTTAATAATCAAAGGCAACACTGTATTTCCAGGATCATTGGGTTCATCCAGCTGATGATGCTGCTTCATAAAGCAATCATACAATCTAAACGTAAAATCCAGATATGCTTCCGGATTACTCTTTGAGGAGATGTCGCCCAAGTAGAAGAACCTGAAATTTATGAACTATTGTGTTGTATAAAATTTTCAATATAAAATAAAATCACATCAACTTTTGAATGACTTCATACACTATTTTGTTAACATGAGAAGTTGTAGACTAAGGAGTGGGTTTATAAGACTTAGATGAGTGTACTATAGTTAGGATTAAGCATTTTGACCCAAATATTGAGACAATCATGTTAATGTCCAAGGAATTCGCAGACAAGACAAATAAAAGCTCACAGGTATCACTAGTTTGTTGGATAAAAAAGATAACGCAATTTTATATGACCAGTAGCATCATGTAACATTATATAATAGCATGGGCTAAGAAATTTTGAGATAGCATGCATTCAGTGGACTTCTATAACTATTGAACAATAGAACTTACTAATGCATATACATAACGACTGAAAGGCCCATCTGTAAAGTTGTTCCACGACATATAAAACTGATCTGCAAAAAGAAGTTTCATGAGTAAAGGTAATATAACTAAGAAGTAACAAACCAATTATCGTTTTCAATTACTTACCTCTAAGTTTGTGGCCCCATAGTGAGCTCACACCATTTGCCTTGTGTGCTGCAAAAGTAGATAAGAAAGATATATAAGCTTAAGGAAAATGTTGAGAGAGAAGATATTGCCTTTAATAGAATGGAACAAGTGGAGGATAGACAATATTTTTAAAGTTCAATGCTTTTGCAGATGCAATCGAAATAAGAAAAAACTAAGAATAATTAACAGATAAAAATTAAATGGATAGGCAAATAGCTGGCACAAAATTCTCAAGTCAAAACTAATAGTAACTTACCTCACCTACGCGTATAGAACTTGATTAGCCCATAACTCACAGTGATTAAAATGAAGAATAAAGGCTATATCAGTATAAAAATTGGGATAATCGAGTGTGATAGTTTCTCTTTTTTGACTGAAATGGCAAAAGCTTATTACACTTTGTCAGTATCCTTTTAGAAATTGCTCAAGGTCATCATCATACCTGGAAGATTTGAACGAACCAGAAGGTGGTTGCAATGGTAATCAGGTTGTATACAAAATTTAAATCAGAATAAAACAGTGTATACCTCCACATGTAGCTCAGCTTCACATACTGGCAACAGAGAATATTATTAGGAAAAATAATAAAAAATTAGAATAAAACATTATGACTGGGGTGAGCATACTTGGGTGTTATCAAGAAAGACTGCTTCACATACCTCCATATGTTACAACTACAAAAGAATATAAAGCATACCTAGATGGACTTGTGAGGTAGAGACATGCTCGTTTGCAGTTTGTAGCATCTACATGCTCAACTAACAGGTCAACATCTTCCTCCTATATATTACACTGACAGAAGATTACAAAAGCTAGAAAATTTACACTGATAACTATTATACAGATATCTTGTACTTGCATATTAATGCAAGCAAACATCCTTTCAATGCATGTGACAAGTTTTCCAAACTCACAAGTTTTACAACATATCATCAATCACTTAAGAGTTTCACGAGTTTTTCAATTCACAAGTTTCATAATCAATCCGCGATTGGGGCCAACTTCTGAAGCTCGATCTCATAACTATCCTTTAACACTGCCTAAAAAAATGGAATTAGAAATTATAGAAAATACAATATAATGTAAGCTACTTTTAAAAAAAACATCATTCCATGAACTTAAATCTAAATAGAATAATGATCTTGTATGATTCCAAACCTATTCAGAAATATGATCTTGAATGCACTCCGTCAACTCGGCCCGAACCTCATCAATTTGATCACGAGAGTAACCTGTTTTTGTGAACTGTGAACACAGACAAATTAATACTGTGAACACGACCTGTTTTTGTGAACAGTTCTTTTTTAAACATATTGTATCAATCATATATCTGAAAGAAATAGTACATGCAAATATGCAATAAAATTTGGCTTCATATTCTTGTTAACAACATTACTTATGCTTCTTGTTAACAACATTACTACATCAACTGCTATCCATATTGGGTCTCCAATATATCTATCATACCATACAATAAAGATCTGTTTTGATACTAAAACTACTCCTCTTGATTGAACTAATGTTAACCATAAACAGTGCATGCTTCCTACAAAGGAAACTGAACTAGACATGGTAATACAAGTATACAGTAGGTGTTGTTAATACTAAATATGAGTTGTCAAGGAGGAAAACCAAAGAAGAAACTTAATTTTTGGCTAACTTGAATCCCTTAATAGTTAATACAAACATAAATCTGTATATATCCTAAAAGAAACAACACATTCAACAAAGTTTGGCTTTATATCCTTATGTTAACAAAATTATCATTTCCTATATTTCATGTTAGATGTTGTTCTTTTTTGCTATGTACAACTGCTATCCATATTTAGTCTCCAATATATCTACCATATCACACAACAACGTATCTACTTTGGCTAAAACTGTGATGCAACTCTAGATGAAATACAACTTGGTGGAAAGGAACCGACACTATAGGTTTACAACAGAAATTACCTTAAACAGTGCCTTCAATTTCCCTTGTAGCTAAAAGCATGCATGACATTGGATAACTGGCTTTAAATCTTGGTTTGTATAATGATACAAATCTAGACGTGCATATTAATTCTCATCAATGTCTATTAATAGATATATTTTTTTAAAAATTGTTTTGTTGTCTGATAAGTTGCTATAGGGGATTGATTTCTCATTGGCAAAGAGGAAATGCTACATATATATGCCCGAAAAGAGATTATATCTCTTAAACCATCATTCAAGAAAAGGCAAAGTTACCAATGTCTCTCAAAGCATACTCGACCTGAAGGTCCAGGCTCAAGTGTGCAAATATTCTCTTCAAATAATGTGTTTGTGCTAATGTTATGAGCTTTCAATTCCTTATTAGGAACCTTGATGAGCAGATTTTATCTGCTAATGGTGAGGAGTCTCATTGTCTTATGAAATCTAAAGAGATTTCTGTCCAATTAGAAGAGTGGTTGACACCTTAAAAGACTCATGCCCACGTTAATGTGAACAAGGATACCCTCATTCAAGTTGCCATCTATATCCACATGGTTGATACAAGGATGGTATGTAGAGTGATCACATTGCATGCAAAGTGAACAAAGCTTCGAATTAATGAATATCATTTAATACAATTTTTAATCAAACTTGATGATCATAGATGTGATCTATCTAGGTAAACAAATAAAAAATGGTAAAGGTACTTGACAACTTCAAATGCATGAATAATACTACTCAGAAGGAAATATAAGACAAGTGAAAATCCATCACAGAACACATGTATATGTTGTAAACACAATTTCTCCTTAGAGTTTTAGTTATGGACATGCAAGATACAGTATTAGGCAGATCATAAGATAACCCTAATTAACTTCGTTCCTAGAGTTTAGAGAAAGAAAAGAGGAAAACCCACGAGGCAAACAAATTTATCTCGAAAGAATAAACATGCTCGCTTCGATCCGATCTAGATTTATTTTATCAATATGATCAACTAAACTAACAAAAATCATCAAATGATTAGCCATAAATGGGAACTCAAGGCTTCTAGGCTGCAAATTCTTCTTAGATCGGAAAAAAATGATAACAAGAATTTTAGGAAAAAAAGAAAAAGCCCTAGTTTTTCTTAAATATGGATATCTCATCATTTTATCAAGAAAAATAATCCCGAAAACAAATCAAGCTGACATTGTAGTTCCATTAAATTCATTTAACCATACTCCAAAATCATGAAACTGTATGTGTGCAATTCCAGTTTAATCGGTCCATTGTGTTGCCTCACTCCGATCTCTGAAGCCAACCGAGCTGTGGATTGACGAATGGTTAAATATTCTAGATATCAGGAAAAAGGATATTTGAAAGATGGGGAAGTGTTACCTTCCAGGCATACATAGCAAAGAAGGCAACAGTATTGACAGGCCCAAACTATGTGTCACGAATGTGAGTCTCAAATTTAAATGTGAATGAATAACTGAAAACCCTTTTTACAATCAAACATCTGAAAATGTAGCAAAGGGGCCACAGGTCGTATTTTTCTCAGGGATTAGTTGAAGGTTTGTTTGATTTGCGCTTGTATTTAGGTGTCGTGATTGTTTTTGGGTTTCGAATGTGTAATTGGGTTTTTGGGTTATAATCGAAAATGAAATTGCAATGGAGAAGTAAGAATCTTAAGCTAATGCACTAGACAAGAAAATTGGCACTAAAAGCTCAATTAATGGAAACCTAAGTAAACACTTACCAATTTTTTATGGGAAATCGTTTTCTGTTTGCAACAAACCAAAATAAATGCCAAGCAATGAGGTAAAAGCAGTTATGGAGTTTTCGAAAACAAACTAGATTGACACAAGGAAACACATGCAAAATTCAGAAATTGAACAAGTATCAATGAATAACTTGGCAAGCTGACCGAATGCAATTTAGCAAGCAGCTGTCAATGAAGGACTTTGCAGGAGTAGATGAAGATTTCAGCTCAAAGACTGATCCATAAAAACACCCTAAATTCAGAAGTGAAATACAAGAAAAACAGAATTATGTGCAGAAATTCAGATTCACTAAACACTGATCAAACAACCCAAATGAATGTGCAAAAGAACTAAGCTAATCACATGCAGAGTAAGCAATTGAATGCAGCGCAAACTAAAGCAAACCAAACTTTCAGAAACTACACGAGCAGGCAGCCTTGCTACTCACCAACAGAAGACCAAATTGGTAAGCAAAACAAAACTGGCACGCAGCAGGTAACTTCACTTAAGTGTTATGCTATCTAGTAAACTATCTAATGCGAGATCATAAATCAACAACTAAACAGCTAGGACACAATTCATAAAACAAGAATTCTGAGATAAACTCAGAACTGAAAGGAAATTCAGAAATTAAATGGCACGCTAGAGATGGAATTGGCATGCAACAATTTGTCTAAGGAATAAGCTGAAATTTGATCTATTCATTCACTAAACAAGTTTCTATATTACTCTACTTGCAGAATTAAAGCTAACTTACAGCTAACAACTCAAGAATCGAAAAATTCAGTAACTACAACAGAATTTCAGAACAAAACTGCAACAGAATTGAAACTACAGCTAAACATGAACTTAAAGATCTAAGCTACTCCTCAACCCCTCCTCATCTCAAGAGCTCCTTGGTCGTCAATCAAGGGAGAACCTCGGACCCGCAAGCTCAACAAATCAGTGAAGATACGTCTCTGCTACTGAAATAGATCAAATACATGCTCAAACTGAAATTCAGCTTCCGAACTCATCAATCTTGCTGTGGTGGCTTGCGATTTGGATTTGGGAGTGACCGAGACCTTCCAAGGAACCCCTCTGATCAGCTCGGATGCAATGGAAACGGAGCACAACTGAGCTTGATGAATTCAAGTAGTGAATCTGCTGAAACCTCACGCAGCTTCACTATTGAGTACAAATCCAATCTGGAACCTCTCTGAGACCCTCTTCACTGACCTAGCCCTTGCTCTGATGATGGATTGAGTGACCACGCCTTCGATTGGGTGGAAAATGGAAGAAAACGATGAAGGAAATGAAGAACTCGGCTGTTGCGGCGAAGACGCGATGGAGGAAGAAGCTGCGTGATTTTTCCTTAAGTATTAACCAATGGATGGCTGTGATCGATCTACTTCAATCCAACGGCTGATCTTGGTCTGATTTGAGCCAAACTTTGATGATGATGATGTGGGGTCAGGATCTGCCTCGTGGTAGCTCGGATCCTCCAGATATGCAACGGATGGTCCAGATCAAGCTAATCTTTGAATGGATGATCTAGAACCCTCCAAGCTTGATCCAACGGTTGATTGAGCTCTGATTGGGATGAAACCTTCAGATCTTGATCAGGGTGCTTGATCAACCCTAGCCCTAGCTCGGATTGCTTCAGATCGTCCCGGATGGCTCAGATCTAGCCGCTCTTGAATCGGATGGCCCAGATTAAATCATAATCTTGATAATTCGATCCGGGTCACCTCCGACTCAAGTTTGACCCAATATGCCCTAGGTCCTTGAACCTTTAATGCCTACAAAAATAGATCAAGAATTTAGTAGCCAAATAATCCAATTTAATGCAAATTTGCAATTTAGTCCAAAATAAGAATAAGTTCTAAAACTTAGGGCAATTTCACAATTAAGCAATAAAAATATAGGTCAAACATGGATTTTAGCAGCTCAAATAATCAATAAAATAGTATTTATCAACTCCCCCACACTTGAGCTTGAGCGTCTCGCGAAAACAGTAAATATGTATCTCTTAGGCTTACTTAAGCATAATTAGAAACAAATGAAAAGGAATTACCTAAGGTTGTCAATTCTCAAAAATCTAAGCTCTATGGATTAGTATCTTGTCCTTAAATCAACAACTTAGCCTTTTCATCAATCATGAGTCATTGAGATGAATTTAAATCACTAGTCTTTCAAGGAAAATTTTGGGTGGCTCTCTTCTTAAGTTCTAAGTTGATGATGGAAGTGGAGCTCACTCAAACACACATGCTTCTTGCACTACCATAGGCTTGCTTATTGTCTAATCTTAACCATTAATCATGATTAGGATTCACATCTATAAAAACAAATGAAAAGCATAGAATATGGTGAAAATGGAACAAAAACCAAGAAAAATGGAAAAATAGATAAAGTGGAAGACTTGAGTGCTTGAGGACATTTTTGATGCTCTTTGCTTCTCTTAACAGTCCTCTAGTGATATAAAAATGTGTGAAGTCAGATTTCGATAACTGCCCTTGATTTAGATAAAAACTCCTTCCTTGGTTCAATGTGCCACTCTTCCATTTTGCGTGCCATCTTGTTTCTCTCTTCTTCCCTTTTCAAACTGTTTTTCTTGGTCAGCTACTGAATTCATTTTCTGCTTTCTCTTCCTCTAGTGAAGTCAAACAGGTAGTGGAACAAAAATGTAATTCGGATGAAAAGCATTCCACTAAATTCATGAGGCCCAAAACTCCTTTGTGTACCCCCTTTTGTTTCTTTTTCTTTTCTTTCTTCTTTTCTGATTTTTTTCTTTTTCTTCTCTAAATCTTCAATTTGAGCACATCAAAATCAAGAATCTGATTTCTCCCCAACAGCTACACAATTTATCCTAGCATCAAGTAGTAGTGGAGAATGCAATTGTTTCACTTGATACCATGGCACTACAAAAATTTCTGTTTTGATCTATCAATCTAGCAGCCACATTCCTTCCAATTCTGATCAGCAAAGGATACACTCATCACTCTTGTGATACATTCATATCTTTTATGCCTTGATTCCCAGCTTCAAGAACTCAATTTGGTTGCAAGTTGGTACAAATTTGCCCTTGATAGCTGAAACTTGTGAGCTTGCTTTTAACATTTCTGAATTTAAATCAGTTTCTCACTGTGTATTTCGAGTTTCAGCCCCATGGCATCCATTTCCATTCTCTGATTTCTCAAAACATTTAGTGCAAATGGCTGAGTAGTGGAAAGCTTGAATGCTCCACTTGCAAATGAGTTTTGAAATCCAAGAAGTGCACTGCAAAT
>JAGFNQ010006132.1:343959-379276 GCA_024364735.1 Boesenbergia rotunda | reverse complement strand
ACGGAAATTAAGAACACAGAATCACACAGAGACACGATCGATTTTACTTGGTTCGGAGCCTAGGTCGACTCCTACTCCAAGGCCCACGATCATTGACTGTTTACTGAGGGTAATTCTATAATCGCGCAAAGATTCTTACAAAAAGATTACAATTCTAGTACAGTAGTAGTATAACGGAAATAAAAAATTAGTTCTTCGTTACCGACGTCCGATATGGGATGTTTCTCAGAGCAGAGGGACGTCGTCGGCGCTTTAGTGTCGAGTTGGAAGGTTTCTGGAGCGAAGCGCAGGAGTAGAAGAACGTTACAGCGTTGGAAGATGTGTTGCACTGAAGCCTGGGGTCGAGGGCCTTTTTATAGGCCCTGGGGGTGCCCGGAATGTCGGGGGTGCCCCCCACGTGTCACTCGATCCGTCTCGGTCTCGGTCAGCTTCTGATCCCTTTACATTCGGGATCAGTTTTGACCGGGGCACCCTGAGCGCTCGGGGCGCCCGTATTGACCGGGTCAAAGTTTCATCCGTTGGCTTCGAGGGGAGCTGCTTTGGTACTTAGCGCTGGGGGCGCCCGGGAGCAGCGGGGGCGCACGGGAGCACGGGGGCGCCCCGCCCAGTAGCTATTCGAAGCCTTCCTTACTTACATTGTTTTATATGCACCTTGGGGGCGCCCGGGACACTCCGGGCGCCCTACTCAGCCACTGCCTCATTCCTTTGAGGCTCTTTGAGCTGCAGACACTCGTTCCTTTGGTCCTGCATCCAGGGTTAGTCCAAAACAACATAAAATAATAATGTGTTAGTTTATACAGCCTTAGATGTCTTGGTTCTGACTTTGGGCCTCCAAAATGGAGCCCTAGGTCGAACCGAAGCCTACTGTTCCCTCTCGACAGGGAATGCGTCCTCACCTACTCCTCTCGGGAGAATGTACCTGATGCCAACCGCTCCTTTGGTTGGACTTTTGCCTAGCGGTCCTTTGCCAGGTCTTGGTTATCGAGTTGTCCTTCGCCCGATGCCTAGCAGTCCTTCGCTAGAGCTTCAGTCCCAAGCTATCCTTCGCCTGGCGCCTAGCAGTCCTTCGCTAGGGCTTTTCACCCTGGCATTCCTTCGCCAGTGCCTAGCAGTCCTTCGCTAGGGCTTTTTACCCTGGCATTCCTTCGCCAGTGCCTAGCAGTCCTTCGCTAGGTCTTTTACCTTGGCATTCCTTCGCCAGTGCCTAAGCAGTCCTTCGCTAGGACTGTAGTACCCAGGCTTGTCCTTTGTCTGGTGCCTAGCATTCCTTCGCTAGGTCTGGTTGACTAGCAGCCCTTCGCTAGTTGCCTAGTAGTCCTTCACTAGGACTTGGTGACTAGCAGCCCTTCGCTAGTTACCTAGTAGTCCTTCACTAGGTCTTTGTGACTAGCAGCCCTTCGCTAGTTGCCTAGTAGTCCTTCACTAGGTCTTTGTGACTATCAGCCCTTCGCTAGTCGCCTAGTAGTCCTTCACTAGGTCTTTGTATCCTGGCATTCCTTCGCCAGGTGCCTAGCAGTCCTTCGCTAGGGCTTTGTATCCTGGCATTCCTTCGCCAGGTGCCTAGCAGCCCTTCGCTAGGACTTTTCCTGCACACTTGAGTAACATCGTTAAATCACAAATAGACTTAACTTTGAATCCATTGCCAATATCAAAACAAGGTTCGATATGGTGCTTCCTACACCAACATTAAGTCCACTCACAACAACCGGTTAAGTTATCCCAACATAACTCCAAAGTTTCACAAATCAATCAAAGTTAAGTTTTAACCCAAACCTAACTTATCACCCAAGTTCTCCCCCTTTGACACCATCAAAAGATTGCCCCAAGCAATCCTACCCCTGGTGCCAAATAGAACTTACTAGATTTCTGAAAAACCCCGTAGAAATCATCAAATTGCAATCTTCCCAAACTACCAGTCAACTGCTGATGATCCCCAAAATAGAGATGTCACGAATGTGGGTCTCAAATTTAGATATTTATAGAAACTGGAAACCCTAACTCACAAAAGTAGAATGAGTAGTATAGGGGTCACAGGTCGTGTTTTTCCTAGGGCTAGTTGAATGAATGTTTGGTTTAAGCTCGAATTTATGAGTCGTTAAATGTTTTGGGGTTTCTAAATAAATGGGGGTTTTGCTTTGCAAGTAAGAATGAGAACAACTCTTGAAATGGAATCAATGTGACTAAATGGAGTTAACTAGGTATTACACGAATGAAATTTATCCACTAGGAAAATTTAACAAACAAATTGAAGTTGCAAGATGGAAATATAAAACTAAAATTACTACAAAAATTTGCTGAACTGAATAACAAAACTTGGATATGAAAAGGTAAACAAACTAGGAACTAAAACTGGATAAATCGTGCAGGCAATTCCCTGATCGGTCGGCTGACCAATCAGATATAAGCATGATCGGTCTGATGACCGATCAGGTAGAATCTGGATCGGACGACAGTCTGATCAGTAACTGAAAATAGCTGATACGAAGCTAGAACAAAATTCAGAAACGATGGAAACAACTCAGAAATTGAAATCTAATAGTACAAGCTCTAGTTCAAGTTCTTCACCAAGATCCCTCTCTGTCGTCACATAAAGATTCGAGCTTAGAACCCCTTTTGCTCGAAAATTGATCGAAATTCAGCTTCGGGAATTAATAGCGTAGCACACAGTGAAATTCTGAACTCCTTCCGCTCCTCTCTTCTGCGATGATTGGGATGACGATGAATGGTTAAGGAAGCCTCGAACAAGCTCAGAGAACCCCTCTGACTTGGCCGATTGATGGAGAAATGAAGTTGGGTGAAGACTGGTCGGAACGAATCTAGCTTCCGGTGAAACCCTCGCCGGAGTTGTCAGCAACAAATGGACTGCGATCCTTCCACGAGAACTGAGCTTGATGAATCGGAATCTGGAGAACAACTTGATCTGGTGGTCACCTTCAATCGAGAATGGAAGAACACGAAGAACAGATCTGAAACAGAGGTGCGATCTGGCGACCACTCACTCGGCAGAGGGAATTTTTGATTTAACTGCCCATTTTAAATTTCGACGACCGAGATTTCTTCGATCTCATCCAACGGTCTGATCAATCCAGATCGAACCCAAACTCTCCAGGTCTTGATCAAGGGTCAAGATCTACTCCTCCTCAACTCAGATTAACCGGACCTACATCCAATGGCTCAGAGTGCTCTGATCTTTGAACGGACGATTAAGACTCCTCCTGAGCTCGATCCAACGGCTGGATTAATTCTGATCTGGCCCAAACATTCAAATCTTGGTTCTTGAACTTGGCTAAATCTATCTTGAGCTTGGATCGACCATAAGTTGGCGGATGGCTTGAATCTAATCGTTATCTTGAATGGACGACCCATATTAACCCGACACTTGATCCATTTGATCTGGATTCAATGCTGACCCAAGTTTGACCCAATGTGATCCAGGTCCATGATCATTTAAAACCCTACAATATGATATTAAATTTTAGTGCCAAAATATAGTAAATATAGAAAGAATTGAATCTTAAGCCAAATAGAGGTAATTCATAAAACCTTATATAAATGCAAACTTAAACATAAAATAGTAGATCAAAACATGGATTTGAAGGCCTAATTTACTCAACAACATGAAAGTTATCAACTCCCCCACACTTATTCGTGGGCGTCCCGAAGAAGCTACTAGTAACTAAAATGTAGTCCACCTATGTTATTCTCAATCATAATAAAAAGTAATTGAAAAGAAATTACCTAGGGTTGTTAATTCTCAAAAATCTAAGCTTATTAGACTAGCTTCTTGTCCTTAAATCAACAACTTAGCTTACTTCCTCCTTCATGACTCATTGAGATGAAATCAACACACAAACCTTTCCAAAGGGATTTTTAGTGGCTCTCTTCCTATGTTCTACATTTCAATGGAAGTGGAGTTCACTCGAACACAACATGTTTCTTGAATTACCATAAGCTTGCTTATTATCTACTCTCCTCCATCACTCTTGCCTTGGATCCAAATCTACAAAGGTTTATTAGAACTCATAAAAGAAGTATGAGATGAATAGAATGAAAAAGAATTTTCCATGAACTCTGATACCAAAACTAATGATAAAGGAAATAAGGACATATAATATGATAAGAAAAGGAATTTGATAAAGAGATATAGCATGAAAAAGAAATATGGATAAGTAAGGAAAAATAGAAACTTGGATACTCAAAATTATCTCTAGATGCTCTTTGCCGTCTCAAGGTAGCCTCTTATAAATTTTGAGCCAATGTGAGTGAGTAGGAGCTGAATTGGAGGAGGTTCACTACTGAAAACAAGATTCTGTGCTGTGCCAGCTTATTGGATCGGTCCAGCGACCGATCAGACATGCTCTGATCGATCCACTAACCGGACGGGTGCTTCCCTGATCGGACTGGAGACCGATCAGGGACTGATCAGTAGCTGAAATCAGAATTCAGAAACTGATTTTTGCTTAAATTTTTCCTTTCTTCCACTCATCACCAATTCTCAACCCATTTAGCTTCTTATTCTCGACTTCAAACTCAGAAATCCATCCATCTTTTGAACCTCCATGAACTTCTTTGACTTTTCTTTTTTTTTTTCCTTTTCTTCCCTTCTTCTTTTCTTTCTATCTCTGTTTTTTTTCTGTTTTTCTTCAGCTGCATTGTCGTTTTTTTTCCTCCAACTTCACTTCATCTCGCAACCAAATCTAGCTCATTCATCTCCACTTAAATCATGGCAACAATTAAAACTTTTGGAAACAATTCCACTTACCAATTCCATATCTAAATGAAAACATTTTGGTAGGCTTGAAGAGTATCACCAAAAACTAACCTTTATGAGCTCCCATTCCTTTCAAAATTCTCCTCATGGAGTTAAAACACCAAACAACATTCATAAATCAGATTGCTCCAAAGGTAATCTTAACTTTTCAATACTCACAACTCATCTTTGATACACCATCCATCAACTTTGGCAACTTCTTCATTTCTTTTCTTTTCTTTTTCTATTTTTGCATTGTGTTTCTCACATTCTTCCATTCCTTTACTTCCATCAAGACATTCGGAATCCACACCAATCCATCTTAAAATCCATAAAAACAAATTGCTATCACAACATAAGCTTCACAATACATCTACTTTTCACCCATATCATTTAAAAACATTAGCCACCTCCCCCACACTTAAACCTTTGACCGTCTCGGGCAAAATAACATCAAGAAAAACCCAAGTACCAAGTTTACAGAGAAATATAGATATGAGCAGAAAAATAGGAAAGGAAAAAGAATAAAGCATGAATCAACAAGATAGGTTGCAACACTTATATGGAAAAGGAAGGAAAGTGAATAACCTTTATAAATGTGGTCCAATCATAGAAATATGATTTTGAAAGAACCTAAGCAAGTTCTAGAGTGCAATCACATGTGTGTATCTCAACAATAAAGCTAAGTCCTCACTAGGTAAAAAGAATTCATCTCAAATCATCACTCTAGAGTCCACAACCAAGTAGTACTCAAGCAACCAAGAATTTCATCCATTGACTCAAATTCTAAGTCTTGACAACCAAATTTAATTTATTTTCAAAAGACTCTAAAATGATATAGAGAAAACCTAGAGGGATACATTTATTCCTAATCATTCAAAAATAAGGTGCCAAAATGGTAAAATGGTGTCTACAATAACTATTTATTCAATCTACACTTCCCAAACATTTATTATCAAAAACTCATTGGAAAAGAAAAATTAAACTATTCAAAAATAATGAAATGGTATTTATAATAAAGTAAAATGCAAGGAAAAAGAAACTCCCCTTTAGGTTGGGTAGATAGCATCTTTGATATCCACTCCATCCACCTCTAGCTCCTTTAATTCTTCAAAGTATCTTTTGAGCCGGTGGCCATTTACTTTCCAAACAAAACCGTTAGTTTCATCTTTAATTTCGATAACACCATAGGGAAAAATATTAGTTACAATAAATAGACCTTCCCACCTTGACCTTAACTTACCCTTTATCAATTTGAGTCTTGATTTGTACAATAAGACCTTGTCACCAATTTGAAATTCTTTTCTCATTATGTGCTTGTTATGGAAGTTTTTGGTCTTTTCTTTGTAGATCCTTGAATTCTCAAATGCTTCAAGTCTAATTTTTTCAAGTTCTTGAAGTTGAAGTTTCCTTTCTTCTCCCACCTTGGTAGCATCGAAATTACAAGCCTTCACCGCCCAATATGCTTTGTGTTCTATCTCCACGGGAAGATGACAAGCTTTACCATAGACTAATCGGTAGGGAGACATACCAATTGGTGTCTTGAATGCCGTTCTATAGGCCCAAAGTGCATCATCTAATCTCTTGCTTCAATCTTTTCTATTTGGCCCAACGATCTTTTCCAAAATTGATTTGATTTCTCTATTTGAGATTTCGGCTTGGACATTTGTTTGGGGATGGTAGGAAGTAGAAACCTTATGTACAACCCTATATTTGCTAAGCAAGGCCTTCATGTGCTTATTGCAAAAGTGAGATCCTTGGTCACTTATTATAGCTCTAGGAATTCCAAACCTGCAAAATATGTGTGACCTAACAAAACTAACAACAACAGAAGAATCATCAGTCTTGGAGGGAATAACCTCCACCCATTTAGAGACATAATCTACAGCAAGTAAAATGTACAAATAACCACAAGATGCAGGAAAAAGTCCCATAAAATCAATTCCCCAAACATCAAAAATCTCACAATATAGCATAGTCTGTTGGGGCATCTCATGTCTAGCTCCTATGTTTTCAGTTCGCTGACATCTATCACAATTTTTATAAAACACATATGAATCATGAAACAAGGTGGGCCAATACAAACCACATTCTAAAACTTTTCTAGTCGTTCTTTGTGGACCAAAGTGCCCCCCACAAGCTGATGAATGACAAAAAGTAAGAATTGAACAAATCTCATGGTCTGGTATGCATCTCCTAATTATTTGATCATTACACAATTTCCATAAATATGGGTCATCCCACACATAGAACATTGCATCACTTTTAAGTTTATCTTTTTGAGCTTTAGAAAAATGTGTAGGAAAAACATGTGCAGCTAAGAAATTAACAAGATCTGCATACTAAGGTGTCTCACCATGTACTGCAAGAAGGTGCTCATCTCGAAAATCATCGTCAATGGTGGTAGGAGATCCATCTCCTTCAATCCTTCTTAGGTGGTCTGCAACCAAGTTTTCTTTGTCAGTTCTATCTCTGATTTCCAAATCAAATTCTTGGAGTAGAAGCATCCATTTAATTAGCCTAGGTTTCGCATCTAGCTTATTCAATAAGTACTTTAAAGCTGCATGATCAGAGAAAACAATGACATGTGAGTACAATAAGTAAGATCTAAAATGGTCTAAAGCAAAAACTATGGCAAGAAGCTCCTTCTCAGTGGTAGTGTAATTTGCTTGGGCGGCATCTAGGGTCTTGGAGGCATAGCATATGACATGAGTGCTCCCTCCACCCTCTGTGCTAGAACAGCTCCCACTGCAAAGTTAGATGCATCACACATTAATTCAAATGGTAAATTCCAATCAGGTGACTTAATAATAGGAGCAGAGGTAAGAGCCTCCCTGAGCCTGTGAAAAGCTTCTTTGCACTTATCGTCAAAGCAAAATTCAACATCTTTTTGCAAAAGTTTTGTCAAGGGCCGAGCAATGTCGCTAAAGTCTCTAATAAATCTGCGGTAGAAACCTGCATGTCCAAGGAAAGCACGAACATCCCGTATGCATACGGGGTAAGATAAAGAAGAAATAACACTTATTTTTGCAAGATCTACCTCTATACCTCTCCTAGAGACTATGTGTCCAAGTACAATACCATGCTCTACCATAAAGTGGCAGTTTTCAAAATTAAGCACAAAGTTAGTCTCAATGCAACGGTGTAAAACCCTAGACAAGTTTTCTAAACATGAATCAAAAGACGTGCCAAAAACTGAAAAGTCATCCATAAATATCTCCATACAATGCTCTAACAACTCACCAAATATGCTTACCATGCATCGCTGAAATGTTCCTGGTGCGTTGCAGAGTCCAAAAGGCATACGTCTGTAGGCAAAAGTGCCAAAGGGGCAAGTGAAGGTAGTCTTCTCTTGGTCCTTTGGATCTATACAAATCTGGAAGTAGCCTGAATAACCATCCAAAAATAGTAATGAGACTTCCCTGCTAGTCTCTCAAGCATCTGATCAATAAATGGTAAAGGGAAGTGGTCTTTGCTCGTGACTGTGTTGAGCTTCCTATAATCAATGCAGACTCTCCAAGAATTTTTTACTCTGGTAGGTACTAGCTCGTTGCTTGAATTTTCTACCACTGTAACTCCATATTTCTTGGGCACCACATGTATGGGACTAACCCACTGACTATCAGAAATGGGGTAAATGATACCTGCTTGTAGAAGTCGAGTCACCTCTTTCTTAACAACGTCCAAAATAAGTGGATTAAGTCTCCTTTGTGGTTGCCTCACTGGTTTAACATTTTCTTCCAAGAATATCATGTGCATACAGAGAGCTGGGCTAATACCTGGTATATCTGATAGAGTCCACCCAATTGCCTTCTTGTACTGCCTCAGACTTGCAATAATTTCTCTTCCTGCTCTGATTCCAAATGCTGAGCAATGATAACTGAAAAATTCTGCTCCTCTCCTAGGTACACATATTTCAGATGGTCTGGTAGTGGCTTAAGCTCAATTTGGGCTTGCTCAGAAGGTATGAGTGATCCTTGGGGCTCAGTGCAATCCCCTACACTATCACACCTAAACTCTAAATCTTCTGATATGTCAATAGAAATAGGTGATCCTTGGGGCTCTGTGCAATCTCCTACACCTAAAAAATCCTCTCCAGCTGGAAGTAGGTCTGAAATACCCTCTGAAATGTCCTCAGCCTCAATAGCAAATATATCCTCAGCCTCCTCTGAACTGCCAACTCCTCTGGAAACATCAAATGAAACTCCCTTAGCAAGTATATCTGCATCATCCAACTCCTCCAGATTACCAATGCTCATAATAGAGTGGTCCTCTCTCGGGTGCTTCATAGCGTTAAAAATGCTAAACTAAACTACCGTGTCTCCAATCTCCATTGAAAGCGTGCCAGCATAAACATCTATTTTTGTTCTAGCAATCTTCAGAAATGACCTTCCTAAGATAAGTGGAGACCGGTGTGCAAGGTAATCTCCCTCCATATCCAAAATGTAAAAATCTGCAAGAAATATCAGCTCCTTAACCTTTACCAATACATCTTCAATTATACCGGCTGGGTGGGTCTGGCTCCGGTCTGCTAACTTTATCACCACACCAGTAGGCTGTAAAGGGCCGATTCCAAGCATCTGGAAGACTGACCTGGGCATCACATTAATGGAGGCTCCTAAATCCAGCATAGCATCATATGGTCCTCCCTATCTCACAAGATACAGTAAAAACTCCAGGGTCTTCACACTTCTGAGGAATGACATGAATAAGTGATGAAACATTTTTCCCCAAGCTGACCAACTCATTCTCCTTAAGCTTCTTTTTGTGAACACATAAATCTTTCAGGAGCTTAGCATACTTAGGAATCTGTTTTATCATGATCAACAAGGGTACATTGATCTCTACTTTACTGAACAATTTCACTAGCTCATTGTACTCCTTAGCATTTTCCTCTTCCACTTGCTTCTTAGCTTGAGTTTTGCGTTGAGGGAATGGCAACAGAACTCTCATTTCTTCCTCTTGAGCCGAAACATGAGGGGCTGAAATTGGGACTGATTTCTCCACTGAGGTAGCTGCTGTGAACCCACTTTTATCACTGATTTCTCCTTCATTCTCCACCAAAATTACAGGATTACTTGAGGAAGGAGTTAGGCTCAGACTAGGGGTGAAACCAACTGAATTTGAAGTGATTTCATGGCTATTTTGGGCTGGAAATGAAGGTGTTGTCCTGTTTTCAGAAAATTCAGCTCTTGGACCATTTTGAGTTGATGCAACCTTCCCACTCCTCAAGGTAATGGCACTAACGTTTCCCTTTGGGTTTGGAGTAGCTTGAGAAGGTAATTGGCTTGATCCTTGGGCTTGCATTTGATTCATCCCACTAGCCAATTGTCCAATTTGTCTTTCAAGGTTTTGAATGGTGGGATCACTTCTTTGTTGTTGTAAAAGTTGTTGAAGCATCTCCTCTATTCTTTGTTGTTGCGCATTTCCTCCACTAGAGCCTCCATAGCCCCCTTGGTTAGCATGAGGCTTTGATTGACCTTGAAATGTAGAAGTAGGTTGTTGAAATTGTTGAACTTGTGAGACCCTTGGAAATAGGGTTGTTGGGGCTGATTATAGGACTGAAATTGTGGAGAAAATTATTGGAAATTTTGTTGAGAACTTGGTTGAAATGGTTGAGTATTGTAACTCTGAAAATTCTGAGGTTGAGGTGGCAATTGTGGTTGTAAAGGCTGAAATTGTGTAGGCTGAAAATTTGGATTTGAAGGCTGAAAACTTGGGTTGAATGGTTGATAACCTTGCTGTGAAAACTGATTTTGTTGTTGAAAATTCGAATTTCCTTGATAACCTTGCTGATTAACTTGAAAAGGTGGCTGATTTCCTTGATAGGGTTGCTGAAATTGTTGGAAAGGTTGTTGAAATGGCTAAAATTGTTGTTGTCCTTGATGAACTTGCTGGAAATTTTGTTGGGGCTGCTGATATTGTGGTTGTGATGGGTTTTGCTGATAGAAAGAGTTGTCATACTTCAAGTTTGGATGGTCCCTCCAACCCGGATTTAGGTAGACGAGTAGGGGTTGTTTTTGGCTTGGAATTGTCCCCTAGTTAGTGCAGCTAGTGTCTCATCTTGTTGGAGGTTTGGACATAGATCCGAATTGTGGTCTTGGCTAGAACAAATACTGCATAACCTCATCACTGAGCTAGATGATGGTGGTACTGAAAAATTCTAATTTTTACTCACATTATTAAGAGTCATTTGCTTCACCAAGGATGTGAGCTCCATCAATGTACTCTTGATTTCTTTCTGCTCATTTGATACCATCTGAACTTCATTAACTCCTCTAGTAGACAAAACTCTACTCCCAAACTGTTGTGAGTTTTCTGTCATGTTTGAAATAAGCTCCCTAGCTTGATCTGGCATTTTGTTTACTAGGGCACCTCCTGCTGCAGCATCTATCATAATCCTGTCATCTGAAGAAGTCCCTCATAAAAATACCGAATGAGTAACTGCTCACTAATCTGGTGCTGTGGGCAGCTAGAACAAAGTTTGTTAAACCTTTCCCAATAATCATACAAAGTTTCTCCTACCATTGTTATATGCCACATATGCTCTTCCTGATAATTGCAGTCATAGATACTGGGAAGTATTTATCCAAGAATGTTTTCTTCATAGAAATCCAGCTAGATACATGCCCAGTAGGTAGGTAGTAAAACCAATCTTTTGCTGCTCCAGTAAGGGAAAATGGAAAAGCCCTCAGCTTGATATCTTCCTCTGAAATACCCTGAGGCTTCATGGTGGAGCAGACAATGTGAAACTCATGTAAATGTCTGTTGGGATCCTCCCCAGACTGGCCTTGAAATTTGGGCAAAAGATGAATAAGTCCATATCATAATTCAAAATCTCCAGTGAGCTCTGGATATGCAATGCAGGAATACTGAAAAGCATCATCTGGTGCTGCTAATTCCTTTATAGTCTTCTGGTGGTCTGCCATCTGATCAACTAAATAAACAGAAATAGGCTGAGTAGGAAAAATATCACAAGCCTCTGAAACACTGAGTTGATTCCTCCTGGCTCTGAAAGTTCTTTCAATTTCAGGATCAAACTCTTCTAGAATACCACCTGTAGATCTGGTTATACACAAATACAAAAATCGAAGCAAATGTATGCAAAAGAATAAAGTAAGCAATATGAATCACAAGATATAGAAATAAGCACAAGTAAACTAGATCACAAGATATGAAATAAGCACACAAGCTAAATCAAACAAACTCAACTAGTGTGTTCCCCAGCAACGACGCCAAAAATTTGATGATCTCCAAAATAGAGATCACGAATGTGGGTCTCAAATTTAGATATTTATAGAAACTGAAAACCCTAACTCACAAAAGTATAATGAGTAGTATAGGGGTCACAGGTCATGTTTTTCCTAGGGCTAGTTGAATGAATGTTGGTTTAAGCTCGAATTTATGAGTCGTTAAATGTTTTGGGTTTTCTAAATAAATGGGGGTTTTGCTTTGCAAGTAAGAATGAGAACAACTCTTGAAATGGAATCAATGTTACTAAATGGAGTTAACTAGGTATTACACGAATGAAATTTATCCACTAGGAAAATTTAACAAACAAATTGAAGTTGCAAGATGGAAATATAAAACTAAAATTACTGCAAAAATTTGCTGAACTGAATAACAAAACTTGGGTATGAAAAGGTAAACAAACTAGGAACTAAAACTGGATAAATCGTGCAGGCAATTCCCTGATCCGCCGGCTGACTGATCAGATACAAGCCTGATCAGTCTGATGACCGATCAGGTAGAGTCAGGATCGAACGACAGTCCGATCAGTAACTCAAAACAGCTGATACGAAGCTAGAACAGAATTCAGAAACGATGGAAACAACTCAGAAATTGAAATCTAATAGTACAAGCTCCAGTTCAAGTTCTTCACCAAGATCCCTCTCTGCCGTCACACAAAGATTCGAGCTCAGAACCCCTTTTGCTCGAAAATTGATCGTAATTCAGCTTCGGGAATTAATAGCGTAGCACACGGTGAAATTCTGAACTCCTTCCACTCCTCTCTTTTGCGATGATTGGGATGGCAATGAATGGTTAAGGAAGCCTCGAACAAGCTCAGAGAACCCCTCTGACTTGGTCGATTGATGGAGAAACGAAGTTGGGTGAAGACTGGTCGGAACGAAGCTAGCTTCCGTGAATCCCTCGCCGGAGCTGTCAGCAACAAATGGACTGCGATCCTTCCACGAGAACTGAGCTTGATGAATCAGAATCTGGAGAACAACTTGATCTGGTGGTCACCTTCGATCGAGAATGGAAGAACATGAAAAACAGATCTGAAACAGAGGTGCGATCTGGCGACCACTCGCTCGGCAGAGGGAATTTTTTATTTAACTGCCCATTTTGAATTTCCGGCCGAGATTTCTCCGATCTCATCCAATGGTCCGATCAATCCAGATCGAACCCAAACTCTCCAAGTCTTGATCAAGGGTCAAGATCTGCTCCTCCTCAACTCGGATCAACCGACCTGCATCCAATGGCTCAAAGTGCTCTGATCTTTGAACGGACGGTTAAGACTCCTCCTGAGCTCGATCTAATGGCTGGATTAATTCTGATCTGGCCCAAATTTCATATCTTGGTTCCTGAACTTGGCTAAGTCTATCTTGAGCTTGGATCGACCATAAGTTGGCGGATGGCTTGAATCTAACCGTTATCTTGAATGGACGGCCCATATTAACCCGACGCCTGATCCATTTGATCTGGATTCAATTCTGACCCAAGTTTGACCCAATGTGATCCAGGTCCATGATCATTTGAAACCCTACAATATGATATTAAATTTTACTGTCAAAACATAGTAAATATAGAAAGAATTGAATCTTAAGCCAAATAGAGGTAATTCATGAAACCTTATATAAATGCAAACCTGAGCATAAAATAGTAGATCAAAACATGGATTTGAAGGCCTAATTTAATCAACAACATGAAAGTTATCAACTGCCCCCCAGGGCAGTCGACTGATACGCCAAATTCTGATTTTCAGTCGAAATTCAGAAATGCGTAGAAAATTTCAGGAAATCCAGAAAAATGTGAAATTTTGCAAACACGTTTGTTATAGTATACCCTACCCTAGAAAAATATATTTTCATGAAAAACAACAAACGTACTTGACTTTTGTTACAAACCTAAAATTTCTCAAAAATTGGCACTTTTTGTATCAACTTTGAATTCCATATATGTTTCCTTATGTTTGCCAATTCCATTTACCTTAGTTTTACACATAGAATGATTCTCAAACCTCCCCTTGTCATATAGCTATTTTCATTTGGACAAAAGCTCCCCCTCTTTATCTCTTAACTCTAGATGATCATGAGAATCCCTTTACCATGCCCTTATCTATAGAAGTCTTGTTCATTCAATACAATCAATAGATTTAGGCAAAACAATCAATATGAAATTTCAAAACACATCATCAACGTATAGATAAAGATTTTAACTGAAAACTATAACATATCATCAATACAGTTTACTAGTTTCAAGCAAAACTCAAATCATGTATAAAAACAATAATGTAAGTTAAAATCAAATCATGACATAAAACCACATAATATAGCATGAATATAAATGTATCATACACAAAAACATAAAGACAGTCATGAAATAAAGCATGAGAAAGTAGCAGGGGCCAGAGCCCTGAAGTCATCAAAATGATACAATTTTCAGAACAAGGAGTGTTCGAGAGATATAAGAATACATCAAATAAAAATGTTCTCAACACTATGTCGCTCTAAATGCTGTGCTATCCCATCAGATCATGTCGTCGTCGCCTGGAGGAGGAGGAGGAGGTGGGGCCTGATATGAGAGATGTTAGTGATATGAGAGAAGTGTCCTAAGGCAATCGCCTTATGATTGTAATCATTTATTCTAATAAATGAATATTCACTATTTGAGTATACATGTTTGTGTATTTGATTGAGATCTTAAACTCATTTACTGAATGTCCGCAATACAATTCACAGCATGAGAGAATTTGTGATGAATTCACAACTAGTGATTATCTCTACATGTGCAATTGTGAAGTATTGAAATTGTCCCTAGTTGATGAATTGATAAACACGGACACTATCAATTCTGTTGAGACTAGCATGAGTTATTCTCTAATCAGCTGATTCTCACTGGCTGGTGACATTGAGATGTCCAGATATAAACATGAATGCTAGTTAAGGGAACTAGTTCATTGGAGTGACTGGCTGTAAAATTTCATATGGTAGTCTACATATAGATATGTCAGTGAAGTTCTTACTGCAGCTTAAGTGCGATGTTCCTCTGACTTGCGATGTTCAAGTCATCTTGGTCATGGAGACTTATACTTTGACATCTTAAGCAAGCATCGCCACGGAGGTGTGGACCCAGGATGATTGGGTATAAGCCGAAGTGCCCGAAGATGTTTGAACAGCCTACAAAGGATTCACCACTCCTTGCGAGGAGATGTATACCCGAGGCCTATCGTCGGATTGTTACTCGAAGCCTCTGGCCAGAGCATGACATGTTTAGAGTATGAATCTCTTAAATACATGAGAGTAATTAGAATCCATAGACGAGAAAACGTTACTTGGCCTAGGTGTGACGTAGTCAGCCTAGTGGGGACTGACACACATAGACCATGTCCTGAACCAAGTGGGTATAAGATGGTGAAGGGAATGGGGCATGATTCATTATAGCTGCTGAAGGGTTTCAGAATTATTTCTGAGGTCAACCGTGTTGGGACCGGGTGGTGCATGCTGACGCGGACACGTATTGTAATTGTTACATAATTACATGCAGTGGAAACAAAAGCATGAATAATTTCCTAAATTATTCTAACACATATCCTAAGCATGCAATGTGTTCACATAATCGTAATATAAAATTTTTGCAGAAAAGGAAATTACTCTACGAATTACCTCACGTGACTTGGAAGAAGGGACGAGATCCAACCGTTAGCGTCCCTCGGAAGCTCCGCCTCTATTCGTGTCCATGCCGAGTATTGTCGGGATGACTTCGCTAAGCCACGAGTTTCGTGTTCATGAGAACTACTAGATTCTCCGTGAACACGATGAAAACCGAAAGAGTAATCACATCGAAAGACTCACCACCAAGGTTGGCCGGATTCACAATTCCGGCGAGAAGGAGGAAGATGACTTGCGCCCAATCCCAAGGTGATGATGGCCGAAGAGGAAGATTGTCCCAAGGAAGAACTTTGTCGCCTTGGTGCTTCTCCTTGTGCTCACGGCAAGAAGAGGGAGGGGATGCCTATGGCCGGCCAAGAGAGAGGGAGAGAAGAAGAGGAGAGAGCCCAAGCAATTCTTGGATGGATCATCTTCCAAGGCACCCCTTGGGTCCTTTATATAGGGAGAGGATTCTTAATTCCCAAGCAAACCTCTCCTTGATTATGGAATAATTTCTCAATCAATCCATAATCAAGGCTCTCATGATCAAGCCTCCTCTCCTTGATTATGGAATAATTTCTCAATCAATCCATAATCAAGGCTCTCTTTCTTTTGGTATGATTATATAAAATTTATAAAACAAACCAACCATTGGTTCATTATATAAAAATTTATAAAACAAACCAACCATTGGTTCATTATATAAAAATTTATTAAACAAACCAACTCATGGTTCATTATATAAAAATTTATATATATAAAATTTATATAACCTTTTATAAAATAAACCAACCTTTGGTCTATTTTATAAAACAAACCAAAATAACCTTATCTACTTTTGGTGGCCAAAATTTATACAAAAGAGAATTCATCTCAAGTGGTCGGCCAAGTTTTCATCCAAATCATAGGTCCATGGTTCAAAACCCACCAATAGATTAAATTTTGTCATCTTTGATTTATTATAAATTTTTATAAAACAAACCAACTCTTTGGTTTATTTTAATTCATGATAAAATAATCCCATGGATTATTTTAAGCTTATAATAAACCATACCACCTTAGATCAAATCCCTTAATGAATTAAACTTATTTAATTCACCCATTAAGTCTTTAAAAGACTTAGCCATTCTATGCTTCCGATGCGTCTGAAATAAATTCAGTTTTGACTATTGTTTGGACTTACCAAAAATAGTCTATCTCGATTGGAGAATCCAATTCTCAACTCGTTTTAAATCCTTCGAATTACTCGTTATACGTGTGACCAAATAGGCTTTCAATTTATGTTGGTCGTCCATAATTAACTAATTAATTATAGAACGATCATGAGTGGCACCTAGTAGTACATCATGATCCCCAATTAATTGAAAGATCAACGATTGACCTCAGAAATGATTCTGAAACCCTTCAGCAGTTATAATGAATCGTGCCCCATTCCCTTCACCATCTTATACCCACTTGGTTCAGGACATGGTCTATGTGTGTCAGTCCCCACTAGCCTGACTACGTCACACTTAGCCCAAGTAACGTTTCCTCGTCCTATGGATTCTAATTACTCTCATGTATTTAAGAGATTCATACTCTGAACATGTCATGCTCTGGCCAGAGGTTTCGAGTAACAATCCAACGATAGGCCTCGGGTATACATCTCCTCGCAAGGAATGTTGATCCTTTGTAGGTTGTTCAAACATCTTCGGGCACTTCGGCTTATACCCAATCATCCTGGGTCCACACCTCCTTGACGATGCTTGGTTAAGATGTCAAAGTATAAGTCTCCATGACCAAGATGACTTGAACACCGCAAGTCAAAGGAACATCGCACTTAAGCTGCAGTACGAACTTCACTGACATATCTATATGTAGACTACCATATGAAGTTTTACAGCCAGTCACTCCAATGAACTAGTTCCCTTAACTAGCATTCATGTTTATTTCCGGACATCTCAATGCCACCAGCCAGTGAGAATCAGCTGATTAGAGAATAACTCATGCTAGTCTCAATAGAATTGATAGTATTCGTATTTATCAATTCATCGACTAGGGACAATTTCAATACTTCACAATTGCACATGTAGAGATAATCACTAGTTGTGAATTCATCACAAATTCTCTCATGCTGTGAATTGTATTATGGACATTCAGTAAATGAGTTTATAATCTTAATCAAATAATCATGTATACTCAAATAGTGAATATTCATTTATTAAAATAAATGATTACAATCATAAGGCGATTGCCTTAGGACACTTCTCTCATATCACTAACAAACTCCCACTTGGCCTAATGTCAATCGCTACGGTACCCAATACCACAAGCTCTAACATGACCCTCAAACTTACTTTGAGGCAAGGCCTTAGTTAAAGGATCCGCTAAATTCCTTTCAGTGGGAATTTTCTCAATTTGTATATCATTCCTACTTATAATCTCTCTGATCAGATGATAGCGGCGAAGCTCAAGTTTGTATCACAATGAGACCTTGGTTCCATTGCTTGTGCAATCACTCCATTGTTGTCGCAGTAAACCGGAATTGCTTCAACAATGGTTGGAACCACACCAAGTTCAGTGGCGAACCTTTTGATCCAAACTACTTCCTTTGCTGCTTCCAAAGCTGCAATGTTTTCTGCCTTAATGGCAGTATCCGATACTATGTCTTTCTTGGAACCTTTCCAACTTATTACGTTTCTTATTCAAGGTGAATATGTATCCAGACTCAGACCTGGAATCATCCGTATCTGTCTGGAAATCGGCATCTGTATACCCACGTATTACCATATCACCTTCTCTATATATTAGGAACACATCCTTAGTTCTTCTTAAGTACTTGAGGATTGTCTTGACAGCCGCCCAATAATCCATTCCTAGATCAGACTGGTATCTGCTTGTGACGCTCAGAGCATACGATACATCGGGCCTAGTACATAACATAGCATACATGATAGATCCTATCGCGGATGCATAAGGAATCTTACTCATGCAAATCCTCTCGTCTTCTATGCGCGGACACATAGACTTTGAAAGGTTGATCCCATGCCTGATGGGAAGGTAACCTTTCTTGGATTCCGACATGCTAAACCTTTCTAGCACTCGGTCTATATATGTAGACTGCGAAAGACCAAGCAACCGTTTTGATCTATCTCAATAGATTCTAATCCCAAGGCTATAGGTTGCTTCTCCCAGGTCTTTCATGGAGAAAGTTTTGGACAACCAAATTTTAACTGACTGTAAGACTGATATATCGTTTCCTATAAGTAATATGTCATCGACATATAACACTACGAATACGACTGCACTCCCACTAACCTTCTTGTGCACACAAGGTTCGTCAGGATTTTGTGAGAAATCAAACTCTTTGATTGTCTCATCAAAACGGATGTTCCAGCTCCTGGATGCTTGCTTTAGTCCATATATGGATCGTCGAAGCTTGTATACTTTGATTTTATTAAGCGATGTGAAACCTTCAGGTTGTATCATGTATACATCCTCAAGCAGGTTTCTATTAAGGAAAGCTGTTTTTACATCCATTTGTCATATCTCATAATCATAATGAGCTGCTATGGCCAGAAGCATCCGAATGGATTTAAGCATAGCTACTGGCGAATAGGTTTCGTCATAATCAATTCCTTGTTTCTGACGATATCCTTTTGCCACTAATCTAGCCTTAAAAGTAACAACATTACCTTCCATGTCAGTTTTCTTCTTGAAAACCCACTTGCATCCTATGGGTTTAATCCCTTCAGGTGGGTTAACCAAGTCTCATACATGATTTTCGTACATGGAATCTATTTCCGACTTCATGGCTTCAAGTCATTTATCCCTTTCTGAATTTATCAGAACATCTTCATAGCTGATAGGTTCGTCATTGTTAATGAGTAACACGTCATTCGATTCACTTATGAGAAATCCGTATCTCTCTGGAATATTGCGTGTCCTATCAGACCTACGAAAAAGTGATGTTGTTTTAGGTTCAACTGATAGCTCATCATTATGAGTTATTGGTTGTGGGTCTAGACTAGGTGTCTCTGTAATGTCTATTGGAGTTTCTTGAACTTCTTCAAGTTCAATGCTACTCCCACTGTTTTCTTGTAAAAGAAATTCTTTTTCCAGAAACACAGCATGCCTTGAAACAAACACCTTTTGTTCCAAGGGATGATAGAATTGTTAACCCTTCATTTCCTTAGGGTATCCAATAAATAGATATTTATCAGACTTAGCATCCAATTTGTTTGATACAGTCCGCTTTACATAAGCAGGACAACCCCATATCTTAAGGTGAGTTAACTGAGGTTTCTTACTATTCCACGTCTCATATGGAGTAGTAGAGACTACCTTGGTCGGGACTCTGTTTAGTAAGTAAATAGTTGTCTTAAGCGCATATCCCCAAAAGGATTTTGGAAGAGTTGCATGGTTCATCATAGATCTAACCATGTCCATCAAGGTTCGGTTATGCCTCTCAGATACACCATTATGTTGTGGTGTATATGGCGGAGTCCATTGAGACATTATCCCATTATCCCTAAGATAATCTTGAAACTCTTGACTCAAGTATTCACCACCCCAATCGGATCGAAGTATCTTAATACTTTTGTCAAGCTGTTTCTCTACTTCACTTCTGAACTCTTTGAATTTCTTAAAAGCTTAAGATTTGTGTTTCATTAAGAACACATATCTGAATCGTGAGTGATCATCAATAAAGGTAATGAAGTAGCTATAACCTCCTTGTGCAAGAGTTGACATTGGTCCACATACATCAGTATGTATTAGACCAAGCAATTCTCCTACTGGTTTACCTTTTTCGGAAAAGGGTAATTTGGTCATCTTGTCTTTTAAGCATGATTCGCATGTATCAAATGAACCGGGTTCAAATGATTTCAGAATTCCACATCAGTGTAATTTGGTCATGCGTTTCTTACTTACATGGCCAAGACAACAATGCCTCGTAAAGGAGTCTATTTGATTATCTATTCGAGCACGTTTGTTGCTAACTTCGATATTGAAAACGTCACCGGATAAATCTAACATGTAGATACCATTGCATAAAGTTCCGGTCCCATAAAGAACACCATTTAAAGTTATGTAACAGCAATTGTTACTAAAAGTTAAATGATAACCCTTTTCATTCAAGCATGAAATAGATACAATATTCTTTATTAACGAAGAAACAAAATAATAATTATCCAATTCTAAGACAAGTCCAGTAGGGAGCTTTAGCAAATATGTTCCGATGGCAACAGCAGCAATCTTTGCTCCATTTCCAACTCGCAAATCCGCTTCTCCCTTGACGAGTCTTCTTCTATTCCTTAGCCCATGTATGTCATTACATATATGTGAGCTACACCCAGTATCAAGTACCCAGGTGTACGAGGAAATAGAGTGACATTCAATAACGAAGATACCTGAAGAGGATGGGGCATCGGATGCCTTCTTCTTCAAGGACTCAAGATAAACCTTGCAGTTTCTTCGCCAGTGGCCCTCCTTGCCGCAGTGATGGCAAGTGCCTTTTGGTGTCTTTTCAATCTTTTTGGCCTTAGTTAAATTATTGGTGTCCAAAATGAAACGCAAATTCAGAGAAGACATGATCAGGTGATTATCCTAGAAATACAAATTGAGCTTATGTGATGAGAATGATAAAGAATGCATCAATATATATTAATTAAATCCTATTTATTTTTCGAATTGAATAACCCTTTTTAACAATTCGGGAGATCGTAGGAATATCTCCAAATAGGTTGATATCCAACCATAGATAAGAACAACCATGGCTAGAGTCCATCAAATTATTCTTAGCTATGAAGGTAGGTAATTATACCGTAATTGGAAAGTTTACCATAGGTTGATATCCGAAATCAGAAATTTACCATAATTGGAAAGTTTCCATAATTGGAAAATTTTTCCAAAATTGAGATCATGACAAAGTTTTCCGCAAAACAATTATATGATTATGTCGAACACTAACCGGCTCTGATACCACTGTTGGGACCGGGTGCATGCCGACACGGACACGTATTGTAATTGTTACATAATTACATGCAGCGGAAACAAAAGCATGAATAATTTCCTAAATTATTCTAACACATATCCTAAGCATGCAATGTGTTCACATAATTGTAATATAAAATTTTTGCAGAAAAGAAAATTACTCTACGAATTACCTCGTGTCGGGTGCATGCTGACACGGATACGTATTGTAATTGTTACATAATTACATGCAGCGGAAACAAAAGCATGAATAATTTCCTAAATTATTCTAACACATATCCTAAGCATGCAATGTGTTCACATAATTGTAATATAAAATTTTTGCAGAAAAGAAAATTACTCTATGAATTACCTCGCGTAACTTGGAAGAAGGGACGAGATCCAACCGTTAGCGTCCCTCGGAAGCTCCGCCTCTATTCGTGTCCACGCCGAGTATCGTCGGGATGACTTCGCTAAGCCACGAGTTTCGTGTTCACGAGAACTACTAGATTCTTCGTGAACACGACGAAAACAGAAAGAGTAATCACATCGAAAGACTCACCACCAAGGTTGGCCGGATTCACAATTCCGGCGAGAAGGAGGAAGATGACTTGCGCCCAATCCCAAGGTGATGATGGCCGAAGAGGAAGATCGTCCCAAGGAAGAACTTCGTCGCCTTGGTGCTTCTCCTTGTGCTCACGGCAAGAAGAGGGAGGGGATGCCTATGGCCGGCCAAGAGAGAGGGAGAGAAGAAGAGGAGAGAGCCCAAGCAATTCTTGGATGGATCATCTTCCATGGCACCCCTTGGGTCCTTTATATAGGGAGAGGTTTCTTAATTCCCAAGCAAACCTCTCCTTGATTATGGAATAATTTCTCAATCAATCCATAATCAAGGCTCTCATGATCAAGCCTCCTCTCCTTGATTATGGAATAATTTCTCAATCAATCCATAATCAAGACTCTCTTTCTTTTGGTATGATTATATAAAATTTATAAAACAAACCAACCATTGGTTCATTATATAAAAATTTATAAAACAAACCAACCATTGGTTCATTATATAAAAATTTATTAAACAAACAAACTCATGGTTCATTATATAAAAATTAATATATATAAAATTTATATAACCTTTTATAAAATAAACCAACTTTTGGTCTATTTTATAAAACAAACCAAAATAGTCTAATCCACTTGTGGTGGCCGAAATTTATACAAAAGAGAATTCATCTCAAGTGGTCGGCCAAGTTTTCATCCAAACCATAGGTTCATGGTTCAAAACCCACCAATGGATTAATTTTTGTCATCTTTGATTTATTATAAATTTTTATAAAACAAACCAACTCTTTGGTTTATTTTAATTCATGATAAAACAATCCCATGGATTATTTTAAGCTTATAATAAACCATACCACCTTGGATCAAATCCCTTAATGAATTAAACTTATTTAATTCACCCATTAAGTCTTTAAAAGACTTAGCCATTCTATGCTTCCGATGCGTCTGAAATAAATTCAGTTTTGACTATTGTTTGGACTTACCAAAAATAGTCTATCTCGATTGGAGAATCAAATTCTCAACTCGTTTTAAATCCTTCAAATTACTCGTTATGCGTGTGATCACATAGGCTTTCAATTTATGTTGGCCGTCCATAATTAACTAATTAATTATAGAACAATCATGAGTGGCACCTAGTAGTACATCATGATCCCAAATTAATTGAAAGATCAACGGTTGACCTCAGAAATGATTCTGAAACCTTCAGCAGCTATAATGAATCGTACCCCATTCCCTTCACCATCTTATACCCACTTGGTTCAGGACATGGTCAATGTGTGCCAGTCCCCACTAGGCTGACTACGTCACACCTAGCCCAAGTAACGTTTCCTCGTCCTATGGATTCTAATTACTCTCATGTATTTAAGAAATTCATACTCTAAACATGTCATGCTCTGGCCAGAGGCTTCGAGTAACAATCCGACGATAGGCCTCGGGTATACATCTTCTCGCAAGGAGTGGTGAATCCTTTGTAGGCTGTTCAATCATCTTCGGGCACTTCGGCTTATACCCAATCATCCTGGGTCCACACCTCCTTGGAGATGCTTGCTTAAGATGTCAAAGTATAAGTCTCCATGACCAAGATGACTTGAACACCGCAAGTTAAAGGAACATCGCACTTAAGCTGCAGTAAGAACTTCACTGACATATCTATATGTAGACTACCATATGAAGTTTTACAGCCAGTCACTCCAATGAACTAGTTCCCTTAACTAGCGTTCATGTTTATTTCCGGACATCTTAATGTCACCAGCCAGTAAGAATCAGCTGATTAGAGAATAACCCATGCTAGTCTCAACAGAATTGATAGTGTCCGTATTTATCAATTCATCGACTAAGGACAATTTCAATACTTCACAATTGCACATGTAGAGATAATCACTAGTTGTGAATTCATCACAAATTCTCTCATGCTGTGAATTGTATTGCGGACATTCAGTAAATGAGTTTATAATCTTAATCAAATAATCATGTATACTCAAATAGTGAATATTCATTTATTAAAATAAATGATTACAATCATAAGGCGATTGCCTTAGGACACTTCTCTCATATCACTAACAAACCGTTGATCTTTCAATTAATTGGGGATCATGATGTACTACTAGGTGCCACTCATGATCGTTCTATAATTAATTAGTTAATTATGGACGACCAACATAAATTGAAAGCCTATTTGGTCACACGCATAACGAGTAATTTGAAGGATTTAAAACGAGTTGAGAATTGGATTCTCCAATCGAGATAGACTATTTTTGGTAAGTCCAAACAATAGTCAAAACTGAATTTATTTCAGACGCATCGGAAGAATAGAATGACTAAGTCTTTTAAAGACTTAATGGGTGAATTAAATAAGTTTAATTCATTGAGGGATTTGATCCAATTGGGGTTAGATGGGTCGGCCAAGGAAGGGGGCCTCCTCTCTTCTTGTCATGGCCGGCCATCACCATAAGAGGATAAGGCTATTTTGGTTTGTTTTATAAAATAGACCAAAGGTTGGTTTATTTTATAAAAGGTTATATAAATTTTATATAAATTTTTATATAATGAACCATGAGTTGGTTTGTTTAATAAAATTTATATAATGAACCAATGGTTGGTTTGTTTTATAAATTTTATATAATCATGCCAAAAGAAAGAGAGCCTTGATTATGGATTGATTGAGAAATTATTCCATAATCAAGAAGAAGAAGCTTGATCATGAGAGCCTTGATTATTGATTGATTGAGAAATTATTCCATAATCAAGGAGAGGTTTGCTTGGGAATTAAGAAACTTCTCCCTATATAAAGGACCCAAGGGGTGCTATGGAAGATGATCCATCCAAGAATTGCTTGGGCTCTCTCCTCTTCTTCTCTCCCTCTCTCTTGGCCAGCCATAGGCCTCCCCTCTTTCTTCTTGCCGTGAGCACAAGGAGAAGCATCAAGGCAACGAAGTTCTTCCTTGCGACGATCTTCCTCTTCGGCCAACCTTGGTGGTGAGTCTTTCGATTTGATTACTCTCTCGGTTTTCGTCGTGTTCACGGAGAATCTAGTAGTTCTCGTGAACACGAAACTCGTGGCTTAGCGAAGTCATCCCGACGATACTCGGCATGGATACGAATAGAGGCGGAGCTTTCAAGGGACGCTAACTGTTGGATCTCGTCCCTTCTTCCAAGTTACGCAAGGTAATTCGTAGAGTAATTTCCATTTCTGCAAAAATTTTATATTACAAATATGTGAACACATTGAATGCTTAGGATATGTGTTAGAATAATTTAGAAAATTATTCATGCTTTTGTTTCCACTGCATGTAATTACGTAACAATTACAATACGTGTCCGCATTGGCATGCACCCGGTCCCAACAAGAGATGCATCTGCCGCAGCATCTCACACATCTCGTCCTGTCTACTCTGGAACCCCCGGAACTCCCCCTGAATGATCTCCTGGAATCCCAGCTGCTGCTGCTGATAGATCTGGAGGTCCTCTCGGAGGCCGTGAACCTCCGACCAAAGCTGAGTAAACTCCTCGTGTGTAACTCCCGTAGCAGGTTACTCATCCGAGCTAGAAGACTCCGGACGGTGCCTCCAAACAAATACCCCCTGCCGACTCTCAATACCTACCAAGGACAATTGACGTGTGCCAATCTGGTCATAGTCCTTGGACAGGTGCTTGACCTGACCACTGGTGACACGGATACCAAACCACAACTGGAAGAATTCGGTCAGAACATGGCAGAATGGCATGTATATTTTCCCATTGACACTTTGGGAAAAATGGCAGATGGAGGTCAATACATGGAGGGAGACATCTATATCCAACCTCCTCTCAAGGGCATACATCATCACTAGATGAGGCAATCGGATCCTTGCCCTTCCCTTGGTGACGATGGGTAGGAGACACTCTAGAATAATCTTGTATAGTACATGACTGAAGGGACTCATAGGCTTGGCATCAAAAATGTGCTCAGACTCATGCCTATGTCTCCTAAAGTAATGCAGATGAATTTGATCGATATTGACGTCCGAAAACTCAAAAGGTTCAACAACATTAGGAAAATAAATGTTTATATTATTGGATGCCCGACACTCTAAAAACCTAGCCAAAACCATGGCTGAAAAAGGGTTGGTGACTCCGGCTATTCTAGACTCATATAGGTTATTTTCAGAGTCAATGCATGTCAAATTGGCATAGAATTCCTTGCATAAGTCAACATTAATATCATGTTGACAATACACTACTTGTTCTATTCCGAAGTGGGTGACCATCTCGGTGATTTGAAATGACTTTTCTTGAAAGTAGGCCTTATTTAAATACCTACAGTTCATCGGGACAAATTCATTTTCCTCAAATTGTTTCTTGCATTCCAAAGACCTAAACCTAGATTCCCCTGACTGTCCTTGACCTTGCTGAGATGACTGCTCACCCCTTGGCCTCTTAGACTCAGCCCTAATATCCCACATACATGCATGCACACCAAGACACCTCCCCAAAGGAAAAACAACAAAGAAACCATGCACAAATTATCACATTAGTTCCAAAATATAGTTTGAATGAAAAACTGAACCTTAAACAATGATACCTTTTTTCTAATCTCTTCATAATGATGATTTGGAAGTCTAGACTTGGGAAGAGGAAGTTTCACAAGCCCTAGGTCATAGATCGGGGCAAGAGAAGGCTTAGGGAAGAGATTTTAGGGCTCGGGGAGGGCTTAGAACGAGAGAGGGGCTCGGGAGAGGAAGAAATCGCCGGGGTGTCACGCCAAAACCCTAGGTTTTGGCTTTCCCCCGCGCCCTTTTTCTTTTATAGAACCCGCGGACTAGTCGACTGCCCTCAAGGCTCGTCGACTGGTAAAGTTCACAGAAGGTTTTTCTGGTCGTGATCAGTCGACTGCCCCTGGGGTAGTCGACTGGTAAAACATACAGAAGGTTCTGTGTTATGGACCAGTCGACTGGCTCTGAGTCAGTCGACTGATACCTGAAATTCTAGTTTTTCAGTATACTTTCAGAAATGCATAACTAATTCCACAAACCTCCAAAAAATCTGAAATTTTGTGGAGAGATTTGTGGATCCTAAGTCTACTTAGGAAAAATAAGATTTCAAATAAGTTCACTCCGGATCCCATGATTGGTACAAATTTCAAACCTATCCAAATTGAGTCATTTAAACTCAACTAGAAGTTCTAATTTGGACCTCTTCCTGATGTTTCCTCTCACACTTATTCATAATACACTAATACCATCAAGTTATATAGTATTTTCACATTAAAACCAATTTCTTCCAATTATAATACCATTTTCAATCTTTTTCTTCATAACTCTCTCTTTAGTGTGCCAATTTCCTAGTATTAAGGCTAACCTTAGCCTTTTGAACCCTTTGGCACACTTCATAGCCCATCAAGTCTGCTAGAAGAAAACCACCAGAGATCCATTAACCATGGATCCCTTCTTGGCTTCTAGAGCTCTCCTTTGAGCTCCTAGCCCTAGTTACCTCCCTAGGTAACTTATCTATAAATGCAAGACCACACCGGTGCTCCTCCAGTGCTTCTTAACCTTCCACTACTACTCTCTTCACCCTATAGACCTTTTTCTTGGTCAATTCCTTTTCTTTTCCTTTAAATGGCTTTTCTTTGCCATTTTTGATCTTTTCTCTACCATAGTTATAGGGCACCCTTGAATATACCATTTTACTAGCATTTGCCTCCCTAGGGTGGTGTCCTAAACCCGGTCTACCATTCCTAAGAGGTTGATCTTTTTACATCATGCTTGACCCTTTGGACCCCCTAATGACTCTATCTAGATTTTTCTCCAATTTATCAAGTTTTGCTTTCAACACTTGATTTTCCTTTTCCAAAGCCCTAACCTTAGAATCATTAGACCTAACTTGATCATTTCTAGGTTTCCCATTTTTCTAGGCATATGTCTCCCTTTCTTAGAGTTTATGCCTTGGTCCTTAGGTTTTGTGGTCCTAGGTTTATCATGAAACATGGAATGTTTTGTGTTTTGGCATGCAATAGTTTTTCTATTCCTATCATTATATTTAAAACCAAAAACACGTATAGGCAAACAATGATTTACATTTTTAGCATTCATGGAAGAATTTGAAGCGTAAGTAGAGTTAGGGATTACCTCCCTTACCCTTGGGGCTCCCCCTTGATGTGTGCTCCTCTTTCTTCCTTCTTTCTCCCATTTCCTAAGGTGCTCCATCTTTTTAAGCTCTCCTTTCCATGGACATTTTGTATGATAATGTCCTAGCTCCCCGCATGTGAAGCATCGAATTCTCCTTCTTTTGTTTTGAGTTTCCTCATTCCTACAACCCATATTAGATTTAAATTGAATGGATCCGGGTTTAGGAATTATCTCCTTTTTACCAAGTGGGCACTTATCCTTATAATGCCCCTTTTTGTTGCACCCAAAGCATATGATATGCTCTTTTGATTTTGCCTTGGTGGAGCTCGTAGCTTTCTCTTGCTCTTGTGTGGATGAGGGTCTCTCCTCCCCCTCAACCCTTAATGTTGATACTTCTTCTTCTTCTTCGGATGAGGTGGATGTTTTTTCACTCAATTCCTCCACTTCACTTGAAGTTAATAATTCTTTTTCTCTTTCGTCTTCTTGGATACTTGAACTTGTTTCTTCGGGCTCTTCTACTAGTTGAGCTTGTGTAGGGGACTTATGAACTTCTTCCAATTTACTCCACAACTCATATGCATTTGAATATGTCCCTACACTGCTCAAAATATTGTTAGGCAAAATGTTAACCAAAATATTGATTACCTTCTCATTTGCCCTTGCTTGTTCTTTTGCTCCTTGGTCCAATACCTAGGTCGGAGCTTCTTTCCATGCTTATCCTTAGGGGTTTCAAATGGTTCTTCTAACACCATTACGCACTCCCAATCCATGTCGAGCCACATCTTCATTCTATCTTTCCAATATGCAAAGTCTTCATGCTCGTATGGTGGTGGAGAGTTGATATCGTCCCCTAGCTTATCCTCCATCATCATCCTCTAGCTTAGCTTTGCTCCCATGGCGGTTATTCCAATCAAGAGCGGTCCTAGCTCTGATACCAATTGTAGGATCGTTTTCGTACGCTAGAGGGGGTGAATAGCATTTTCTCGGTTCTTTTTCCTACACGGTTAGTTGCGCAAGCGGAAATACAATAAAAATAAACTAACCAATGAAGAACAATGCTAACAAACTGATTTTACTTGGTATCCACCCCGGACGGGTGACTAATCCAAGAATCCATCGGTGGATCACTCCCCGGATAACCTCCGGCTAGCCCTCGTCGCTCCTTGTGGGTGGAGAAACCTCGCCACATCACCAAGCACACTCTAAGCACAAGGAGACTACTAACAAGCCTTAACCAAGCTTGTTTCATCAAGGAATGAAAGCATGAAACGAGCCCCTTTAAATAGGGCTCGAATCTGAAACAACCGCTACCAGTTGACTGCCCAAGGGCAGTCGACTCGTCCTACTCAAATTCGACCGTTGCCGTACAACGTTCGAATTTTGACAGCTGTTCCAGTCAACACCAGTCGACTGCTCCCAGGGCAGTCGACTGGTCCGAACCTAAGTCTAGGGTTACACTCCCAATGTACATTTCACTCTGCACTCGAACCCTCCCGACATAGTTCCCGAGTACAATGACTCACACTAGGACCCTCACAACCTGGTTGACTCTTCACCAGCAGCCTCGATTGTTGCCTTCACGCCCTCTTCATCTTCGGCCCTCGTCCCTCGGATGCGCACGCAAGCCTCCAACTTGCCTCCATGCCACCCTTCACGTACGCCTCGAAATCCGCATCCCTCGGCTCATCGTCCCTGCTATCAACAATCCCTCGGATGCGCACGCAAGCCTCGAGCTTGCCTCCATGTCATTCTTCACCTGAAGACATCAACCAAGTCCATGTGTACCTGTACACCTGCACACTCATGTACACATATTAGTCCAACAATAAATCCTAACTTAACCATATTAACCAACACACATCAAAACCCCATGATCCTCCAGATCATCTCAGTGTTGATGTCCCCAACACAATTTACACTATCCTTGATTGTAGACTCTGGAGGTAGTCAGGCTTCTAGAGCATGGGTTTAGTCAAGATGGAGTTTTATCTAGAAGTGTCAATTTTCTATAGGTATATCTCTCATAAAATGAACTTTAAAAAGGATTACTAATATAATTTTCTCTATATGTAGTTTTGAATTGAGATAAGTTCTACATACCATGTTAGATTGGATTATTTTCTTATCCTTCTTTGACAAATCTAATAAGTGAAGAAAAAGCTTGAAAATATACCAGACAAGATTCCTGTAGTTTTTAAAATGTAGTGGGGTCAAGATGTACAATGTCTCAAAGGGTATCTCTAAAGGGTATCTCTAAAGTGTTGATGCAGTCTGGCCCTGATTGTTGTTTTGGTGTTGACAACGATTTTAGTTTAGGAGGATGATTATGATGATTATGATTAAGTCCTGATCGAGGATTAGGCATGATATGGAAGTCCTAACCTGGGAGGTTAGGTGTGATGATTGTGATGATTATGATGAGTATGATTAAGTCCTAATCGAGGATTAGGCATGATGTTGGAAAATCCTAACCTGGGAGGTTAGGTGTAGAAAATCCTAGCTTGGAGGGCTAGGTGTTGGAAAATCCTAACCTGGGAGGTTAGGTGTTGGAAAAGTCCTAATTCAGAAGGGTTGGGTGAAAAGTCCTAGCTTGGAGGGCTAGGTGAAAAGTCCTAACTTGGAGGGTTAGGTGCAAATTCCCATCTTGGAGAATTAGGTGAAAAAGTCCTGGCTTGGAGGGTCAGGTGCCTAGCTTGGAGGGCTAGGTTGGATGATGTTCTAACTCGGAAGAGTTGGGTGAAAAGTCCTAGCTTGGAGGGCTAGGTGAAAAGTCCTAGCTTGGAGGGCTAGGTGAAAAGTCCTAACTTGGAGGGTTAGGTGCAAATTCTCAACTTGGAGAGTTAGATGGAAAAATCCTTAGCTTGGAGGGCTAAGGTGGATGAATCCCTAGCTTGGAGGGCTGGGTAGAGTCACTGGATCGGTCTGGTGACCGATCAGGGACTTTTGGCACGCTGCTCCTTAGTGGATCGGTCTGGTGACCGATCCAGCTATGTCTGATCGGACTGGTGACCGATCAGGGAGCGCACAGTGAGATTGGGAATCTACTGTGTGGCTCCTGATCGATCCGGAGACCGATCAGGGAGTAGGCTGCTTCCTTGCTGTCTTGTTCCTGATCGGTCTGGCGACCGATCAGGGAGCAAACAGTGAGTGAGTTCCCTTGCAAATCAAAGTCTTGGATCGGTCCGGTGACCGATCAGGAATCTTGGGTTTGATTAAAAAATAACTGTTCATCTGTTCTGATCGGTCTGGGTGACCGATCAGGATCCAATCTGATCGGTCTGGTAACCGATCAGGATTCACCCTGATCGGTCTGGTGACCGATCAGGCGTGTATAGCTGCGAGAGCTGGGAATCCCAGCAAAGTAGTGGATCGATCTGGTGATCGATCCACACACCCTGGATCGGTCCGGTGACCGATCACTTTAATTCAAATTTCACTGTCAGACGCGGTCAGAGTGTCTGATCGTATCGGATTTGCTGATGTATGTTTTCTGATATGTGATATGCTGCGTGATCTTCTGCTCTAATGCTCTAATTGAGTTTCAGGTGACAGGGGAGGATTCAAACACTCTAGGAGAAGTCAAAGCGCGCTTTCCTCAGAGCAGATTTGTCCCTTTTCCCATCTCAGGTTGCAACGGTGAGCTGCGGACTGGAGCTAAGACTGGAGCTCGACTGAGGAGCTCAGTGAGTCCAGAGATAGCTCAGTAGAGGCTGGCGTTGGCAGTTGAGTAGCTGGGAGCTACAGAGATGGTGTCACCTGTCGCTTGGCGGAGAAACAAAAAGGAACGCGAGAGTTTTATCGAAAGAAGATTCAGTTTTGAAAAATAGCTTTGTGTTCTTGCATTCTGCTGCTACAAGCTTGCTGCTCTTGAGTTCTCCAATGATTCTAAGCAAGCTATTGAGAAGCAATCATCATACTTGAGCGCTTGAAGGAGAAAACAAGAAGCTTGGAGTCCGACAGTGGGAAGACACGAAGTAGACAGGGGTCTGCGTGAGATCGCCACTGGGTGGAGATCAGGGAAGCTTGCTGTGTTTTATCCTTGCTAAGTGTTTGAGTAAGATCTTTCTTGTTGTTGTTTCATTGTGCTCATTATATATCATTGTCTGAAACACGCTGTGGAGAGGTTTCTCCACCGAGAAGGAGGTTGTTTCATATCCGGTGTTAACCGAGGCTTGATCTGCCGACGATCAAGGGATCGCCCACCTCAAGGGCACGCCAAGGAGTAGGGGCAAGTTATCGCCGAACCTTGTAAACCCTCCTTGTTAGCGATCTTGCTAGCTGTGTGTGTTTTGCGTTCATTTGGTTTTTCTGCATACTCTGTTTTCCATTCTTTCCGCTGTGCTACTGATATTTGAGTTGCAGAAATCGTGATAAGTTTTCAAGGGGCAAGCGATTGTCTATATTCACCCCCCCCTCTATAGCCATCTCGTTCCCAACAAGTGGTATCAGAGCGAGGTTCTCTGTTTACGGCTTAACAACCGAGAGTTCTCAACAAGATGGCTTTGAGAGAAGGCTTCTCCACCACCCGACCTCCATTTTTTGATGGCGCCAACTTCCAATATTGGAGATCAAAGATGGAATATTATTTGAAGATGGATATCCATACATGGTTCGCGGTGAAGGAAGGATTCATCCCTCCTAAAGATGATGAAGGCAAGGAACTTGAATCATCTCGGTGGACTGCCGAACAAACAAGGAAAAGTGAAGCCGACGCTAAGGCGGTTGTCACTCTACAATGCGGCATGAACAAAGACCAACTCATCAAGGTTGGTCCCTTTACAAGTGCAAAAGACTTGTGGAACAAACTCATAGAGCTCCATGAAGGCACCCGGGACTCGAGGATTGCAAAGAGGGACTTGTTCCTCAATCAACTTCAAAACCTCTCCATGAAGGAGAATGAGTCGGTAAGTGAGCTCCATAGCCGGTTCAAGGAAGTTCTTAATGGACTTCACTCAATTGATGAAAAGGTCAAGAATCGCGACCTTGTGAGGTATGTCTTGAAAGCATTTCCAAGGAATGCTTTGTGGTCATCCATGGTGGATGCCTACAAAGTATCCAAGGATTTATCTATTGTAAAGTTAGATGATTTATTTTGTGAGATGGAATTGCATGAGATGGCTAACAAAGGCCCCAAGGAAAAGGGGATTGCCTTAGTTGCAGGGGACCGGATCAACAAGAAGAAGAAGGAGAAGAAAAAGGAGAAGGATCTTTCATCATCTTCATCCTCATCCGAATCCGAGTCAACCTCGGAGGAAGATGGCAGTGGCTCCTCTTCATCCGAAATGGCGAACTTCGTGCGAAGGATGATGCGAAGAGATCGACGTTTCAAGAGGAGAGGTAATACTAGTGAATCCAAACTTGATAAGAATAATGCATCCTGTTTTGAGTGTGGTAGGAAAGGACACTTCAAGAATGAGTGTCCGAAGCTTAAGAAGAAGGAGGAAAAATCCAAAAGAAAAGAAGAGAATTCCAAGAAGAAGAAGAAGGCATTGAAGGCCTCTTGGGATGAGTCATCCTCTAGCTCATCCGATGACGAGAAGGAGGAGAAGAGCACAAGGCAAGTGGCTCTCATGGCTCTTGGAGAGGAGGGCAGTGAAGAAACTTCAAGCTCCTCAAACGCGGCTTCATCATCTTCGGATGATGAAGAGGTAACTTCTCCCGAGCTTGAAAAATGTTATAGAGCAATTGCATGTTTAACTAGTATGCTTAAGAAATCCAAAAACAAAGTTAAAGCATTGCAATTAGAGATTGATCAATTGAAAGCTTCTAGGGATGATAACATTGATGACTTGCATGTTGAATTACTAGAAGATGAAATTAAAGCTTTGAAACTTGAGATTGTAAGCCTGAAATCCTCTAAGGTTGAGGAAATCAGTGATTTGCATGATAATGGGTTAGTAGAGGAAAACTAATCCTTGAAGAGTGAAGTTAAGAAGCTCAAGAATATTCTTGGGAAATTCTCAAATAGCTCTAAGACCTTAGATATGATTTTGAATGCCCAAAGAGCGGTCTACAATAGGGCCGGTATTGGTTACCGCCCTAAGGAACCCTCTTTTGTATCTCTCATGTCTAGGACTGACATGAGACAATCTAGGACACCCAAAATCCAAAAGAAAGTTGTCAAGGCATGGGTGCCTAAGTCATGTTTAGTTGATGCTTTAGGTCCCAAGGTTTGGGTACCTAAGACTTCTATTTTTCGAATTGTGTAGGTTATGATTAAGGGGGAGCATCTATCAACTTGGTTCGTTGATAGTGGATGCTCCAAACACATGACCGAGGATAGATCATTGTTTACCACATTTCACAAGAAGAGTAGAGGTAATGTATCATTTGGTAACAATGGTAGCCTTAAGGTCATAGGAATAGGAGACATTCAAATATCCGGATGTCTTAGAATCTCAAATGTCCTTCTAGTCAAGGGGATGAAGTTTAATCTCCTAAGTGTCAGTCAATTGTGTGACACGGGTTACATAATTGATTTCCAACCAAGTCAATGTCTAGTTAGACAAAATGACACTTTGGACACGGTACTAGTAGGAGCAAGAGTAGACAATATTTATCATGTTTCTTTTAAAAGTGCTACTAATGCTCTTGCTAAGTGTTTCATGTCAAAAGAAGAAGAGTCCACACTTTGGCACCGGAGGCTAGCACATGTGAACATGAAGAACATCCGGAAGTTGGCCAACAAGGGACTAGTGCGAGGCTTACCAAGCATCAAGTATGGAAAAGATAAATTATGTGATGCGTGTCAAATGGGTAAGCAAACAAAATCTGCACATAAAGGTAAAAGCACTGTAAGTACTTCCAATGCTTTAGATTTACTTCACATGGATCTATTTGATTGTAGTACCATCATATCATTGAATGGAAGTAGATATTGCTTTGTTATCATTGATGATTTTACGAGATATACTTGGACTTACTTTTTAAGACATAAGGATCAAACCTTAGATATTTTCATTTCTTTTTGTAGAAGGGTTAAAAATGAGAAATCATCAACAATTAAGACAATAAGAAGTGATCATGGAGGTGAATTTCAAAATCAAAGGTTTCTAGAATTTTGTCAAGATAAGGGT
>JAGFNQ010006132.1:228047-342767 GCA_024364735.1 Boesenbergia rotunda | reverse complement strand
GTAGGTATATATGAAATAGAAAACTTACAGTTTTTTCAAATTTCACAGTGTACCCTTCTGTGGCGCCGAGAGAATTATAATGATGGATACTACCTTTCTCAAAGTCAATAATCATTAGATGCCAATGATCATCTGCATTATTTAGAAGACAGATGATATATCTAATTGGCTTATCCGTATTAGTAGCAATTGTTTGTTCAAATGCCTGAGCGTGAATCATCTCAAAAAGTTCCTATGTTAAGTAAAAAGGAAGTGTCAGTAGACTAAATCATAGAAAAAACAACAAAACAAGTAGCTAATTGACTTACATCAAACCCCACCCCACAGAATATGGAGGGGCGGTATGGTGAGTTAGACGCTTTTGCTTCATTTACAAGAATTGTCCAGTATGAATTTATGCAATCCCCGGTGGTGTAGTCATTCCAATCAAATATTGTCAAAAATGATTGCATATCTAATGAAAAGGTCCCATTGGACCATATTGGATTCAACTCATACCTACATGCAAATAAGATAAGCAACTTAATAACAATGTGAATGATTAAATTTTATTAATGAATGTCAATAATCATCATTATTTTACAAAATTTGTCCAAACGCAATAGCAACTAACTCACTTTAATTTACTAAGCTTTAATAATGTTTCAGCAATCTCTGCATCTTTATTCTTCTTAAAAAATACCCTGGAATTCTTCAAGATTTTGCTTTTCACCTTTTGAAATTCTTTAGCTTTACTGCCTGGTGTTCAGATATGTTTGTTTGAGTGGAGGTTGCAGATTTTGTTGTTTGCGTTGTAGTATCTGAAATTGATGGGGTAGGAGCCTCGTCATCTTCATCTTCATCCTCATCCTCATCCTGAACAACTTGTTTGCCCTTGCCTTTGGCCTGGTAGTCTGGTCTGACCTTAGTTATTTTTCTTTTTTTTTGGCAAGTGGCTCACCTTCATCTGACCCTTTGCTTTCCAATTGTTTTTGCAACTTCATGAGTCTTTGGTTAGCCTGAAGTATGATCGTCTCTCTTACAGCTATCCTTTTTTTATTTTGCTCATCTTCGTCTTTAAGCTGCGAATCTTTATCACCAATTATTTTATCCTTTTCAACAATGATTTCATCTTTTTGTTTCAGCTGGGACTCCTTCTCCGCAATTATTGTTTCTTTCTGAGCAATAATTTGATCCTTGGCACTGATGGTTGTTGCCGTCTCACTTCTGCCTTCCTCCAAACTTTTAAGTGTTATATTTAATTGTTGCTGTAAGGTATCAATTTGTTCTTGTTTTTGTATACATAGATTGCAGGCTTCCATTTGTAAGGCCTGTATGGTTCCTTGTGCTGCCTGACATCCTTCTGGTGCCTGCTGTAATACCTCACAGTGTACCTCAAGTGGTTGAGTTGGAAGAGAGTAGTCAGGTACCAAATCATGCTCTATATCAAACGGAATTAAATCAACAATAATTAAATTTGTGGCCACACGCTCTATCATCCTCTTGATACTCTCAACATGGGCTTTAGGCCAAGTCCAGCGAAGTATTCTTGGCAATCTATGAGGATGTTCAGGAGAAGCAATACTAATATGTTCAGTAACCCATACTTGCAACATCATTATAATCAATAAATAATATCCATCATCAAATTATATGAGTAGGTATATATACTCTAACTTACAGCCAAAATATTTGGAAATCCCTTGAGCAAGGGAGCCTTGGCCGGTTGGGTTGATTCACCTACATGTGGTCTATGTCTCAATGTCACCTCCTTTCCAATGGCTTCCAATTGAGGAGCCATGAAATTGTATACGACATTGCACCAATTATAGTTTGGTACATTGTCAAAATCATCTACGCAATCAATAAGTGGCAGGGCAGGAATGACAAGTATGCTGCTAGTACCACAAAATATCACTGTACAAAAAAAATAGAGTATATACAACTGACAGTACAGCTTGTCATTGGATGTAGACTTTATTAGCAGTTTCTCCAAATGCCGTGCAGAACAACTGGAATCTTGAAAATACTCATTGTACAGTGGGCTGGAGGCCTCATTCAAATCAACTTAGACTATCTCCCCATGGTCAGGTAGCCCTAGAATAAGTGATATATCAACCTTTATGAAATTGAGTTTCTTCCCATGGAATATAAAGCTCTGTTCTTCATCATCCCAATTATCAAACATGTTTTGAACCTGGGGTCTTACACAAGAAATAGTAGGAAGGTCGAGGACCCAAGAAAAGGGTGTTTCTCGAAGCAACTGTTGGACCTACCATAGGAGTAGTTTAGGCATATCAGTGAGTTTTGAGCAAAATCCACTGATGGACCTACCACATCTGGAATTCTGAAACCCCTATATCAATAGATAGGGTTGAGCTAGGAGATGATATTTTTGGTGTCCAAATCTCTAATATTGCTGTATCACCAATGCTATAGGAGTAGTTTAGGTATATCAGTGGGTTTTGAGCAAAACCCACTGATGGACCTACCATATCTGGAATTCTGAAAACCCTATATCAATAGACAGGGTTGAGCTAGGAGATGATATTTTTGGTGTCCAAACCTCTAATCTTGCTGTATCACCAATGCTATAGGAGTAGATTATGTATATCAGTGAGTTTTGAGCAAAACCCACTGATGGACCTACCATATCTGGAATTCTGAAAACCCTATATCAATAGATAGGGTTGAGCTAGGAGATGATATTTTTGATGTTCAAACCTCTAATCTTGCTGTATCACCAATGCTATAAGAGTAGTTTAGGTATATCAGTGAGTTTTGAGCAAAACCCACTGATGGACCTACCATATCTGAAATTCTGAAAACCCTATATCAATAGACAGGGTTGAGCTAGAAGATGATATTTTTGGTGGCCAAACCTGTAATCTTACTGTATCACCAATACTATAGGAGTAGTTTAGGCATATCAGTGAGTTTTGAGTAAAACCCACTGATGGACCTACCATATCTGGAATTCTGAAAACCCTATATCAATAGACAGGGTTGAGCTAGGAGATGATATTTTTGGTGTCCAAACCTGTAATCTTGCTGTATCACCAATGCTATAGGAGTAGTTTAGGTATATCAGTGAGCTTTGAGCAAAACCCACTGATGGACCTACCATATCTGGAATTCTGAAGACCCTATATCAATAGACAGGGTTGAGCTAGGAGATGATATTTTTGGTGTCCAAACCTCTAATCTAGTTGTATCACCAATGCTATAGGAATAGTTTAGGTATATTAGTGAGTTTTGAGCAAAACCCACTGATGGACCTACCATATCTGGAATTCTGAAAACCCTATATCAATAGATAGGGTTGAGCTAGGAGATGATATTTTTGGTGTTCAAACCTCTTATCTTGCTGTATCACCAATGCTATAGGAGTAGTTTAGGCATATCAGTGAGTTTTGAGCAAAACCCACTGATGTGTTGGATCGAGAAACACGATAGAGGGGGGGTGAATATCGTGAAAATCTTTTCGGATAAGACTAAGAGAAAATACGCAACGGAATTAAAAACAAACACACAAGGAACACAAATATTTTTACTTGGTTCGGAGTCGCGGTCGGCTCCTACTCCAAGGCCCACGGTCCTTGATCGTTTTCTGCGGGCAATTCTATATTCGCGCAAAAGTTTACAGATTTAATACAAGAATAGTGCAGTAAGTAAATGAATACACTTTTCGTTACTGACGCCCAGTGTGGATCATACTTCGGAGCAGAGGGTCGTCGTCGGCGCTAGAGTCTCGAGATCGGAGTTTGCCGGAGCAGAGCGCTTGAACGAAAAGCGTAGAGGCATTGGAAAGTTGTGTTCTTGAAGCCTAGGGGTCGAGCCCCTTTTATAGTGCTCTTGGGGGCGTCTGATTCGCTGGGGGTGCCTGACACGTGCCTTCAGATCGGAGAACCTTTATCCGTAGCTCGGTCAGTGCTTATACCTTCAGAATCGGCCTCTAGAGCTGACTGGGGCGCCCGGGACCTCCCGGCCGCCCAGCTTGACTTGGTCCGCTGGCTTCGTGGCTGATTTTGCTTCGACTACCTCTTTGGCTTTGACCTTGGGCGCCCAGTACCTCCCGGGCGCCTAGCCCAGTGTTGTTTCGAAGCGATTCTTGCTTTCTGCTTGTTTGGCTTTGACCTTGGGCACCCGGGACCTCCCGTGCACCTAGCCCAGCTGCCTGCCCCTCTCCTTTGGGGCGTTCTGAGCTGCAGAAACACACTCCTTCAGTCCCTACATCCAAGGTTAGTTCCAAAACAAACCAGGCAAGAATATTAGTCCATCTTTACAGCCGTAGCTGTCTTGGTTCTGACTTCGGGTCTCCCAAATGGAACCCTAGGTCGAACCGACGCCTAATGTTCCCTTGACGGGGAACGCGTCCTCACCTACTCCTCTAAGGAGAGTTTACCTTTTGCCAACCGGCTCCTCCGGTTGGACTTTTGCCCGGCTTTACTCACCAGGTCTTCGTGCCCAATCTGCGACCAGGTCTTAGTGCCCAATTCCTCGAACTAGGTCTTCGATGCCCAGCCCTCGGCCAGGACTTGGTGCCCAGTCCACGACCAGGATTTATTACCCAACTCTTGGTCAGGTCTTAGGTGCCCAACCCTCGGCCAGGACATAGTGCCCAACACTTGGTCAGGTCTTAGGTGCCCAGCCCTCGGCCAGGACTACTTGCATAGATTAACTAGGACTTTCCTGCACACTTGAGTAACTTTATTAGATCACAAATAACACTTAACTTTGAATCCTTTGCCAATATCAAAACAAGGTTCGATATGGTGCTTCCTGCACCAACATGATGGACCTACCATATCTGGAATTCTGAAAACCCTATATCAATACACAAGGTTGAGCTAGGAGATGATATTTTTGGTGCCCAAACCTCTAATCTTGCTGTATCACCAATGCTATAGGAGTAGTTTAGGCATATCAGTGAGTTTTGAGCAAAATCCACTGATGGACCTACCATATCTGGAATTCTGAAAACCCTATATCAATAGACAGGGTTGAGCTAGGAGATGATATTTTTAGTGTCCAAACCTCTAATCTTGCTGTATCACCAATGCTATAGGAATAGTTTAGGTATATCAGTGAGTTTTGAGCAAAACCCACTGATGGACCTACCATATCTGGAATTCTGAAAACCCTATATCAATAGACAGGGTTGAGCTAGGAGATGATATTTTTGGTGTCCAAACCTCTAACCTTGTTGTATCACCAATGCTATAGGAGTAGTTTAGGCATATCAGTGAGTTTTGAGCAAAACCCACTGATGGACCTACCATATCTGGAATTCTGAAAACCCTATATCAATACACAGGGTTGAGCTAGGAGATGATATTTTTGGTGCCCAAACCTGTAATCTTGTTGTATCACCAATGCTATAGGAGTAGTTTAGGCATATCAGTGAGTTTTGAGCAAAACCCACTGATGGACCTACCATATCTGAAATTCTGAAAACCCTATATCAATAGATAAGGTTGAGCTAGGAGATGATATTTTTGGTGCTCAAACCTCTAATCTTGCTGTATCACCAATGCTATAGGAGTAGTTTAGGTATATCAGTGAGTTTTGAGCAAAACCCACTGATGGACCTACCATATCTGAAATTCTGAAAACCCTTTATCAACAGACAGGGTTGAACTAGGAGATGATATTTTTGGTGTCCAAACCTGTAATCTTGCTGTATCACCAATGCTATAGGAGTAGTTTAGGTATATCAGTGAGTTTTGAGCAAAACCCACTGATGGAATTCTAAAAACCCTATATCAATAGACAGGGTTGAGAAAGGAGATGATATTTTTGGTGTCCAAACCTCTAATCTTGCTGTATCACCAATGCTATAGGAGTAGTTTAGGTATATCAGTGAGTTTTGAGCAAAACCCACTGATGGACCTACCATATCTGGAATTCTGAAAACCCTATATCAATATTCAGGGTTGAGCTAGGAGATGATATTTTTGGTGCCCAAACCTCTAATCTTGCTGTATCACCAATGCTATAGGAGTAGTTTAGGTATATCAGTGAGTTTTGAGCAAAAACCACTGATGGACCTACCATATCTGGAATTCTGAAAATCATATATCAATAGTCAGGATAGAGCTAGGAGATGATATTTTTGGTGTCCAAACATCTAATCATTCTATATCAAAATGCTGTAGGAGTAGTTTGCAATAGGAGGTTTTTAGGTATATCAGTGGGTTTTATATGCACACTAAGTACCAATAATTATGAGTTATGTTCTATAAACGTATAAGTTACAACAGAAAGATGGAGTCAGATTTATACACCTATACAACTACAAATTTATTGACCACCAACTTAAATTAGAAGGATTTTATGGTTAACAGAGACCCTGAAATTTTCCCAGTTGAGGCACACGGTGGGCCTGAAATCACTTGATTTCAGGCCCTCCTTGGGCCTGAAATAAATTCATTTTAGGCCCACTTTGGGCCTGAAATGAAACTATTCAGGCCCACACTGGGCCTGAATTGAAGTGATTTCAGGCCTACCGTGGGCCTGAAATCATTTTATTTCAGGCCCACCGTGGGCCTGAAATCATTTTATTTCAGGCCCACCATGGGCTTGAAATCATTTAAGTTCATGCCCACCTTGGTCATTAAATAAAATAATAATTTATAGAATAATATTCTATATTTATCTACAAGATGTGACCAAATCCTCTCATTTTATTTAATTATTAAATTTTATCAAAACATTCTTACAGTTTTTATAATTTGAAACAAGTTTTTTAAATTTATGGTAGACATAATCCATCTTACTAAGTAAATACAGAATGCATACCAAATTTCAATTCCTTCGAGACCATTAAGTCATATTTTCAAATTATGTTACAATAGGAGTGTTGTAAATCTATCAGAAACCCACTGATGGACCTTCGATACTTTGATATGTCCATACTCGATATTAGTAGTTAGAGTTAACCAAAGAAATATTATTTCTGGTGTGCAAACTTAGTCCCAATTATTATGAGTTATGTTTTCTTACCGTATCAGTTGGTACACTACATTGCAGCAACTCGATGTGAATCAACATCACACATTTGTATTGTTTTTCTGGACAATAAATTATATTCATACAAATTACACAATTTCTATACAATTGGAGCTCAATCACCAGCAAAGGATTTTTTTTACAACATGACTTCAAGTGATTGACAATCTCATGTTTTACAACACATGTCTCTCATAATATTTACTGTCAGATCAAATCTCATTTTCGTCATATCTCCTTGTTTAAAATCCATCTTCTCATCATATAGGAGACATCAGACGTATTGCATCACAAAGAAAGCACAGTCCACGCTGAAAATAACAAACAGTATTTCTGATTTCAATAAGTGGGGTTATAAAATACTTTCATGATTTTAATATTTTGAAACTCTTCCTCAGTTACTTACCTATGTTCTTGTTGGGGATATTTTTGTCTGACGGAGGCCATTTGTCCAAGGGATGATGACTTTGTAGATATGGATGAATAGTCATAAGTTCCTCGCAAGTATATTGTTTAAGTTCTTTTACTTGTAAAATATATCATGAATTTCAATGACATTTTTTACCAAATGATGAACATATATATGAATAAAGGTAGGTAGCTCACCGCTGAGTCAAAATCATTCTTATATTTACGGCCACTAGTAAGAGAATTTAAATGATTGAAAGTCATTGCTTCTGTATCCACCGCCAACAAGTGAAAGTGTGTATTATCACTGCACAAAGGTATTAAAATATATCTAAACCCTTGTTCTATTATATCAGTCTTCATCACTTGTTGCGGGGAATATTTCTTGACGATCTTATTGAAGCCTAAAAATTTGCATAATCAAAATTATTAATAACCACATCATAATGTTAGGTCTTCTACAATCTATTAATTGATACTAATTTACATCACTTACTGTGAAGAAGGTTGAACAATATATTGACTTGTTGTATGACCTACCACATGTGGATGCTCCCCTAAATATAATTTTACAGAAGGCATCAATGACCTCGCCTTTTGTAAAAACCTCTCCATTGAGGATTTGTAAGAATGAATGCAAATTCAAAGCAAAAGGTGCATCCTCTCAGATAAATTCATTAGCCAACCTGCAAAGTTAATTGATAAGATTATATATTAAAGTCCCAAATATATTAACTAAACTATGTTTCATAACTTACTTTAGGTTCTCCAATTTATTTATCAGGTAGGCCACTTCTTTATCTTGATTTTTCTTCTTTGACTTCATAAAATGCTTCTTCACAAACTACATCGATAAAATTTAGACCAAACTAATTAATAACCAAATTCAATAAATTTGACGTAATTTATATGAAAATAACTCACATACATCAATGCCTTGTTGCCTCATTTTGTCTAGTTCGGAGGTCCTTCTTTTTTCCTCCTCTATATCTTCTTCAGATATGACTTCCATTATACTAATGGTTTCTCTTGCTTCATCCATATCCTCCTCACTAAGTTTTCTTTTTCCCTTGTCTATGATATTTTATATTTGTTTCTTTCTCCGCTTCCCCTTATGTAATAGCTGGTGCCATACTGGACTCTCAATTGGAGTATCCCTGTAATCATACCGAGTTCGGTCACGTCCTCTCCTTGTCCTACAAGATACTGGATCAGAAAGAGGACCGACTACAGGATAGCTTTCTTGACCCTCCATCCTCTTTTTTCAATAATTGAAATTAATTCCTTAACCCTTTCATTCAAACATATATTCTCCTCTGTTAGCTCCTTGATTAGGATGTCTTTAAGAATGCATTCACCACATGGCCTTACATCTTCTGTGTGATGTCCTTGTGATGTCCTTGGAATGTCATCACCAATCTCAAGGTTCTCAAACATTAATGTGTTTTCATGTAGGTTAGGAATTATTTCAATGATCACCTATCAATTACCAAGTATATAAATTTTACTGACTCTATATCAAACTAACATAGATCACAGTTTAGAATAATTACCTCTTCGGACCTGATTTGGTTGACAAGGTCCCTCACCCTACTAATATGCGAAGGAAAATTCCTCCACTTATTTATTCGGGGTCCTTCAACATTGTATGGTTTTTGAATGGGTACATGCTCCAAAAACCATGCCTACACAAAGTTTTCCAGACAATTACATTAATGACAGTAAAATATTATAAAATTTATCAAGAAAACTCTACTCACTGCCAAAAGGCCAGCAAATCCCTTTAGGTAAGGGAGGTTGGTAGTGCTCTGGTTTCCCTGAGTCGATGAAAATAAGTCCCCAATCTTAAGTAATTGTGGAGACAAATTTATGGATAGCTTCCACCCAGTTGAATCTACCAAGATTGTCATAATCATCTACTATATCTACAAGACCTAGAAGGACCTTATATGTACTAGACGAAAATAAAATACAAACAAATATATACAAAATATATAATTTACAAACTAATAACACATCATCCTTTGATTCAACATTCTTAGAATAATATTTAAGTAAGTCCTCAATTCTTGTTTTGGTAGGTTGGTTATCTTTTGAGAAGTAAGTACGATAGAGGTCACCCGATGCTTTAGTTGAATTAATAGGGACCGAAACTCCACGGTCCACTATACCCAATAACAAAGCAACATCTCGCCTGGTGAACGCAACCGGTACACCTGAAACAATTAAAATATTTAGTTATCATCAAGAATATAAGCTTCAAATATTTTCACTTTAGGCCTGAAATGAATCATTTCAGGCCCAACATGGGCCTAAAATGAATTCCTTTCAGGCCCAACGTGGGCCTGAAATGATTCATTTCAGGCCTACCGAGGGCCTGAAGTAAAATTACTTCAGGCCCTCGGTAGGCCTGAAATGATTTTATTTCAGGCCTACCGAGGACCTTAAGTGAATTTCATCTGAAATTCACTCATTTAAATTGATCAAATATAAATCATTTAAGGCCATCTATATCCAAGTTTTATCTTACTATTGATATTGTTTACAATTCATAATTAAAACTATTACCTGAGAATTTAAAAACTTGCGAGGTTGAATCCCAACTTTCAAATATATTATCCAAAATTCCACGGATATACTGCAATTCTTGTATGTCCAAGAAAAAAACTGAAGGGCGACTCTTTGATCTTCGCAATGTGTCGATCATTTAAAAATTCAAATGCTTCAAAAAAATGTTTAAAGTGGCCTAAAACACTGCACCAATGTAATTTTTTTCCAAAGTCATCTGAACCCTACAGTTTTTATACATTACAAATTTATTCAGCAAAAATAAGTATAAACATTTTCACAAACTATATTGTTCTTACCTAAGTCTATCGCTAACATACCTTGGTGATTAATGACAATGAAGAAGACGATGAACCACCCACAGACCTTTTTCCTGCCATTATCATAAAAATCAACCCTGCAGAAACCCTAACTCCTACTTTGATAGTGTCGAGCAGTCTGGACTTCAACGTTAACACTTAATGCCGCCTCAGGATCACCCACTAACACTTTCAATACTTGCCTAGGTTTTGGTTGGGCAGAGGGATTCGAGGGATGAGTTCGCGACTATAGCACAACTAGGGCACGCACAACGCCCTCCTCCTTCGACAATACTATTTACGTTGTTCGACTACCTGGCTATCCGAACCATAAATTATTACTTTACTGCAAAAGTGGTTCGGATATCTCAAAAATGTGATCGAAAAAGGTATTTTGTGGCGGGAGGGGTATAATAGGAAGTTCACTTAAAGGCCTGCGCCCTTTGGTAAAATAAAAACCATGGTACGTAAATTGGTAATTTCCAATTCTTAGGTACGCCCTTTGGTAAATTGCCGTTAATAATATAATCATGAACCAATGGATGATACTTTAATATACGTGGTGTTTTGTTTTTCATTATATTGTATTTTCATTTTTATTAGCATTCATTAATGTATTTATAAAAAATTATATAAATTTTGACACACCCAACTAAGCAATACCGACGTTGCCATTAATGACAGTATGATAATCCATCGTTAAATAATTAAACAGTATGATGGTATATATAGTCGTTGTTGTTGTTATTAATGATGCTATATATGACTGTCGTTGTTGCCATTAACGACGATTTCCTAACCCATTTTACTATCAATAATGATGGTATTTAAACTCGTCGTTACTATCACTAACGACGGTAGTGAATACCGTCGTTAATAGTTGTTAAATACTGAAATTAAAAGGGGTTAAAATGCTTAAAAACCAGAAACTAAGGACCTAGTTGAGAATTACTGAAATTGGAGGGCTTATTTGTAAAATACCAAAAATCATAAAAAACCCTAAAGCTTCCTCCTGAATCAGTTCCCTCTCCTCCCCGTGTTCGCTCCTCTGCCGCTGAACCCACCCCGAGTGACAGTTTCTTCCTGCGCTGCACCAAATGTCGTCGCCGCTCTTCTCCTTCCTCTTCTGATGTTTCCTCTTCTTCGTCTTCTTCAGTGCGCATAAACGAGATGTCGAGCACCCCGACTTCCCGATCGGCCGCAACCCCTAAGCCGACGATCTTTGTTTTTCCTTTTCCTCCACTTCGCTGGAAAGTTTTCTCCTTCCTCACGTGCGAACGACCACCAATTAGGTATGGATTGCAGAATTTCTTTCCGAGTTGTGTAGATAGGTGATAGTGTCTTTGTTTGGTAGAAAGTTTTGTGTGCGAATGGATTTTCATAATGGGGTTGGGGCTATGGCTTACTTTCTGGTTTTGAATGTTCTATGATTTGGGATCTTGGATGAGTTCGGTTCTAGAGTTTGGTTGGGCGATCTTGTGCATGGAGTTGAGTTGCCCTATTTTATTATCGTGAGCTTCATGTTGTTCATTGGGGGATGCTACTGTGAGGTCCATAGGGCTTTGATGTTCTGATGTTTAATCCAATTGGAGTAGAAGAAAGGGCTACTATGATATTGATCTTACCTTAATCCTCAGGTTGGATTTGTTTAGCTTTGTCTGTGGTCGTGAGCTTCAGTTGAAAATTGAAGAATGAAGTTATGAGCAACATTTAAATGTTTAGCTTTTATAATCCATTCATTTTGGGATTGGATTCATAATAGTTCTAACCATATATTGAGTTAATTGGTTAATCATGGTTAATTAAATGAAACATAATAATTAGGATGACCCTAATTAATGATGATAGTTATTAGTCTCACTAGGGTTAGGAAGGAACTAGTGTTCTTTGTGAGTTAATAAATAGGTATTATAATTAGGATTTATCCTAATCATGTTTAGTATTTTATTTAGCTAATTTATTTAAGTGTATAAATAGCTTAACTAAATCCTTGACACAGGACCTTGACTTTGGACTTGCACGGTTGATCGTGAAGAGGTTATTTCAGATACATTCTACATAAAAGGTGGATACTTACTCGTGTAGTTCTTTTATCTTAAAGCATGGTTGTTTATGTCTAAATAGGTTGCTTGACCTTGTTCTTTGTCGTTGATTATTTATTGTCGTCGTTGATGCTTTTCTTCATTAATCTTCGAGTTATTCGAAATTTCGTATCGTAGAGTCTCCCGTTGAATTTCTGTTATGTAAAGTACCGCTTGTACGCGAATACTTAGAGGTTCATTGACACAATTAGGGTTATTTGGCATTAGAAATATCCTACCTAGTAGTGTAGATGCATAATCGTTGGTTTTCGATACTTGGTTGGTTGTATCGTTACATCATTGATACTTGTTGGATTTTATTGCATCGTTGTTTTCCGGTTGTTCGTGCATCTTGTAGCATGCATCATACCTACACGTTGCATACTAATGACTGTTGGGCTTCCATATGGTTAAGTCGTCGTTAGTCATTTAGTTGCTCAGTTCACTCAACCATTTGTTGTCGTGGTAGTTGCTAGAGTGCGAGCAACTGTCCTGTTATTCCACACATGTTGCAGCTGTAAGCAAATCAGTGACACCCTCACCGTTGTTTTAGAGGGATATTAGAGCTGTTGATAGCTCCCCCTTTTTTCTCGGGGTTTGGAGTAGTTGGCTCCTCAGCATCCTGTCCACTCAACCACACATATTTGTGGTATTCGTTGGAGTGCGTATAGTTGTCACAGCCCTACCCACTCGGCTACACAGATGTGATGTGTTGGCGGCTTGACTAGCGTCAGGGATGACACATGTCATTACATCATATGCATATATTGCATTTATACATTTTCTTGTGATTGTTGTATTTATATGAGCTATGTTTGCTGCATTTGGTTAACATACATGTTGTTTTGATATTGTGATATCATGAGGTTTTTCGTGCATGCTTAGTTGTCGTTTTGTTTTATGCCATGTTGTTTTATATGCTATATATGTTTAGGTATTCTTATATTTCTTAGAGACTATAACTGTTGTTTTCTCTACTTGTTCTATCTTTATTATGTCATATTTTTGTCTAATCATATACCCGCAGAGTCTACCCGGACTCACCACCGCTACCACCTAATTTTGTTTTAGGTAGCAGGTAGTTACATATCTTGGAGCCAAGAGAGGATCCAGTCGCCAGTCCCTCAATCCCACCGTGTCTGTTTGCTTTGATTTAGTGTCTGGTTTATTTTCACGTTTTCGTTCTTTCCATATTTAAATTCCTAGACTGATGTTTCTTTCTACTCGTTAGGTATTAGACTAGTAGGTACCTTTTGGATTTTTATTGGAGTCTTTTTGTTTATACAGATTCTTTCCTATTTTCTTTCCTTATCAAAATAATAGTTATCTACTTTGTTCCTTTTATGTTTATGATGGCGGAGCCATCTAATTATTATAAACTGCGTGAGTGTATTTATTTTCTTTTGTTGTGATGTCAGCCGCTTGTAGCTGAGCTAGATTGGTGAAATGATATGTATATATGTCCCAACTTGTCTGTCGTACAGGGGAGATGCTGCCTGATTTTTGAGCAAGCATGAGCCTCTGGGGGCGTGACAATAGCTATTAACGACGATATTTTATTTTTCGTAATTAATCAATTCTCGATAGGTACTTTTAGCTACAACCTCCTATGGTATTTAGTACCGTCGTTGATGAGCTTTAATGATAGGAATTGCCCCTTTATCTCGTCGTTAAAGGATCTTTTTTTAGCGGTGTGTAGTTAAATCCTAAGCATGATGATATTGTATACTTATCTAAATTAAAAATAGTAAAAGCAAGATGATATTATATGCTTGTTTACACCTTTGATTTAAGTCCAAAAAAATTATATTAGTTGTCGGATCGACGATTTGCGATTGTATTTATTTTAATTTTTAAAAATTAAAATATCAAAAAAATATTATAATAATAATAATAATATATAAATAAATTAAATTAGATTATTATTTTTTTAGAATTTATTTAAATAATTTTATTAAACTTTAAATTAAGTTTGGTTAGTTTTTCTCAATTATAATCTATTTAATTTATTAAAGTTTTAATTAAAATATTAAATTAAAAAAAGATTGTCGTTGGCGACGCTAATTGTCGACATCGGTGTCTGCCATCGACTGTCGGTCATCGGTGACACTCCAGAATTTAATAAATTGTTAAGACTATTTTTGATAAATATTGAAACATAATTTTGAAAAGAAAAATTTTTTAATTTCGGAATCAAGAAAATCATCATTTTTTTCAATATTTTTCAATTTTGAATTGCATCCTTCTTTGCTAACATATAGGATATAAATCATTATTAAAAAATTACTGATCATATAAATAAATAAGATTTTCATTTATAAGACGGATAATTAAAGTAATCCAGATAAACCTCCATCAAACGGAGCTATAGAGTTTTTCCTATGGATGTATGTAATTGATATAGAATAACTTTTCAGGTATGAAAACTGAACAAATTTTGACTTTTATCTGTACGGTTGATCCTTAGACAACTTTGTCACAAATCCAATCAGCAGTCTAATTAATTAATTTCGTATGGTTATCCTGTCGCGTCATATGCTCGATCGAAAAGTACGGACAATTTTAATCATACTCTCGTCTGTATAGAAATGATTGATTTATAATCAATTCGGCAGTTCGATGAAAATAAAATATCACGTGAGAGACTACTGTTTACAGAGATCAATCAATAAACCAAGGGGCCAAGGCGAAATGAGGATGATAGCAAACGAATAGAATCTAATGACATGAAAGAATAACTTTTAGGAAAGGGCATCCAATATTATAAGAAAAATAGATATATAATTTTGTTCCTTTCGGCTTAAATAATCGAGATTCAAAACTATTTAGAACCGGCATTGATTATGTACGAGCTGACTATTTTAGAATGATCGATTAATTATGATAAAATTGAAAAAAAAATATAAAGTTAAAAGTTATTAATTTTATTTTTTTAAAAAAAAAAGTGGGGTTGAAGCCACGCCAGCCGATGATTAACTCATTACTTTTCCACCTCTTAGTTGTCTGCTAATCTTCTCCTTCACGAGGTAAACATGCATGTCTTCATAAAATAATCTATTGGCAGTTTCCTGCCACAATAGAACATGTGTATTGCATCGACTTTTGTTTTTCTGTCCGATTGTCAGATGAAAATTTATTATTGTTTGTTTACATCTAGAAAGAGGACAAAACAATAGAGCAAATAGTAAATATGTATAACATCAATACCTTACCGCCCGGCTAATTTCTTATGTGCGATAAATGACTTCAAACGACTTATTATGATCACGTTTCCATCTTATAGTCAACATGTTAATTCATTCTTATTTCTTTTAAATCTATATATATCTCAAAATACCAATAAAATAATCTTCATTTTTTAATAATTTAAATATTTATTTCATAAATCAATTAATCTTGAAAGTAATTGGTTCATAAAAATTTCCCAACGCCACCAATATAATAAAATAATCCCCATTTTTTTATACAACATCGAGGATGTCATCGACTTAAATTTTGTGATCGTTATTATGATTTTGATGACAAATTTTAAAGTATTTTATTATACGTACAGACAGAATTTATTTTTAAAATAAGATAAAGCATATATATGATAATACATAACCATATATATTTTATGAATTTGATCTATATACGTAAAAGTATAAAACCATTTCTTTAAATAAGTATTTGGGCAATGTCTGATGATTATGCGCCGCCGTCCGAGCCGTGATCTTAATTATTATTATTTGAAAAGAGTAACACACCAACCGGTCCAACTAGATTACTGTGCTTAATATTAATTTAGATAATGATGGTATCACTTTTTAATTTAAAGCGACAGCCGTTTTTCTTCTGTTGAATTATCATGTGATTAAATTTATAAGACATGATGGAGATATGAAGGAAACTTGTCGATTCATATAAATATATTCATTTTCATTAGTTAATTCACACACAAGTATAGTCTTCATCCATTGACAAACACAAATCACAAATTTATCCATTTGCATATAAATTCTAGAAAAAAATTGAAAAAATACTGACAAGCCAATATAATACACTATTTTTGCTCTTCACATCCACAAATGAAATCAGGATTTAAAAATTATTTTTTTAATAAAATATAAAAGAAAATGTTTGTCATGAACCAGAATCAATTGAAAGAAATTTCATGGCAAAATCAATATATTATCAACCACTCTTAAATATGTTTCATTTTCAAGATGCCTTGATACTCGGGAAAGAAATCTCTAAAATATTTATTATTTTTTTTTGAAAATAAAACTTAAGCCAACTTTCTAAATTATGTCAATATTGTAGTATAGTACTTAGACAATGACATATATCAAAACATATCTTAGAAAATTAAATCTTGATTCTTATATGTGAAGTGAAGAATTAACAGACAACTGAACTTAATCTCTATCTCTAAGTTGTTGAGTGAACTAATGGATCAATTAATACAATTATTGTGTACTCTTGGCTTGATCCAAAGTAAATTGTTTGTATCCCTTATTTTATATTTTCTAACTTTAATTTTATAAAATCTATTTTTATTAAATTTTATGATATCTATATTGAACAAAGTTGGTTGAAAAAAATTAACAATGATATAATAATTAATAAGTTCGATTTTAACAAAAATCAGAAAGCACAATTTCAATACTATTTTTAGTCATGCTTTTTAATAAATTGAATATTAAATACTTATATTCAATATTTTTGAAAAATTAATATTCACCTATTTTTTATTTTATTTATATTTTAAAATTAATTAATTAATTATAGTCGACAATAATTCTAGTTATGCCACTTTCGATAGTACCAAACACTACAGGAAGAAAGAACTAAAAGATTTCCAAAGGTTTTTTTATTTTTATTTTTTGTAACTTTCACTATTTACTACTATCGTTTTCACATATTTGTTTTCTTTCGTAGTATACAAGTCAATTAAAATGATGGTCATTTTCAAAAAAAAAAAAGAAAAAAGAAATAGATTTGTTGTCGTTCCTTCCCATTAAAGTTTAATTGGGGAATCCATGCAATTTATGCATCTCCAATTATAGTCACAATCTTATATATATATTTTTTTGGGCAATTTACCAAAGGGCGTATCCAACTATTCGTAATTACCGAAAGGAGTACCATGGTTTCTATTATACCAAAGGGCGCATCCTATATAGTGAAGTTACTTTTATACCCCTCCCGCCAAAGAATGGCTTTATCAAACACATTTTCGAGACAACCGAACCACTTTATCAATAAAATATTAATTTGTGATTCGGATGGGTAGCAGTCGAATTTTTCTCAGCCAATATATATATGTGAAATGATTTGCACAAGTCGAATGATCACGAATGTACGTATATATTGCACAAGTCTATGGTTATATTTTTTGTATTTCAAATATATAACACATATCAAAATTAAAAGGAAATTTTTAATTCTCAACCTGAAAATTAGAGGGATTAGAGGAATTTGTTTTTTATCAAATATTTCAGGCCCTCGGATGATTTTCACAAATTTACCGAGGACCTGAAATATCTTTATTTCAGGCCCACGTCGGGCCTGAAATAACTTTATTTCAGGCCCGAGGTGGGCCTGAAATAAAGATATTTCAGGCCCACGTCGGGCCTGAAATAACTTTATTTTAGGCCCAAGGTGGGCCTGAATAAAGTTATTTCAGGCCCAACGTGGGCCTGAAATACATTTATTTCAGGCCCACGGTGGACCTGAAAGAAGACAATTCAGGCCCAGCGTGGGCCTGAAATAAAAATATTATTTGAGGACCACCCTTAACCATATAATATTTTGACTTCATCCCCCAAGTTGGATTACATATTTTATCCCTAAACCCTAAAATACTCTCTCCAAATCTCACCCCTAACTACTGATAATGGTTTTGTAGAAATCCAGATATGGGAGGTCAGCAAAACACACTGATGGAACTAAACTACACCTATAGCTTTGGACAAAATTATAATTTGAGGTTTAGGACACCTAAAATACTTTCTCAAACCTCAACCCTAACTACTGATAATGGTTTTTCAGAAATCCAGATATGGGAGGTCCATCAGTGGGTTTTGAGCAAAACCCACTGATATTCAGTAAACTCCACCTATAGCTTTGGAAAAAATATAAATTTGAGGTTATGGACACCTAAAATACTTTCTCCAACCTCATCCCTAACTGTTGATAATGGTTTTTCAGAAATTCAGATATGGGAGGTCCATCAGTAGGTTTTGAGCAAAACCCACTGATGCAACTAAACTACACCTATAGCTTTGGAAAAATTATATATTTTAGGTTATGGACACCTAAAATACTTTCTCCAACCTCATCCCTAACTGTTGATAATAGTTTTTCAGAAATCCAGATATGGGAGGTCCATCAGTGGGTTTTGAGCAAAACTCACTGATGGAACTAAACTACACATGTAGGTTTGGAAAAAATATAAATTTGAGGTTATGGACACCTAAAATACTTTCTCCAACCTCATCCCTAACTGTTGATAATGGTTTTTCAGAAATCCAGATATGGGAGGTCCATCAGTGGGTTTTGAGCAAAACCCACTGATGGAACTAAACTACACCTATAGCTTTGGAAAAATTATATATTTTAGGTTATGGACACCTAAAATACTTTCTCCAACCTCATCCCTAACTGTTGATAATAGTTTTTCAGAAATCCAGATATGGGAGGTCCATCAGTGGGTTTTGAGCAAAACCCACTGATGGACCTCCCATATATGGATTTCTGAAAAACCATTATCAGTAGTTAGGGTTCAGGTTGGAGAATGTAGATTAGGTGTCCGAAACCTCAAATTATAATTTTGTTCAAAGTTATAGGTCAAGTTTAGTTCCATCAGTGGGTTTTGCTGACCTCCCATATTTGGATTTCTACAAAACCATTATCAGTAGTTAGGGGTGAGGTTTGGAGAAAGTATTTTAGGCTTTAGGGATAAAATATGTAATCCAACTTGGGGGAAGAGGTCAAAATATTATATGGTTAAGGGTGGTCCTCTAATAATATTTAATTCAGGCCCACTGTGGGCCTGAAATGTTTTTATTTCAGGTCCACGGTGGGCCTGAAATAAATGTATTTCAGGCCCACTATGGGCCTGAAATATCTTTATTTCAGGCCCACCTTGGGCCTGAAATAAAGTTATTTCAGGCCCAACGTGGGCCTGAAATAAAGATATTTCAGGCTCGAGGTGGGCCTGAAATAAAGCTATAGGTTGGAGAAAGTAGGGATGAGGTTGGAGAAAGTATTTTAGGTTGGAGAAAGTATTATCAACAGTTAGGGATGAGGTTGGAGAAAGTATTTTAGATGTCGATAACCTCAAATTTATATTTTTTCCAAAGCTATAGGTGTAGTTTAGTTCCATCAGTGGGTTTTGCTCAAAACCCACTGATGGACCTCCCATATCTGGATTTCTGAAAAACCATTATCAATAGTTAGGGATGAGGTTGGAGAAAGTATTTTAGGTGTCCATAACCTCAAATTTATATTTTTTCCAAACCTATAGGTGTAGTTTAGTTCCATCAGTGGGTTTTACTCAAAACCCACTGATGGACCTCCCATATCTGGATTTCTGAAAATCCATTATCAGTAGTTAGGGTTGAGGTTCTAGAAAGTAGTTTAGGTGTCAGAAACATCAAATTATAAATTTTTCCAAACCTATAGGTGTAGTTTAGTTCCATCAGTGGGTTTTGAGCAAAACCCACTGATGGACCTCCCATATCTGGATTTCTGAAAATCCATTATCAGTAGTTAGGGTTGAGGTTCTAGAAAGTAGTTTAGGTGTCCTAAACCTCAAATTATAATTTTTTCCAAACCTATAGGTGTAGTTTAGTTCCATCAGTGGGTTTTAAGCAAAACCCACTGATGGACCTCCCATATCTGGATTTCTGAAAAACCATTATCAGTAGTTAGGGTTGAGGTTGGAGAAAGTATTTTAGGTGTCCTAAACCTCAAATGATAATTTTTTTCAAAGCTATAGGTCTAGTTTATTTCCATCAGTGGGTTTTGCTGAAAACCCACAAATGAACCTCCGATATCTGGATTTCTACAAAACCATTATCAATATTTAGGGGTGAGGTTGGAGAGAGTATTTTAGGGTTTAGGGATAAAATATGTAATCCAACTTGGGGGATGAAGTCAAAATATTATATGGTTAAGGGTTGTCCTCAAATAATATTTTTATTTCAGGCCCACGCTGGGCCTGAATTGTCTTCTTTCAGGCCCACCGTGGGCCTGAAATAAATGTATTTCAGGCCCACGTTGGGCCTGAAATAACTTTATTCAGGCCCACCTTGGGCCTGAAATAAAGTTATTTCAGGCCCAACGTGGGCCTGAAATTATAATTTGAGGTTTGTAACACCTCAACTCCACTGAAGGACCCATTGATGAGGTTGGAGAAAGTATTTTAGGTGTCGGAAACATCAAATTATAATTTTTTCCAAACCTATAGATGTAATTTAGTTCCATCAGTGGGTTTTGAGCAAAACCCACTGATGGACATCCCATATCTGGATTAATGAAAAAAATTATCAACAGTTAGGGATCAGGTTGGAGAAAGTATTTTAGGTGTCGGAAACCTCAAATTATAATTTTCTCCAAAGTATAGGTGTAGTTTAGTTCCATCAGTGGGTTTTGAGCAAAACCCACTGATGGCCCTCCCATATCTGGATTTCTAAAAATCCTTTATTAGTAGTTTGGGTTGAGGTTGGAGAATGTAGATTAGGTGTCCGAAACATCAAATTATAATTTTTTCCAAACCTATAGGTTTAGTTTAGTTCCATCAGTGGGTTTTGCTCAAAACAGTGCATAACCCAACAGTGACAGAATATATCATCCTATAGGTTTTCCTATATATGATTTATATAATATATATTGTTGATTAGATTATATAATGATTTTTAGAATAGTAATCTATATTTACCTACAAGATGTGACAGAATAGATCATTTGGCACACAACAGTGCAGCAACTGGCACACAACAGTGCATTATCAGTTATTATATCTGACCGTATCACTTGGCACACAACAGTGCAACAACTGGATTTGAATAAACATCACCCAATTGTTTTGTTTTTGTTGACAATATATTATATAGAATAACAACATCTACATAATCATAACAACATCCACATAAGGAGATTTTTTCATACAAATGGATGTCAATCAACAGCAATGGATTTTTACATCACCAATACAGTTTTCAGATTATCTCAAGTTTTACAAAACATGTCTCTCAGAATATTAACTGTCAGCTCAAATCTGATTCTACTCATGTCTCCTTGTTTGAAATCCATCTTCTCATCATATAGGAGACATCGAACATATTGCATGACAAAGAAGGCACAGTCCACGCTGAAATTAACAAACACTTTTTTAGATTTCAATAAGTGGGTTTATAAAATACTTTCTTATTTTAAAAAATAAGAAAGTTCTTCCTCATTTAGTTACCTATGTTCTTGTTGGGGACATTTTTGTCTGACGGAGGGCCATTTGTCCAAGGGATGATGACTTTGTAGATACGGATGAATAGCCGTAAGTTCCTCGCGAGTATATTGTTTAAGTTCTTTTACCTGTCAAACATATCATGAATTTATTAATCACCATCAATGACATTTTAGAGAAAATGATGACCATATATAAGAATAAAGGAAGGTAGCTCACCGCTGTGTCAAATTCATGCTTATATTTACGACCACTAGCAAGAGAATTAAAATGATTAAAAGTCATGGATTCTGTATCCACCGCCAACAAGTGAAAGTGTGTATTATCACTGCACAAAGGGATTAAAATAAATCTAAACCCTTGTTCAAGCATATCAGTCTTTATCACTTGTTGCAGGGAAATCTTTCTTGACGATCTGATTGATGCCTACAAATATGCATTCACAAAATTAATAATACCCATATCATAATATTAGGTCTTGTACAATATATCTGTTTAATTAATATACATCACTTACTGTGAAGAAGGTTGAACAATATATTGACTTGTTGTATGGCCTACCACATGCGGATGCTCCTCTAAATAAAATTTTACAAAAGGCATCAATGACCTCGCCTTTTGTAAAAACCTCTCCATTGAGGATTTGTAAGAATGAATGCAAATTCAAAGCAAAGGGTGCATCCTCCCAGATAAATTCATTTGCCAACCTGCCATGTAAATTGATATGATTATATATTACATAAGAGAATATATAAAAACTAACCTAAACTATAATATTTTGTAACTTACTTTAGATTCTCCAATCTATTTATCAGGTAGACCACTTCTTTATCTTTATTTTTCTTCTTTGTATTCATAAAATGTTTCTTCACAAACTACATCAATAAAATTTATTTAGCCCAAACTAATTATTGACCAAATTCAATACAATTGATGTATTTTAAATGAAATTAACACACTTACATCAATGCCTTGTTGCCTCGTTTTGTATAGTTCGGAGGTTCTTCTTGTTTCCTCCTCTATGTCTTCTTCAGACATGACTTCCATTACATCGTAAATGTTTCCTCTTGCTTCATCCATATCCTCCTCACTAAGTTTCCTTTTTCCCTTGTCCATAACAATTGATATTTGTTTCCTGTCCCGCTTCCCCTTAGGTAAAAGCTGGTGCCATACTGGACTGTCAATTGGAGTATCCCTGTAATCATACCGAGTTCGGTCACGTCCTCTCCTAGGTGTACAAGATACTGGATCAGAAAGAGGATCGACTACAGGATAGCTTTCTTGACCCTCCATGCCTTTTTTTTCAATAATTGAAAGTAATTCCTTAACCCTTTCATTCAAACATATATTCTCCTCTGTTAGCTCCTTGATTCGGTTGTCCTTAAGAATGCATTCACCACATAGCCTAACATCTCCTTCTGATGTCTCCATTGGCCGTGGTATGTCATCACCGATATCAAGGTTCTCAAACAATGTGTTCTCATGTAGGGTAGGAATTAATTCAACAATAACCTGTCAATTACGAAGTACACAAATGTTACTACCTCTCTATCTAACTCAGATAGATCACATTTAAGAATAATTACCTCTTCGGACGAGAGTCGGTCGACAAGGCCCCTCACCCTACTAATATGCGAAGGAATATTCCTCCACTTATTTATTCAGGGCCCTTCAACATTGAATGGTTTTTGAATTGGTACATGCTCTAAAAACCATGCCTACACAAATTTTTGCAGCCAAATACATTAATGACATCAAAATATTATAAAATTTAATAAGCTAATTCTACTCAATGCCAAAAGCCCTGCAAATCCCTTTAGGTAAGGGAGGTTGGTGGTGCTCTCGTTTCCCTGAGTTGATGAAAATAAGTCCCCAATCTTAGGTATTTGTGGAGACAAAAATTGATGGATAGCTTCTACCCAATTGAATCTACCTAGATTGTCATAATCATCTACTATATCTACAAGACCTAGAGGAACCTTATATGTACTAGACAAAAATAAAACACAAACAAATATATACAAAATATAAAATTTACACACTAATAACACATCATCCTCTGATTCAACACTTTTAGAAAAATGTTTAAGTAACTCCTCAAGTCTTGTTCTTGTAGGTTGTTTTTCTTTTGAGAAGTAAGTACGATAGAGGTCACCCGATGCTTTAGTTGAATTAATAGGGACCGAAACACCACGGTCCACTATACCCAGTATTAAAGCAACATCTCGTCTGGAGAACGCAACCGGTACACCTGAAACAATTACAATATTTAGTTATCATCAAGAATAGAGGTTTGAAATTATTCCACGTTGGGCCTGAAATGATTTCAATTCAGGCCCGACGTGGGCCTGAAATGAATTCAATTCAGGCCCGACGAGGGCCTGAAATGAATACATTTCAGTCCCGACGAGGACCTGAAATGAATACATTTCAGGCCCGACGAGGGCCTGAAATGGGCCCGAGGTGGGCCTGAAATGTATTCATTTCAGGCCTACCGAGGGCCTGAACTAAATTAACTTCAGGCCCTCTGTAGGCCTGAAATGATTTTATTTCAGGCCTACCGAGGGCCTGAAGTCATTTTCACTTCAGTCCCTCAGTAGCCCTAAAATGAAATGATTAAACTTTATCAAAAACTAATCATTTCAGGCTATCTATATTACTGTCTTATCTTACTATAGATACTATAGATATTGTCTACAATTCATAACTAAAACTATTACCTGAGAATTTAAAACCTTGCGAGGTTGAATCCCAACTTTCAAATATATTAACCAAAATTCCACGGATATGCTGCAATTCTTGTATGTCCAGGAAAAAACTGAAAGGCGACCCTTTGATCTTCGCAATGTGTCGATCATTTAAAATGTCAAATTCTTCAAAAAATTATTTAAAGTGGCCTAAAACACTGCATCAATGTAATTTTTGTCCAATGTCATCTGAATCCTACAGTTTATATACAGTACAAATTTATTCAGCAAAATAATTTTAAACATGTTGACAAACAATGCTGGTTTGACCTAAGCATATCGCTAACATACCTTGGTGGATAATGCCAAGGAAGAAGACGCTGAACCACCTACAGACATTTTGCCTGACATTATCAAATAAATCCAACGTGCAGAAACCCTAACCCCTTGGTGTATTATGCCGATCAGTCTCCACTTCAACGTTAACACTAAAACCCACATCAGGATCACACAGAAACGCTTTCGAGCAATGCCTAGGTTTTGGTTGTCCGCAGGGATTCGGGGGATGAGCTCGCGACTATATCACAGCTAGGGCACGTAGGACTGCAAGAAGGCGAGTTCTTGCGCTGAGAGAGGTTGAGAGTGAGCTTTTATCCGAAATGAAGGACTTCCATTTACGTTGTTGCGCTGAGAGAGAACGGAGAAAATTTCCACTGCTACCGATCCGAACCACAAATTAATATTTTATTGATAAAGTGGTTCGGTTGTCTCGAAACTGTGTTTGATAAAGTCATTCTTTGGCGGGAGGGGTATAAAAGTAACTTCACTATATGGGATGCGCCCTTTGGTATAATAGAAATCATGGTACTCCTTTCGGTAATTACGAATAGTTGGATACGCCCTTTGGTAAATTGTCCTATTTTTTTCAAATTTGTCAATTATCTGGTATGAAGCCAAGAATAATTTGCCTTTTCCCCCACAAAATTAGACTAATATAAGAACATCCACGATAAATTTCTTATCTAAAATATAAAATTTAGAATAAAAAATTATTTTATTTAAATTTTAATATTTACTTTTCACTATTTAATACACCAATTTCTATATAGTTTAACCTATCTTTATTTTTTATTATTATTTCTCTCGTTTCTATATTTTTTTAGGGAATTAAATCTATTCTTTAAATTTAGAGAAGTATTATTTAATTTAATTTTTTTATTTTTAAGGAATATCCAGGCTTACGTCGGATTAATCCGTTTGGCTGACTGTCCCTGTCCCACAACCTTCAATGAGAGTCTCCATCGGTCAACGAAGATAAATCGTGGAACGGAGACACGTAACGACTTCACTACTGATGATATCGATATTTGATGGCCCGACTATACAGTAGTATGTGATGATTTCTCTCGAATTTAAATTTAGAGAATAGATAAAGTAGCTGATGTAAGAGAATTTTTAATATAAAATATAAAATTTAAGTTAAAATATTTATTTAACAATTTTAATATGAATATTTTTATGAATGGACAGAGTATAATGGGACCATCTTCTATTATTTCGTATTTTTCAAGAAAGCATTAATCGAGGAAGCTGGGGATGATTTTTTTTTTTAACTGCCAACGCGACTTTTGTGCACGTGCCGCCTCAAAACTTGGAAGCATTATTGTCGAAGGCGATGTCGATACACTGAAGCATACATTGATACACCACGAGGTTGCTAGCTAGCTATTAATTCATTGATGAGATAAGTAGCATTCATTGATGAGCTGCATCTGCAACGAGGGTGACTGGTCCAAGTGCGTTAAGTTCGTGGCTAGAAACGAGATGTTCGCCAGTTGTGATTGGTTTATAGTCGTATAGAATAGGCATCGTGGTTGAACCGGCACAGGAAGGTCGCGATGGCGGCCCAGCCCCAAATAATAAGAAAAATATTTTGATAAATTAATTTTATCTAAAGTATGATTTGAACAAGTTTTCGCATCATCTATGCTACGACATTTTATTAAAAAGTGCATGTAACTTTTCGAATTAACCAACAAGCGCAAGCTATTTTAATGTTTACTATTCCGGAAAGAATCGACACGGACGGTCAGTCATCAGAGCCCAGCCTACGAGGACGATGACGAAAGGAAAGGAGATCCCGCCTGCAAGATTAACACGAGCGTTAATGGAAACACGCCGGAGATTTTCCGACGGAACCCACTCCTACGCTCAAGTCAGCACTCAAAACGATCGTAGGAAAAGAATTAAGGAGGAGTTGTGAGTTCAGAGAGTGTAACCCCTTTACCTAGGGGGTTGGACTACCTTATATACCTGTAGGCTTGGTCGCACGTATCTCCATGATCTCCTCCATGGTCTGTGCTTGTCGGTTACCTGATGGCTCTTAGGTAATGGCTCCCGCTATTATTGAGCCTTAATTGTCGCATATAAATGACAATGATTATCCGCCAACTTTCCTGAATTGGAAAGGGTAACGGTTATTGGAGTCGAGCTATCGGATCTATGACTTTTTGGGGTCCGCTTTCCCGAGGGGGTCTCGGCAGATTTCCTCTCCCGGAAGTGCTTCAGGAGCCTATCTTCCTGGGGAGGTCTCAGGTGTATACCATTTCGAGTTGGTCTCGGGGATCTGCCCTCCCGAGGTGGTCACGGGAGTTTGCCTTCCCGAGGAGGTCTCGGGAGTCTGAGAGAGTCGATCAAACTCGGTGGACCTTGACACATAGCTTCCTCGTTCCACGTGTCAACCCTGGGATGCTCAACCCCATCACAATTCTCTCCCTTCAAGTATAATCGAAGGAAGTGTAACTGACTAATTAGATTAGTGGTGCAACGAAGAGAAGCTATGGCGTGGTGGGTCCATATAATCATTACTACTTCATTGGCGGCGTGTCGGGTCCGAAGAATCGAAACATTCGCGCCTGGTTCCGAGGCAATCCCTTTTAATTGGTCTTCCAAAAAAGCTTCTGCGAACTTCGAGGCACAACAATGATAGATGTCTATCATCCATTAAAAGCGCATGGGGTCTCTTAATGGCGATAAAACCCCTTCGCGAATACGCCTTTGCCACGTGCTAAAACTTCTCTCTTCGCGATCTCCTGCTGATATGCACTGCAGGACCATATCAAACGATTGCCTCGACAGTCGTGATGCCTCGAGATGGATGTTCTTCACCGTCCACGTGCCTTGTCCTCATTGCATGCACGCAGGCGGTTTCTTCCCTACAAAAAGGGGAGGCGGAAATGCTCGTCCGCCTTCTGGCATTGTCGATTAGCAGCGTTTGTACACTTCGTTCTCGTCTTCTTTCTCTAAGGACTCTTTCACACGCGTAAGTCTTCTTCTTCGTTTTCACTTTCTTCCTTAGGAACCATAGTGAAGGAGAGCAAGAAAGACCAGGGTAAGAAGGGGACTTCGGAGGAGGGATATCAACCGGAATGGTATGAGTCTACGTCTTCTAGGTTAGACCTGAAACCCTTCGAGCGACTTGTGAGGCCTACGACATTCCGACCAAAATGGAAGTAGAAGTCCCTAGGGTGGACCAATCACCCGTAGAACCCCCCCTTTAGACTTCTTTACCTTCTTTCTAGGACAGGTAGAGTCAGGGCTCCGTTTCCCTCTCCTCCCTTTCTTCATGAGTATCTTCTCCTACTTTGATATTCCTCTCCACCAGATGACCCCCAACGCTTTCACCCAGATGGGTGGGGCGTTTATCATCTTTAATCTCTTTGACATCCCTCTGACCCCCTGTTTCATCCATTTTTTCTTTGTTCCGATTGGCTCGCGAGGGGCATTTAATTAGCTTTACGGCGTGCCCCAGCCATAGGTTCTTAGGAGGGTTTCCTTCTTCTCAAAAGGGATGGAAAGAGCGGTTCTTCTTCATTCGACTACTCCAACGTCCCTTCAGCCCCATTCGCTGGAGGGAAAATTTGCCTGCCCCTCCAGAGTTAGGGGATTTCCAACATGACCAAGGCTACCAACGGGCTAGAAGCCTCCTGTCGGGCATGGAGTTTAGTGGCCCGGATCTGGTGCATAGTGACAAACTCATGTACCGAGAAGGTCTCGGCCCTAAAGTCACCAGCATCAGCCCCAACCTCGGTGAGTTTATCTTTTTTATAAATGTCTATTAATTGTAACTGATGTTTCATTACTTGTTTATTGCAGAGAACATCATGTTATCAAGGGCGATTAATTGGCTCATCAAGTGGGATGAAGCCAATAAGCAAGCCTTGGACCCTCTTCCGGCTCTTCTCACTGCACCCACTGACTCGACCAAGGCTTCAGAGGAGGCTACGGTGTTGCCCGGCGATCACACAACGCCAGAGCAAATAGAGGCACCAACCTTGCTCGGACTAGCCATCGACCAAGGGGCCCCGGAGCTGCCTAGCGCCCCAGAGGCCAACCTACCTCTCCTCATTGTCGAGACGAGAGAAGATAAGGAGAAGTCAACGCCTCCAGCCAACACCCCGCGACCTTGATCATCAGGGAGGCCAAAGAGAAAACGCCTCGACAAACGCTCGTCAAAATGGAAGTCTGTGACGCTTTGACCCCAACAAGCTCCCCTCCATCCCTGAAGAGGGCATACACCATCCCCTTGTCTCAGCATTTCAAGACGGTGACCGCTCCAGCGACAGGAGGTCAGACCACCAGCACATCCCAAGCTGACTCCTCCAACACCTCCAAAGGCAAGCGAGTGGTACCTGCCAAACCTCGCATGAAGCTTGATCGCTTACGCAAGAAGCTTCAAGTATCATCGGAGGCAGCTTCGCAATCCTTCCCACGGTGCAGTTCAGGGAAGTCACTGCCGAGGGCTATTCTTCTGAGGGGGCCTCTAGCTCTGATGAGGACGTCTCCGACCCTTCAACTGTACCTCCTGGAGCGCCCACCGTCCAACTTCTCCCTTAGCCAAGAGACTCCTCTCCCTCACTGAGTTGGGGTGACACCCCGAGGAGCCAAGAAGTCTTGGGAGGGGACGTCGTGTGCATTTCGGTCGGGCCTTTAACCAACCTCCACGAGTCTCTCCTAAAGATAAGGACTCCCACTTTCTTATGTTACCTTAATTCATGTTTTCTAACTCCTCTATACTGTGACAGGCTGCTCAAGACTGCCTCACTACCGGCCGCCACTTATATTCCTGGATGGTTGAGTCCTGACCTGCAAGGCACTGAAGGCAGAGGTCGAGGCTGATCATGCCCATCGAGGGGGTCTCCTGCAAGTAGAGGTCAGCAGAGCTCTCCGAGTGAAAGTGGAGCATTAGTTGGAGACTCTGCTAGCCTTAGAGTCGGCCCTAGACGGTTCTCATCATAGGGAGCGATTAATGTCCGAGAGGGTAGTGACCCTCTCGGACGACTTGCGCACCCTGACCGAAGAGTGGGCTCAGGTTCAGGCCAGAGAGAAGAAGCTGTCCAGGGATATCCAACTTCTGGAGTCATCCATAACCTCACTGAACGGTCGGATAAAGGAGCAAGCCAACCAGCTGACCCAGAAAGAAATCATGGTGAAGGATGCAGTTTCTCACATGACCAACCTCTAGGAGGATGTTGCTCGGGCCCGATCAGAAGTTTCGGCCACCTTAGAGCGGCTCAAGGAGGCCTTGAAAGACAAAGACAAAATGTCCTCTGAAGTGGCTTAGCTAAGAACTACCAAGGAGGAAGCCGAGGTCGAATTGCAAAACCTCAAGGCTAAAGAGACGTCCTGGCCAAGAGAGACCGAGGCAAAGTTCAAGGCCTAGTTCCTGGAGTCTGATAAGTTCGGCGATATCCTGGCAATGCAGGTCCAGAAGTGCCTAAAGCAGGGATTCACGGTGCCATCACCCAACTCCAGAAGGCCCAACTACTGCAACCGGACGCCAACCTCAATGAGTGTCAGCCGTGTTTGGGAAGAGCTCCCTCCTGAAGACAAGGAGTTATAGGAGCTTTTTCCAAAACTAGTGCTATGTATTTTTTTTTCTTTTTCACTTGGTTTCCTTTATTCCCTGAATTTGTAATGTACTCATCTGCTTGGAATGAAAGAACTTTTGCATGTTTTTGTCTTAGTCTTTTTGTAGATATTTTTCTCTGAAATGTTCGTCTATCTTCCCACGTTTCTTTTTATTCTGTGAGTAAGAGAGGGCATATTCGTGCCTGAATGACTTGCATCTAGCTTTTGAGCTGGCTGTCCTATACTTCGCGTGAAGGGCCTATATACTGTAGCCACATGGAGTTAACTTCTATCCCGTCGACCATAGGAGATACTGGGACCATGAAGGAGAACTTGGACAAAGGAGCAGTATCCTTTGGATGGTTTAGTAATTGTATCTCCCATTTACACTTTGTGATAAGGGATCTCTGGAAATAATTAACCATCCTGATTGTTTTCACTATCTGATGGCGTTCCTTTATATCTGGTCCCCTAGATGCTAGCTTCCTTCCCCTCCGGTGTCCTGACCAACTATTCATAAGTTCGGGGTTGGAGTTTGGAAGGCTAGCTTGGCCTTAGGTCGGGCATTCGTGGTCCCATGACCAGGCCTACTTACCTTGGGCATCCACCGTTAGATCGTTACGGTTGCTAGAGGGGGGGTGAATAGCAATTTTCGAATCGTTCTCTACCTACGTTGTTAGTGCGCAAGCGGAAATACAATAAAAACTAAACTAAAACAATAAACAACGCTAACAAACCTATTTATGTGGTTCGGAGATGAAGACTCCTACTCCATGACAGTCCGTAAGGTGGACGATTCCTCGATCCTTCGGCGGATCACTCCCCGGATGCCCTCCGGCTAGCTCACGTAGCTCCTTGTGGGCGGAGAAACCTTGCCACAACCTTGAGTACGTAATCTGAGCACTTAGATTACTAATGAGCTCTAACCAAGCTCATTTCGTCAGAGATCCCAGCCAAAACGAAGCCCTCTTAAATAGGACTTACCTTCTGTTTGACCGCCACTAGTCGACTACCCCCAGGGCAGTCGACTGGTCCCACTGAAATTCGACCGTTGTAACTCAACATTCGAATTTCAGCCTACTCAACCAGACGCTACCAGTCGACTACTCCCAGGGTAGTCGACTGCTCCCAAGGCAGTCGACTGCTCCCAGGTTGACTACATTCTGTGAGTTTATCAGTCGACTGTCCCAAGGGCAGTTGACTTGTCCTCTCACACACCTAAGGTTTCCCTTCCCGAGTACACTTCTCTCAGCATTCGAACCCTAGGATTCCCCGAGTACAATCACACAGCACTCGTACCCTCACGACTCAGCTGACCCCTCATCATCAGCCTCGACTATTACCTTCGCGCCCTCTTCATTTTCGGCTCCCGTCCCTCGGATGCACACAAGCCTCCAGCTTGCCTCCATGCCATCCTTCACGTATGTCTCGAAGTCCGCGCCCTCGGCTCATCGTCCCTGCAATCTATAGTCCCTCAGGTGCGCACACATGCCTCCAGCTTGTCTCCATGCCACCCTTCACCGTACCAAGGCCGCCCAGCTAAGTCAATATGTGTAACTTGCACATCTTGCACACTCCAATACACATATTAGAACACAAGGGTAAACCTAACTTAAACCCTTTGCCCAAACATCAAAACACATGGTCACTCCGGACCATAGATTGCCTCAACAATCTCAGCATTTTTGATGTTTGGCAATACGTTTAAGTTAGGGAAAACAAATAGTAATAAGTAGCAATAACAATGCTAAACAATCATTTGGACTTACGTTGCCAAGACTCCATCTTGGACTTATACCGCTAATGCACATGCAATGCAATCATGGATCCTATCCCAAGGTATTCCACACCTAACCCTCCCAAGTTAGGACTTTTCACCAAAATGGGCTTTTTAAAGCTTCTCCAAAGCTCCCCCTACATTGAACTTACAAAGGCTTTTTAAGAACCTCTCCAAGGTTCCCCTTACGCCAAGAATGGAGTAACCATGTTCCCCCTTCACCTAGTCTCCCCCTAGACCTAGGATTTCCTTGCAAAGGTGTGTTTGGTTTCCCAAATTAAACCCAACACTTCTCTCCCTTTGCCTAACATCAAAAAGACTCCAATAATATCCCAATTATTGGATCTTTTAATCCCTAATGATCCTAAACACAGTGTACTAGCCCCCCATACACTTGTTTTACATCATTTGGACACCAATCAGCTACTAGATACATAATCCAGCCCTGACCAGTTGACTGATACTCTGAAAATCAGATTTTCAGCATTTCTGACTCCAAATTCAAAAATGCATAACTAATTCTGTTGGGACCGGGTGCATGTTGACATGGATGCGGGTTCGTAATTTTAAAATTAATTACGTGCAGTGGAAGGTTTAGCATAAATAATTTCTCAAATTATTTAACCACACATCTAAGCATGCAACTTTATCTTGTGTAGACATGATCATATATTTAAAATTTTGCAGAAACGTAAACTAATTTACGTATTACCTCGCGTAACTCGAAGGAAGGGACGAGACCCAACCGTAAGCGTCCCTCGGAAGCTCCGCCTCTATTCGCGTCCACGCCGAGTATCTTCGGGATGACTTCGCAAAGCCACGAGTTTCGTGTTCTCGAGAACTACTAGATTCTCCGAGAACGCGACAAGAAAACCAAGAGAGAAGTAATCACATCGGAAAAACTCACTACCAAGGTTGGCCGGAATCACAATTCCGGCGAGAAGGAGGAAGATGACTTGCGCCCAATCCCAAGGTGATAATGGCCGGAGAGGAAGATCGTCCCAACGGAAGAACTTTGTCGCCTCGGTGCTTCTCCTTGTGCTCACGGCAAGAAGAAGGGAGAAGAGCCTTGTGGCCGACCAAGAGAAAGAAGGGAGGAGAGGGAGAGAGCCCAGGCAAGAATACTTCGATTGATTTCCAAGCCTTGCCTTGGGTCCTTTATATAGTGGTCTCTCAACCGCCAAGTCTCTTTTTTCTTATGGAATAAATTTTCTATGACTTATTCCATCATGCCAAGTTTTATCATATTTTAATTCATGATAAAAACCGACCAAGTCTCCTTTTTTCTTATGGAATAAATTTTCTTATCATGGTAAATCAATCCTTGATTGATTTTATAAAATAAAATAAACCAATCCATGGTTCATTTTAATTTCCATGAAAAATAAACCAAACCTTGGTTTATTATATAAAAATTTATATCATCCATAATTTTATAAAACAAACCACACTTGGTTTATTTTATAAATTGAACCAAAAATTTGGTTCTCTCCCTTTGTTGTGGTCGGCCAAGCAAAGAGGATGGAGACCCTCTTTGGCCGGCCCATCCAAGCCACACCCCAATGAATTAAACTTATTTAATTCATCTATTAAGTCTTCAAAAGACTTAGCCATTTTACGCTTCCGATGCGTCTTTAAAAAATTCAGATTCGACTTATCGTTTGGCTCAACCAAACCTAATCTCTCTTGATTGGAAAATCTAATTTTCAACTCGTTTTAAATCCCTCGGATTACTCATAGTGCGTGTGACTAAATAGGCTTTCGATTTATGTTGGCCGTCTATAATTAATCAACTATAGAACGATCATGAGTGGCACCTAGTAGTACATCATGATCCCCAATTAATCGAAAGATCAACGGTTGACCTCAGAAACAATTCTGAAACCCTTCAGCAGCTATAATGAATCGTGCCCCATTCCCTTCACCATCTTATACCCACTTGGTTCTGGACATGGTCTATGTGTGTCAGTCCCCACTAGGCTGACTACGTCACACCTAGCCCAAGTAACGTTTTCTCGTCCTACAGATTCTAATTACTCTCATGTATTTAAGAGATTCATACTCTAAACATGTCATGCTCTGGCCAGAGGCTTCGAGTAACAATCCGACGATAGGCCTTTGGTATACATCTCCTCGCAAGGAGTGGTGAATCCTTTGTAGGCTGTTCAAACATCTTCGGGCACTTCGGCTTATACCCAATCATCCTGGGTCCACACCTCCTTGGAGATGCTTGCTTAAGATGTCAAAGTATAAGTCTCTATGACCAAGATGACTTGAACACCGCAAGTCAAAGGAACATCGCACTTAAGCTGCAGTAAGAACTTCACTGACATATCTATATGTAGACTACCATATGAAGTTTTACAGCCAGTCACTCCAATGAACTAGTTCCCTTAACTAGCATTCATGTTTATCTCCGGATATCTCAATGTCACCAGCTAGTGAGAATCAGCTAATTAGAGAATAACTCATACTAGTCTCAACAGAATTGATAGCGTCCGTATTTATCAATTTATCGACTAGGGACAATTTCAATACTTCACAATTACACATGTAGAGATAATCACTAGTTGTGAATTCATCACAAATTCTCTCATGCTGTGAATTATATTGCGGACATTCAGTAAATGAGTTTAAGATCTCAATCAAATACATAAACATGTATACTCAAATAGTGAATATTCATTTATTAAAATAAATGATTACAATCATAAGGCGATTGCCTTAGGACATTTTTCTCATATCACTAACAAATTCTACAAGTCTCCAAAAATTTTCAAATTTTATGGAGAAGTTTGTGGTACCCATATCTACTTGGGAAAAATACATTCAACAATGTATCTATCACCATTCCCAAGTTTGACATAAAACCCAAAATTTCCTATGAAAATTAAGGCAAACAAGAGTCAACCTCCCCCTTTACCTATGCCTTCTCCCAATTTTCAATTTACCAAGGTTAAGTTCTACCCAACTTAACACCATGACACCAAGGTTAAGTCATACCCCAACTTTATACCACAATTTCTTTCCCTTTTTACACCATCAAGGATTGCCTCAAGCAACCTTACCCCTAGTGCCAAAAAGAACTCAATAAAATCCGAAAAAATCTAAAAATTTACAAGCACATTTGTTAGGATATACCCTATCCTAGAAAAATATGATTCCATGAAAAATATCAAATGTGCTTGACTTTAGGTACATTCTCTAATTTCCTCAAAAATGGTCATTTGTATCAACTTTGAAATCTATCTATAATTCCATGTGTTTGCTAAGGCTAACCATTATAATTTGACACATGGAATTGTCCTCAACTCTCCCATTTTTATCTCCTAATCCTAGATACATATTGGAAGCTTTCATATCCTTTCACTCATCAAGAGCTTATCATTCAATCTCATCCAATGAATCTTAAGCATTCATCAATCCTCTTTTAATTTTATGATATTAATAAAGTCTTATCCCATAAAATCAATATTAAATCACAAGGCAAACCTTGATTCAAAGAATATGAAATATAACCAAGGATTTTAATTTAAGGTCATATCCTATCATCCAATAATAATTTATGACCTTTAAACTATATACTAACATAAAGTCTCATAAGGTAACATGATCCTTTCCTATGCTTCCAATTTTGCAATTGCTTATTATCTACTATGCATTTTTCACTTAATCCTACGGGGGTAGTCGACTGCTAAAACAAACAGAGAGTTTCCAGTGGCAAATTCACCTGGATCAGTCGACTAGTTATCCACCAGTCGACTGATACCTGAATTTTAGGTTTTCAGTCTAAATTCAAAAATGCCTAATTAATTCAACAAATCTCCAAAAATTCTAAAATTTCGTGGGGAGATTTGTGGAACCTATATCTACTTGGGAAAAATATATTTCCAAATAAATGTACTCTAAATCCCAAGATTAGCACGAAACTCAACTCTTCCTAAATTATATCATTTAACCTTTCTCGAAAGTCCTAATTTAGGCCTCTCCTTGATATATCTTCTCATTTCTGACCATAATACATTTCTAGTACTGAATTATATGGTATTTACCCATTAAACCCTAATTTTATCAAATATAAGCCTATTTTCATCTTTTTCTCCATAAATCTCCTTTTTAATGTGACAATTCCCTAGGATTAAGACTTAGCCTAGTCTTCCAATCCCTTTGGCACATTTCATCTAATTTCCTAGGAGAAAATTTCCCGAGATCCATTCACCATGGACCCCAAAGGCTCTTAGAGCTCCCCCTTGAGCTCTTGGCCCTAGCCACCTCCCTAGGTGACTCAATCCACACTAGACCACACCGGTGTGCCCCCGGTGATCCTTGGCCTACAAAATGAACCCTCTTAATTTTAGACACTTTGTCTTTGGTTAAGTCATTTTCTTTCCCTTTGAATGACACCCCCTTGCCATTTTTGGATTTCTCCTTTTTGCCATAATCATATGCTTCCCCAGCATATTTCTTTCCCTTGCATTGGAGACCTTAGACCGGTTTCCAAACCCCGATCTATCATAGTTGGGTTTTAAACTACCCAACATCATATCTAAACCCTTAGATCCAACCTTGAATCTTTCTAGGGTTTTCTCCAATGTATCAAGTCTTGCTCTCAAGGCTTGATTTTCCTTTTCTAGACTTCTAAACCTAGAGTCCATATGTCCACTTTGGATATTCCTAGACCTATCCATTTTTCTAGGCATATGTTTCCCTTTCTTGGGATTTATGCCTTGATCCTTAGATACAAAGGTCTTAGGTTTATTATGATGCATGTTTTTCCTAGGGTTTTGATCTACCTTGTTAACCCTATTCCTATCATGATATTTAGATCTATGATTATGCACAAGCAAACATTCCTCATTAATTCTATCATGCATGGAGGAATAATTGACATTATTTTTATGCATGGAGGAACTTAAATTTGAATTACATTTGAATTTAAGGTTAGGGATTACCTCCCTTACCCTTGTAGTTCCTCATTGATGTGAGCTCCTTTTCTTTCTTTCCTCCTTCTCCCATCTTCTCAATTGCTCCATTTTCTTTAGCTCTCCTTTCCTTGGACATTTTGTGTGATAATGCCCTAGTTTTCCACATGTGAAGCATCTAATCTTCTTTCTTCTCTCTTGGGCTTCTCCATTCCTATAACCCATATTAGATTTAAAAGAACTTGAAATGGGTTAAGAGTTTACCTCCTTTTTCTTACCCTTTGGACACTTGTCCTTGTAGTGACCCTTTTCATTGCACCCAAAGCATATAATATGATCCTTTGTCTTTGCTTTGGTAGAGGTTGGAGCTTCTTCTTGTTCTTGTGTGGATGAGGGTCTCTCCTCCCCCTCAATCCTTGAACTTGACACCTCCTCTTCTTCTCTTGATGAGGTGGATGACCTTTTACTTAATTCTTCTACCTCACTTGAAGAAATTGGCAATTCCTTTTCTTTCTCTTCTTCTTGAGCCATTGAACTCACTTCTTTTTGAGCTAGTGTACGACTTTCACGAAATGCTACCAATTTGTTCCATAGCTCATGTGCATTGTGATACTCTCCTACACCACTTAACACATTAGTAGGCAAAATGTTAAGTAAAATTTCAATTACCTTTTCATTTGCCTTTGATTGATTTTGTTGCTCTTGATTCGAATATCTAGGCCTAAGCTTCCTCCCGTGCTTATCCTTTGGAATTTCGAATGGCTCTTCAAGCGCAAGCCTAAGGTCCCACTCCATTCCGAACCATGTCTCTATCCATGTCCTCCAATATCCGAAATCTTCATTGTCGTAGGGAGGTGGAGTGTAGATGTCATCACCCAACTTATCTTCCATTGTTTTCTCCTCTAGCTTTTGCTCCTTTGGCGATTATTCCAATCAAGAGCGAACCTCGCTCTGATACCACTCGTTAGATCGTTACGGTTGCTAGAGGGGGGGGGTGAATAGCAATTTTCGAATCGTTCTCTACCTACGTTGTTAGTGCGCAAGTGGAAATACAATAAAAACTAAACTAAAACAACAAACAACGCTAACAAACCTATTTACGTGGTTCGGAGATGAAGACTCATACTCCACGACAGTCCGTGAGGTGGATGATCCCTCGATTCTTCGGCGGATCACTCCCCGGATGCCCTCCGGCTAGCTCCCGTAGCTCCTTGTGGGTGGAGAAACTTCGCCACAACCTTGAGTAGGCAATCTGAGCACTTAGACTACTAATGAGCTCTAACCAAGCTCATTTCGTCAGAGATCCCAGCCAAAACGAAACCCTCTTAAATAGGACTTACCTTCTGTTTGGCCTCCACTAGTCGACTGGTCCCACTGAAATTCGATCGTTGTAACTCAACGTTTGAATTTCTGCCTACTCAACCAGCCGCTACCAGTCGACTGCTCCTAGGGCAGTCGACTGGTCCCAGGTTCACTACATTCTGTGAGTTTTATCAGTCGACTGCCCCAAGGGCAGTCGACTGGTCCTCTCACACACCTAAGGTTTTCCTTCCCGAGTACACTTCTCTCAGAACTCGAACCCTAGGATTTCCCGAGTACAATCATTCAGCACTCGTACCCTCACGACTCAGCTGACTCCTCATCAGCACATCGACTATTGCCTTCACGCCCTCTTCATCTTCGGCTCCCGTCCCTCGGATACACACAAGCCTCCAGCTTGCCTCCATGCAATCCTTCATGCATTCCTTGAAGTCCGCGCCCCTCGGCTCATCGTCCCTGCTATCCATAGTCCCTTAGGTGCGTACACAAGCCTCCAGCTTGTCTCTATGCTACCCTTCACCGTACCAAGGCCGTCCAGCTAAGTCAATATGTGTAACCTACACATCCTGCACACTCCAATACACATATTAGAACACAAGGGTAAACCTAACTTAAACCCTTTGCCCAAACATCAAAACACATGGTCACTCCGACCATAGATTGCCTCAACATCCGCAGCACTGTGACCATGCCTACTCACCTCGGGCATTCGCAGCACCACGAGGTAGTAGGGTTTATGCAGCTCCTGGTTGGGCATCCGCAGCACCACGACCAAGCCTACTCACCCCGGGCATCCGCAACACCGCGAGGTGGTAGGGTTTAAGAAGCTCCTGGTCGGGCATCAGCAGCACTGCGAGGTAGTAGGGTTTTAGCAGCTCCTGGTCGGGCATCCGCAATACCACGACCAGGCCTACTCACATCGGGCATCTGCAGCACTGCGAGGTAATAGGGTTTAGGCAGCTCCTGGTGGGCATCCGCAGCACCACGACCATGCCTACTCACCTCGGGCATCTGCAACACCGCAAGATAGTAGGGTTTAGATAGCTCCTGGTCGGGCATCTGCAACACCATGACCAGGCCTACTCACCTCGAGTATCCACAGCATCGTGAGGTAGTAGGGTTTAAGTAGCTCCTGGTCGGGCATCCGCAGTACCATGACCATGCCTACTCACCCCGGGCATCCGCAGCACCACGAGGTAGTAGGGTTTAAGCAACTCCTGTCAGGCATCCACAGCACCATGACCAGGCCTACTCACCTCAGTCATCCGCAGTACCGCGAGGTAGTAGGGTTTAAGCAACTCCTGGTCGGGCATCCACAGCACCACGACCAGGTCTACTCACCTCGGGCATACTCAGCACCGCGAGGTAGTAGGGTTTAAACAACTCTTGGTCGGCCATCTGCAGCACCACGACCAGGCATACTCACCTCGGGCATCCGCAACCCCGCGAGGTAGTAGGGTTTAAGCATCTCCTGGTCGGGCATCTGCATCACCATGACCAGACCTACTCATCTCGGGCATCCGCAGCACCGCGAGATAGTAGGGTTTAACCAGGCAATTACTCGGGGTCTTTTAAGAGGCATCTCGTTTGCTTCTTTGATTACTGAAACTGTAGAGCAGTGCCAACAAGTATACAAATACATTTGGACATCTCAAAATCTCTCTGAGTACGATAGGGTCGGAGATGATTGGCATGTCATGGTCTCTCCAACCCCTTGCCTTTGTCATCCTCCAGATAATAGCTACCTCCAGTGAGCTTCCTGGTGACGATGTAGGGTCCACCCCACTACGGCTCCAGCTTTTTGGGATCATCGATAGGCTTGATCCTCTTCCAGACTTTGTCTCCGACTTGAAAGCTACGGGTAATCACCCGATGATTGTATGTTTGTTGCATACGCTGCCTGTAGGCTAGTAACCGAGCGGTTGCTTTGTCTCGCACTTCTGCCACCAGATCCAGATCGATCAACCACTCTTGATCAATGTCTTCTTTGTTATAATAATGCCACCGGATAGACTCCTCACCTACTTCCATCGGGATCACGACTTCAGCTCCATACATAAGCTGAAAAGGACTCTGACCTGTTCCTTCTCTTGGAGTGGTATGGTAGGACCACAGAATGTTGGGGAGCTCTTCGACCCAGCTACCTCCAACGTGCTCTAGCTTTATCTTGAGTCCTCTAAGGATTTCTCGGTTAACGACATCGGCTTGGCCATTGCCTTGAGGGTATGCGACCGACGTGAAGGCTTGGTGAATACCTAGCCCCTCACACCATTCTTTGAGCTTGTGCCCTGGAAACTGCCTTCCATTATCCGACACTAGCTTGTGAGGGATGTCGTATCTACAGACAATATCCTTACATAGGATCTTCATCACCGCGGCCTCCGTGATGTGTGATGCAAGTATATCAAACTCACCTACGGGGTATAAAGGTCATAAATCTCTGAACTTGAATGATCACCAAACCGTAAGCAAATAAAATACCTTCTGTATGCGTATGTCATCCAAATGCAACAATCATAACTCAAACAAGTGCAATAAACATAAACAAATGCAATCTATGCAATCGTGCACGTGATGCAATGACATGGTTACCCCTGACGCTAGTCAACCATCGTCACCGATCATGGGTGAGGTCGAGTGGGTAGGACTATGACAACTGTACGTACTCTGCCATCATTGCTCCTGAGTGATCAAGTGGACAGGATGCTAGCGGAGAATATACTCATCCTACCCCAAATCATATGGGGGAGCACCACTCTGATCTCCTCTTATCGAGGAGGGATCCCTATCTGCTACCACATTGCTGATACCACTACTCATAAGCGGTCGAGTGGAGCCTTGACATGACAACTACACACACCCTCTTAATAGAACCACTAACCCATGAGTGGCAACGTGTGCAGATCCTGATATGACTAACGGCCCATCTCAACCACAAGGAAGCCAAGGATCATCAGTTATGCAATAATGCAAAGATAGTATATAATGTTAACACATGCAACACCCATCAAGAAAATCTTAATATGACATGCATAGGTCTAAAGCATAAATCATAACCTACTAGGCATGCCATAATGCTAAGTATCAATAAATGTCAAGTATATGACATGTAAATATTCCTATGCACACATACTCTAACAGAATAAGAGTATCAAACATAGAGACTATATTGGAAATAAACTTTGAGTATGTCAAAATGTCAAGCAGTAAGTATCAAGCTAGATTAAAAAAAAGCAGATAAAGATAAATCCTACTACTATCTATAAAAGAAACCATGCATAGAAACCTGACAATATCTATAGAGATAAGTCAGAAGGTATCCACTTCGTAATATATTATGTATCCGAGAGAATCTCCACAGTCAAACACATGCACACCATCAATCTCATATATCAAGGACATAGCTTAGCTATTTATACAATAACAAATTAGCTAAGCAAATACTAATCATGATTAGGATACGTCCCAATTATAATATCTAAATTAAATCTAAACACTCTAGGTTCCATCTTTTCCTATTTATCACAATTAGGTTATTACGTAAATTCCTGAATAAAACTCATGACATACCCAAAACACAAGGCAGAACTTGGAATATCAACAAAGGAACAACATCAATAGACCACAACCAGATTTAAAGCACCTCTATTAGACTTTCAATCTCCCATCACAATGGTATGACATTGACACCATACCATGCCAACATTCGCAGAACTTCAACACGTTTTAAAGTGTTTTAAGACCAACTTCAATGGGTTGTATTAGAAGCTACGTTGTAGTGTTTCTAGCTTTAGTGTTCAAATACAGAAAACAATGTGAGTTCAAAGAGAAGATATAACGTTCATATGAGAGCATCCCTATTCAGGCTACTAGAGAAAGATCAAATTCACAAGAGCTTTAAAAAAATTGATTTGCATGATATTATACTCGCAATCTTGGAAAGACATGATGCAATAAATCATATTTGCTGCTCTTAAAGCTCCTCGTGCTATCTCCCTCATCATCTCTACTTCTTTCCCACCCCTCGAAGTATATGCACACTTGTTGAATGACCCAAACACTGAGGAGTAATTCAAGGTAAAACATACAAAATCCTATGAAATAGAAATCTAACAATGATGCAAATGCAAAGTACTGCAATCTTTATGGGTGGATTGGTGCCTCATTTGCTAATGAACTAGAATAATTCCATGATCAACATCTACAAAACTCACAGTTATTCCCCTCCTTGCATATGACAATTAGAAAGGAGAACACAAGGGAAGCTAGGAAGATTCAGTGGCATGCCAAGAGAAAAGCTTACCTGATTGGAGTCGGAGAACACCAAATCGTCGGCAGCCCCCTCCAAGCTCGGATCACCTACCCTAGGTCCAAGGAGAAGACTAGGTGAAGCCTCGGCGCCGACTTAATCACAAGGAGAGGAAACATTGAGGAGTTGGGTGTCAGCGCGCAATGGGAAAAGAAGATCACGAGGAGGAAGAAACTGTCAGGGATCTTTTGGCGTCGAGCGAAACCAAGAGGGAAGGATTGTGTCGCAACATAGTAGCAGACAGGGATCCCTCCTCTTTCCCGTGATACGAGGAGATGAGAGCGGTGCTCTCCCATATGATTTGGTGTAGGATGGATGTGTCTGTTGGGAACGAGATGGCTAGAGAGGGGGGGTGAATCTGGTCGGACACAAAACTTTTGAGCTTTTCAAATCTATTCTGCACTTCAGAGTTAGGCAGCGGAAGCAAATGCAGAAACAGAAAACTAAAAACAACAACCCAAAGCAAAGGAAAGCAAACCGACGCTAACACCTCGATATACAAGGTTCAGGGATAACTTGCCCCTACTCCTTGGCGTGCCCGTAAGGTGGGCGATCCCTTGATCGTCGGCAGATCAAGCCCCCGGTGAACACCGGATAAGATAGAGCCTCCTTCTCGGTGGAGAAACCTCTCCACAGATCTCACGGATGATGGAACTTGAGTACAGGAGATCACACAAGAAGGAACACTCACAAAGCTCTCATAGGAATGCAACAAGATCGCTCAAGCACAAAGCAACAGAGAGCACGAACACAGCCCAGCCAAACTTCCCAAGTTTCTGTCTTGTTCGCCTCGTTCCTCTGCATCCAGCTTTGTCTCTTAAGCTCCTGCTCAACGTCGCCAACTCCATCAGCACCACTGACTCACACCCTGTCCCACTGACCTCTCTGAGCGCTCAGTCCACTGGACACTCCTCCAGCTGAGCCTCCGTCAGTTGCCAGCCGCGCCTTCGTCAGTTGTTAGTTGCGCCAGACGCCGTTGAGACCTGAAAACACAATAGATCCAAACCTGCTCCAAGGAAAGCCTCCCATTGACCCTCCTTGAGTGTTTGAATCACCTGTTATCACGTGCACACTCCAACAGAGGCTTAGCAATGCATATCAAAAAGAAATCAGCAAGTAGCAGAGAATCGGCAGTGAAAACAGACTTCTGACAGCATATTTGAATTAAAGTTCTGCTCCTGATCGGTCACCAGACCGATCAGGAAGGAGCCTGATCGGTCACCAGACCGATCCAACAGTTTTCTGCACACTCCTGATTGGTCCCCAGACCAATCAGGTTCCTGCCTGATTGGTCACTAGACCAATCAGGCTCCAGCCTGATCGGTCACCAGACCAATCAGGCTGCTTCCAGACCGATCAGGAGTCATCCTGATCGGTGATAGTGAGAACCTTGCGACAAATGATCGTTCACTAGACCGATCTGAACAGTATCCCTGATCGGTCACCAGACCGATTAGGAGCAAATCAGCAGGGGAACTCAACTCACTGTGGGCTCCCTGATCGGTCACCAGACCGATCAGGAGCTGTGCAGTGAGTGAAACACACACTCCCTGATCGGTCACCAGACCGATCAGACATCGCTGGATCGGTCACCAGACCGATCCACGAAGGAGCAGCGTGCCAACTCCCTGATCGATCACCAGACCGATCCAGGGACGCAGACCTAGCCTTCCAAGCTAGGATTTCATCCACCTTAGCCCTCCAAGCTAAGGATTTTTCACCTAACCCTCCAAGTTGGGAATTTGCACCTAACCCTCCAAGTTAGGACTTTTCACCTAGCCCTCCAAGCTAGGACTTTTCACCCAACTCTTCCGGATTAGGACTTTCCAAACCTAGCCCTCCAAGCTAGGACCTGACCCTCCAAGCCAGGACTTTTTCACCTAACTCTCCAAGATGGACTTTTCACCTAACCCTCCAAGTTAGGACTTTTCACCTAACCCTCCAAGTTAGGACTTTTCACCTAGCCCTCCAAGCTAGGACTTTTCACCTAGCCCTCCAAGCTAGGACTTTTCACCCACCTCTTCCGAATTAGGACTTTTCAACACCTGGCTTCACTCACCAGGACCCAGCTTCACTCACCGAGATTTCCAACACCTGACTTCACTCACCAGGACCCGGCTTCACTCACCGGGATTTCCATCACCTGGCTTCACTCACCAGGACCCGGCTTCACTCACCGGGATTTCAACCTAGCTTCACAAGCTAGGACCTGGCTTCACTCACCAGGGTTTCATGCCCAGTCCCCGACCAGGACTTTAACCCAAATTTGCTCAACCAAACTTAAATCATTGTCAAACACCAAAACAACAACCGGGCCAGACTACATCAACAATCTCCCCCTTTTTGTTGTTTGACAACCCGATTTAAGTTTAGGTATCAATCAATTGAAGTCCGTTCAATTCTCATAAGGGAATCATGATCCTCCCCCTATAATAACCATAAACTTAATCAGTCATTTTCTCCCCCTTTGTCAAACATCGAAAAGGGTATGGTTATTAAGTTTGAACATACCTCCCCCTGAAACACGGGTCTCTCTCCAAACCCAAAATAATCAAAGTGAAGTTTTGAATTGCACATGAAAACATATACAGAATAATATTATGGTCAAACATGTATATGTTTCATATGACAAGTAAGTCAAAAGATGATTTTGGAATTGCATATGAGAGACATATACCATAAATATATCATGGCAACAATGTATATGCATCATACGACAACATTTATCGCAGTTCCATCAGACTGATGATCGATACAGAAAAATTTCTGATTTATCTATGAACGATCAATTTTCAGAAAAAATTCTGTAATTCTGATTCGTTCAAGATTGGACTGCATTAACATTTGGACTTCCATGTGAAGACATATACAGAATATATCATGGTCAAATACGTATACGCTTCATAGGATGAGTAAGGAATGCAACTGTATCTGAAAAATAGTCCTGATTGGTCTCCGTGACCAACCAGGTCTGTTGATTACGTGATACAGAAGGATATCTGATTAGTCTGGGGAGCGATCAGATTTCAAAAAAAAATTTCTGAAACTCTGATACGTTCCTGATCAGACTGCATTAACAATTTACATTCCAGACTAGGGGTGTAAACTCTATTGAAATTCGTCATTTCAGAAAAATATCCGAAACACGACATTAAGAACAAGAGTCATGACTCAACAAACCTTTTCTTATGAATTTGAACATTCCAACATAGGTTTGTATCAAATCACTATTAAGTACCGGGTTTGTATCACTTGAACAATTTTATGCTCCCTTAGTACCAGGTTTGTACCAATGGGTGATCAAATATGTTTCAATTGTAAACGGATTGTATCATGTTTGTTTGTAGTATGATCATTAAACTGATACAATTTGATGAAAAGGGGATCGGACTGAGGAGTAGTCTGATACCTCTGATCATTGTTGTTCTGATCGGTCACCGGACCGATCAGTATGATTCCTGATCGGTCACCAGACCGATCAGGGTGAGTCCTGATCGGTCGGTGGACCGATCAGGTCTGATACAGTATGTTTTCTGAAACTGATCAGTTTCAGAAATAGATTTGTTTCACTGTACAATTTCAGAAACGAGATTTCAAAAACCCTAATTCAATTAGATTCAATCCCATTGATCCTAAAGGGTTTCTTTTAACCAAAAAGTATTTCCCAAACTAAAATAATCATCATGATTTGTGTCAAAGCATAGAGGTAATCCATTTGATTCTAAGGGTTCCCTTAATCAAAATATATGTCATGATTTGTGTTAGAGCATGATCAGTATTTTCTAAGCATGAAATTGAATATCAAAACGTGTTTGTATCAAAGCATGATCAGGTTCCTAAAATCTAAGTTGGATACTTCAAACCAGATTTGTATCAAGTCATGATAAGTATATTCCAAGCATGATCAGTGGGAAATCAAACAAGTCATGGAACTTAAAACATCATAATCTATGTGATCATGTTGTTCTGAACCAAAATTAGGTTTGTGTCAATTCCAATGGATGATCAAAATTTCAAAACATGCTTATTTCACATCATGATCAATTTCCAAATTCTGATCAGTTCAAGGTATGTTTATAACATGTTTGTACCAAGATTCCAAGGTTTGTATACATCCATCATAAAATTCATAATCATGAATAGCACATAGTGTAAATCATGGCATACTCATCTAGGTTCATCTCAAAAATAAGAACACTTAAGCCTAAGATATATCATGTGTTGTTGGCTAACTTCAAGACTTACAGTGAGCTATAGAGTTCAAACCTAATCATGGCATATTGAAGTTAAAACTCATGGATTGGATTGAAAAGTCATACTTCCAAGTGTGTATTACAGTCATGGTTCCAACCGATTTGAAATCAAGTTTGAGTTAGGCTTCCGAAATAGGTATGCATGCAATCATTTGAATAGAAAATTCACAGACATTGATAGCACACATGATGAATGCATAATTCTATTTGGTAAAGATGAACTAGACAATTCCTTCTTTATTTTGGAAGCAAACTTGATCATGGAAGAATTTTAATACTAAAGTAGATCATACTTAAACATCATTAAGTTCTTTGACACATGAATTCCATAAAAAGTACTAGCCAAGGGTTCATATTGTTATAAAAACTAAAACAATAGAGATCAAAGTATTTGAGTCGAATTTTCCATAACCAACCATGTGAATGACAATTTTTTTCTTGGTCATGGGTTTGGAGCACCAAATATCAACCTCCCATGTTGATAGATGCTCCCCCTCAAATAATGCTTATACAATTCGAAATATAGAGGTTTTGGGTACCCAAATTTTGGGACCTAAGGAATCTACAATGAAAGACTTTGGCACCCATGCCTTAGTCTTTTTCTTTCTAACCTTTTGAACCCTAGAGTCATTTGATGATCTAAATTGGGTTCTTGACATTAATGATACAAAGGTTGATTCTTTAGGTCGGTAACCTATACCGGCCCTATTGTAAACCGCCCTTTGGGAGTTTAAGATCATGTCTAATATTTTAGAGCTATTTGAAAACTTCTCAAGAATATTCTTGAGCTTTTCAACTTCGCTCCTTAAGTCCTTATTTTCATTTTCAAGGGACTTATCATGCATAACATCAATTACCTCATCCTTAGAGGTTTTCAATTTTTCTACCTCTACCTTTAAGGATTTAATCTTGTTCTTGGACTTCTTAAGCAACTTAGTTAGACACGGTATAGCTCTATAGCACTTATCTAACTCGGGAGAGATTACCTCTTTATCATCCGAAGATGATGAAGGCGCGGTTGAGGAGCTTGATTCGTCTCCACTCTCCTTGGATGATTCTTCTAAGGCTACGAGAGCCACATGACAGTGGTTCTTTTCCTCCTCCTTCTCCTTCTTCTTCTTCCTGTCACATGCCACAAAAGCCAACCCTTTCTCCTTTGGGCTTTGGTTAGAGATCTCATGTAGTTCCATTTCACAAAATAGATCTTCTAACTTAACAAAAGAAAGATCCTTGGAAACCTTGTAGGCATCCACCATGGATGACCACAAGGCATTCCTAGGGAAAGCTTTGAGCACATACCTCACAATGTCTCGGTTTTCTACCTTTTCATTTATGGAGTGTAGACCATTCAAGACTTCTTTGAACCGTCCATGGAGTTTACTTACAGTTTCATTTTCTCCCATGGTGAGACTTTGAAGTTGGTTGAGAAGGAGATCCTTCTTGGTTGTCCGAGTTTCATGAGTCCCTTCATGGAGCTCAATAATCTTATTCCATAGATCTTTAGCACTTGTGAAATGACCCACCTTGACCAACTGATCCTTGGTCATACCACATTGCAAGGTGACGATAGCTTTGGCATTAGCTTCCCCCTTCTTGACTTGCTCAGCCGACCAACTAGAAAACTCAAGCTCCATTCCCTCATGATCCTTTGGAGGGGAGAAACCCTCCTTCACTGAGAACCATATGCTCATGTTGGTTTTGAGGTAGAACTCCATCATTGACCTCCAATATGGAAAATCAGTGCCGTCGAGGAATGGAGGTCGATTTGTGCTCAATCCTTCTCTTCCAGCCATCTTGTTGTAAGCTCTCGGATGTTAAGCCGTGAACAGAGCCCCAAGCTCTGATACCACTTGTTGGGAACGAGATGGCTAGAGAGGGGGGGGTGAATCTAGTCGGACACAAAACTTTTGAGCTTTTCAAATCTATTCTGCACTTCAGAGTTAGGCAGCGGAAGCAAATGCAGAAACAGAAAACTAAAAACAACAACCCAAAGCAAAGGAAAGCAAACCGACGCTAACACCTCGATATACAAGGTTCGGGGATAACTTGCCCCTACTCCTTGGCGTGCTCGTAAGGTGGGCGATTCCTTGATCATCGGCAGATCAAGCCCCGGTGAACACCGGATAAGATAGAGCCTCCTTCTCGGTGGAGAAACCTCTCCACAGATCTCACGGATGATGGAACTTGAGTACAGGAGATCACACAAGAAGGAACACTCACAAAGCTCTCATAGGAATGCAACAAGATCGCTCAAGCACAAAGCAACAGAGAGCACGAACACAGCCCAGCCAAACTTCCCAAGTTTCTGTCTTGTTCGCCTCGTTCCTCTGCATCCAGCTTTGTCTCTTAAGCTCCTGCTCAACGTCGCCAACTCCATCAGCACCACTGGCTCACACCCTGTCCCACTGACCTCTCTGAGCGCTCAGTCCACTGGACACTCCTCCAGCTGAGCCTCCGTCAGTTGCCAGCCGCGCCTTCGTCAGTTGCCAGTTGCGCCAGACGCCGTTGAGACCTGAAAACACAATAGATCCAAACCTGCTCCAAGAAAAGCCTCCCATTAACCCTCCTTGAGTGTTTGAATCACCTGCTATCACCTGCACACTCCAACAGAGGCTTAGAAAAGAAATCAGCAAGTAGCAGAGAATTGACAGTGAAAACAGACTTCTGACAGCATATTTGAATTAAAGTTCTGCTCCTGATCGGTCACCAGACCGATCAGGAAGGAGCCTGATCGGTCACCAGACCGATCCAGCAGTTTTCTGCACACTCCTGATTGGTCCCTAGACCAATCAGGCTCCTGCTTGATTGGTCACCAGACCAATCAGGCTCCAGCCTGATCGGTCACCAGACCAATCAGGCTGCTTCCAGACCGATCAGGAGTCATCCTGATCGGTGATAGTGAGAACCTTGCGACAAATGATCGTTCACTAGACCGATCTGAACAGTATCCCTGATCGGTCACCAGACCGATCAGGAGCAGATCAGCAGGGGAACTCAACTCACTGTGGGCTCCTTGATCGGTCACCAGACCGATCAGGAGTTGTGCAGTGAGTGAAACACACACTCCCTGATCGGTCACCAGACCGATCAGACATCGCTGGATCGATCACCAGACCGATCCACGAAGGAGCAGCGTGCCAACTCCCTGATCGATCACCAGACCGATCCAGGGACGCAGACCTAGCCTTCCAAGCTAGGATTTCATCCACCTTAGCCCTCCAAGCTAAGGATTTTTCACCTAACCCTCCAAGTTGGGAATTTGCACCTAACCCTCCAAGTTAGGACTTTTCACCTAGCCCTCCAAGCTAGGACTTTTCACCCAACTCTTCCGGATTAGGACTTTCCAAACCTAGCCCTCCAAGCTAGGACCTGACCCTCCAAGCCAGGACTTTTTCACCTAACTCTCCAAGATGGGACTTTTCACATAACCCTCCAAGTTAGGACTTTTCACCTAGCCCTCCAAGCTAGGACTTTTCACCTAGCCCTCCAAGCTAGGACTTTTCACCCACCTCTTCCGAATTAGGACTTTTCAACACCTGGCTTCACTCACCAGGACCCGGCTTCACTCACCGGGATTTCCAACACCTGGCTTCACTCACCAGGACCCGGCTTCACTCACCGGGATTTCCATCACCTGGCTTCACTCACCAGGACCCGGCTTCACTCACCAAGATTTCAACCTAGCTTCACAAGCTAGGACCTGGTTTCACTCACCAGGGTTTCATGCCCAGTCCCCGACCAGGACTTTAACCCAAATTCGCTCAACCATACTTAAATCATTGTCAAACACCAAAACAACAACCGGGCCAGACTGCATCAACAGTGTCCTCCGCCAGCATCCTGTCCACTCAGTCACTCAGGAGTAGTGAAGGCAAAGTGCGTACAGTTGTCAAAGCTCTACCCACTCGACCTCACCCATGACCGGTGATGGTGGTTGACTAGTGCCAGGGGTGACCATATCATTACATCATGTGCACGATTACATAGATTGCATTTGTTTGTGTTTGTTGCACTTGTTTAAGCTATGATTGTGTATTTGGATGGCATGCACATACAAGAGGTATTTTATTTATTTATGATCTGGTGACTATTCAGGTTTGGAGATTTATGACATTTATACCCCATAGGGTAAGTTTGATATGAGTATGTACTTACATGTAGTGTACCGATCATGTATTCTGATTTTCCTTATAAGACTGTATTTGCTTATTTATGTACTGTTGTTGTATGACCGTTTTACAGTCATGCATATCTATCTGTTTATATACCTATGAAGTCCCCCTGAAATCACAATCGTTTATTTATTTTTTTCCTTTTCAGGATGATATCGCCAGGAGAGCCTAGCAGTCAGTCCCACTTACCTCGTAGTGGTTTCGTTTTGGGGTCTTCATTTTACTTTGGTTATGATTGGGATGTACTTGTATTATATATATATTTTGTGGACTTATGCATGTTATGGATTTATATATTTGCATTGTCTGTCTGCCTAGAAGGCACTTTGGAGTTCAATTTTGCAGTGATCGCGACAGTATACTTTTTGGTGATGGTGATGGATATTTGTTTTCTTTCTTTACTTGTTATTTACTATATTATTGGATGAGATATGTGTGGAGGTCATATTATGTATGTACAAAATTCATACTATTCATCGTACAAGGGAGGTGTTGTCCGATCTCGTTAGACATACAGATCCTTGGGGCATGACAATTTATTAGATATTAGAGCGAGGTTGGTGAGTAAACTTGGGTATTTGTGGATTTTTACCGATTTTATCTGATATAAATTTATTCGATACCAGATCGATTTTGCGATACTTGTTGGTTTTGGTATTTTGAAGTTTTATGAATTTTATTTTGGAGTCATTTACTTTGGGACTTAGCGACGACGGGACATCTCTAAGCGGCAAATAGGTAAATTAGTAAAGATTTGTAGACTTGAACTTTTCATGATATTTGGTACTGTCTTAACAGGATGCCTTACCGTATTGAGTTGACTCTACCTCATAGACGTGGTGGTCATGGGCGACCACCTATGCGGCCACGCGATGCAGTAGGGGCTAGGATTGCCGGTCAGGCGGTGGGTCTCCTGAGATGTTGACTGAGGCAACCCCAGTTCACCAGAGTATTCTAGGGGGTCTGGATCTTTAGCCAATGGGGGTTCCTTCCCCATTTCAGTCATCGAATCCCACAGTTTCACTAGTGCCATCTATTGCAGTGATTTTCACAGTTTCGACAGGGTTACCACCTCTAATATATACCACAATCCTACCTGTGGTACCTACTTCAGTATATACCATGGTTCCACTCGTTCCTCCCACTGTATGGTTAGTCATACCACACATGGTGTCTACGACAGCGCTTCCAGTGGTACCGTCTATGGTATTTGTCACCCTTGTGGGCTGACCATTGGATAGATCATAGATCCTTGCCTTAGCGGCTACCGTGAAGGGTTGTCTTACCCTATTCGACGGAGGAGTAGATCCGGGTGTCGCTTGCTCTTGGATTGAGATCATGGAGGATACTTTCTGCTATATCGCATGCTCAAACTGGGAGAGGGCAGAGCTTGCTGCCTATCACCTGCGGGATGAGGTTGCCACCTGGTGGGCTATGCAGAGTACCATCATAGGTGAGACGCACGTTACCTGGGCCACTTTTCGGGCAACATTCGAGAGCCAGTGTGGGATCGGTGGCGTCGATAGAGGGGGGGTGAATATCGATTGTCAATTTTCGTCTTCTTATCGTTCGTTCGTTAACTTGATATCAGAGTCGTTAGTAGTACATCGGAATAATAAATAGAAAGAAAGAAAACAACAGTGACACACTGGATTTATTTACTTGGTTTCCAACCCCCTAGTGTCAGTACGTCCAAGGCCTATATACTCGGCGTGAGTCTACTAATGGTCTCCTTTTCGGAATTTTCGGAGGTGGAGAAAACCCGTCTTACAATTCAATAATACAATCACAATTATAAAATAAGAACAATACAACTTATAATAAACCAAACCAAAAGTGAAGGTCTCGCCAACTCTGGAAGTCCGAAGCATAGCATACTTCCTCCTGGAGCCTCCTTGGTCACAGAACTTTGTTATAATGCTTTTCTTTCGTAGTCGGAGAGTAGTAGGATGATGAAAGTGATGTTTTGTAATCACGGCTCGAACCCCTTTATATATGAGTCACTCGAGCGCTCGTGTGCTCATAGGGGCACCCTCCATGTGACCCAATCTGATGAGCACGACAAATTTAGCCCAGGGATAAAAACCAGTGTTGACGGCGCCCTCAAGGTTGAGGGTGCCCTCAACTATGAGGGAGCCCAGGTCATGGGGGGCGTCCGAGTTATTTAGGGGCACTCAGGTTACTCGGGCTCTCGGGTTCAATAGGGGCGCCCGGAAACCCCTGACCCAGGGTTTGTTCATTTTCGTTTGCTCTCCCATCTTGCCTCCAGCTCCAAGTTCTTGTAAAACAAATAAACACAAGACAAACAAATAATCTCGATCCTTAGTTCTGTAAGTCTACCTGACCTACTATGCTTTTGCTTAGAGTCAACTCTCCAAGACTTTATTACCTAAGGTCAACTCCTTAGGGTTTCCCAATGCCTAGTCTCACTCACTAAGATTTTACCCATCTTCACTCGCCAGGATTTCGTACCTAACCCGCGGTCAAGTTACCCAACTTCACTTACCTGGACTTCGCCCACCTAGCTTCACTCACTAGGACCCAACTTCACTCATCGGGATTTTGTGCTCGATCCTCGACCAAGACTTCGATGCCCAATTCCTCAAACTAGGACTTCGTGCCCAACCCTCGGCTATGTCTTCGTGCCCAATTCACCGAACCAGGACTTCGGTGCCCAACCCTCGGCCAGGTCTTCGTGCCTAATTCCTCAAACCAAGACTTCAGTGTCCAACCCTCAGCCAAGACTTTGTGCCTAATTCCTCAAACTAGGATTTCGTGCCTAGCTTTCCTCACCAGGTCTTCGTTGCCTTGACAAGGACTTCTTTGCTAGTCATCTGATCCTAGCTAAACTTCATTCTACCAAATATCAAGTCCTGTTTGGCTTAGTCGTTGGTCTCACCAACCAGATTTAGATTTAGTTACTCTGTTAAACATGAAGTCCTATTTCGTTTATCCCTTGGTCAAATTGACCAACCCTAGGTGCTAATCACTATGCCAAATATCAGATCCTATTTGGCTTAACCCTTGGTCAAATTGACCAACCCTGAGTGCTAATCACTTTGGCAATTATTAGGTTCTATTTAGTTAACCCTTTGGTCAAATTGATAAAACCTGGGTTTACCCTACCAAATATCAAGTCCTATTTGGCTTAACTCTTGATCACTTGGACCAGACCTTGGTATATTGTCAAATAACGAAACACAAGAAGTTGACTAATCTTGTTTGATGCTTTCTGCACCAACAGTCAGTACTTTTCGGTGGCATATCGAGTGGCTAAATAACAGAAGTTTTTGAGTCTCCAGCATGAAGTTCATACCGTTATGCAGTATAATGTGGAGTTTAACTGAATAGTTGAGTTCTGCCCGTAGCTTGTACAGAGGATAGAGAGCGGATGTAGCAGTTTATTCAGGAACTAGCAGGATATAATCAGGTTCAGATAGCTGGTTTGGGCACAACATCTTATCGAGAGGCAATAGACAAGACCCTTCTTATCGAGATAGCCCAACAGAGATTTTACAGGGATAGGAAGAAGGGAAAGCAACCGACTCAGGGTACAGTTCAGACTCAGCAGCTGCATACTACAAGACAGAAGCATGGCAGTTAGAGTCAGTCTGCTCAAGGTACTTCTGGGGCATCTGCTAGACCTCAGAAGTCAGGAAGGTCATCGACAAAGCATTTCCGATCTTCCCAGCAGATGCGGAAGACAGTGTATGGTAGCACTCATTGTGCTCTATGTGGATCCCGAGAGCATGTTAAAGCAGATTGTATTGTGAGGTAGGTAGTTTGCTATTATTGCAAACTATCGGGGCATATGAGGCGAGATTGTGCATTGAAGACACAACATATAGCTATGGGGGGTCTTCGTTTCAGGAGAATGTTTTAGATCGACAGAGTCTTAGAGAGGAGGACAGAAAGCCCAGACTTTAGTCTGGCAGCAGAGGACAGCTCCTCCTCCAGCACATTTGTATCGTCCACAACTAACAACTCTCCCTCAAGCGCACGTGTGTTGTATGCATGGGCACTAGCACACTTGCAGTTCGGCAGCATCTCAGTGTTCTACTTCAAGATCTCAGTATCAGTCTTACTCGGCCTATCAACCTCCAGCATACCAGCCTCCAACATATCAGCCTCCAGCATGTATCCTATCAGCATCCAGCCTAGCAGCTAGCAGTATATCAGCCGCAGTAGACCGTCAGATCCTCAGTACCTCAGCTTCAGGCGATTTTGGTGTTGCCATCCATAGTTCCAGAGACAGGTTGCGTGTACACAGTCACTAAAGAGGAGGCTTAGCTGGTCGATGGATCAGTTTTTCGTGGTACGATCATCTTTATTCATTTCCTGCAGAGTTATTAGTTGATACTGGTAGTTCTTACTCCTTTATTTCTCTCATATTTATGAGTAAGATTGGTAAGGTACCTACTCCTAGATTACAACATCTATCGGTATCCTTATCGTTTGGAGAGACTTTGAGCATTATTCAGGAGGTCAGAGCATGTCCATTAGATTTCGATACCGTTACCCCCTCACTATCAATTTGTTAGTTCTTGAGATGGTGGAGTTTGACGTCATCCTTGACATGGATTGGATGACACTTTATCATGCCACAGTTGATTGCCAGTCGAGGGTAGTCACTTTTCGACCCCCAAACCAACCCTCGTGAAATTTCACTAGCATCAGGGATAATGGTATATCGATTATATCAGTGCTTCAGGCATAGAAGCACCTATTGCATGGCTATCAATGCTTTCTATTATTGTTGATCAATGTCGACGATAGCAGTAGCACTTAGCTCTCGGACATTCCAGTTGTTTGAGAATTTCCAGATGTATTTCCATAGGAGCTACCAGGTTTGCTACCTAGAAGACAAGTGGAGTTCACTATCGAGTTGATTCCGAGGATTGTGCCGGCATCAAAAGCTCCATACCATATGACACCGAAGGAGTTGAACGAGCTGAAGGTCTAGCTTAGGAATTATTGGACAGAGAATTTATTCGTCCTAGTGTATCTCCGTGGGGTTTGACGAGCCCAAACTATGTGTCACGAATGTGGGCCTCAAATTTAGAATTTATAAATGAATAACTGGAAACCTTTTTTACAATAAAAAAAAACTGAAAATGTAATATATGGGCCACAGGTCGTATTTTTCTCGGGGCTAGATGACGTTGTGTGATTTGCGCTTGTAATTATGTGTCCTTTTTGGGTTTCAAATAAGTAATGAAATTTTGGTTTTTAATTGAAAATGAAAATGAAATGAAAGAAAATAAAAGAAAGTGAGCAATGGAACTAATCAAAGAAATTGGCACTAAGAATTCAACTAATGGTACCCTAAATAAACACTTACCAATTTTTAATGGGAAATCGTTTCCTGTTTTTTAAAATCCTAAACAGATGCTAAACAATTAGGTAAAAGCAGTGATGTAGGTTTCGGAAATAATAAGCTAAGACACAAATGTATCATGCGAAATTAGAACTCAACCAAGCAATGACAACTCATCTAACTAAAGGTTTTGGAACCCAACCACTGCCATCAAGATTCAAATATGAGTGAGTGCAAGTTTATTGAATTCAAACACAAACCTATGCCACAAAACCAAGTTAACTTCAGATTTCAAAAACTTCAAATCCGTTGGCACGCAAGGAGAAATTCCTTGTGCCAAAAACTCTCTCCAAGTTAAGAAATGAGTAGGATTTTAGCTCAACTGTTTCAGCTGAGTGATTCGATTGGAAAACACTGGAATTAAGAAAGAACTGAGCAATATTAAGGCAAGGACTCGAAACTGAGATTAAAACCAGGGAAACAAAGAAAATTCAGAAATGAAATTGCTTGAAACTAAGGATGCAGAAATTAAAGGCTTACTAAAGGGTTTTCTTCCGCAATAGATCAAAGGCTACACTAGCTAATGCAAAACAAGTTAAAGCAACTAATCTAGATGCAAGGAAACTTATCTAGCCATGTCTTAACAGAAACTAATGAAAGAAAACTGAAAATTCTGAATAACAACAACTTGGATTGGCACGCAGCAAATTACTAAAAGAACAAGCTGAAATTCAATCTATTAATTCACTAAACAAGTTCCTATATACTCTACTTGCGGAATTAGAGCTAAACTACAGCTAAGAACTTGAAAATCGAAATATTCAGTAACTAAACAGAAATTCAGAACAGAGCAGTGCAAAAATTGAAAATTACAGCTATAAACTTAGAAACTAAGGATCTAAACTACTCATCAACTCCTTCCTCAGCTCAAGAAATTCTTGGTTGTCAATCAAGAACCGGCTTCGAACCCCTAGGCTCAGCAAATCGATGGACAATCGATTCTGAAGTTGTTTCTGAACAGAATCTGCGCTTGATGGAATTTTCCATCCGATTCACTCCATCTCGATTGGAGGAGCTGCGATGATGATGTGGGAAACTTCTGAGCTCACCTGAGAACCCCTACAAGTGGTTCAGAAGCTTTGAAATGGATTGTGGTCGAGAAGAAGATAATCGGACTGAGAACTGCCGGAACCCTCAAGCGATCCCTGTTCCGGCGCAAATTTGAGCTGAATTCTTCAAAGAACGATCGCCAAAGACTCAGAATTTGATCCAAGGAGAGATTGAGTGGTCGCGCCTCCGAATTGGACGAAGAAACCTTGATCGCGCTCGAATTGGAGAAGAAATTTGAAGAAAAACATGAAAAACGAAGAACAGTGAAGAATTGCGGCGAAGACACGACGGGAAGAAAGGCTGGGTAATTTTTCCTTAAGTAATTAAAATTGGACGGCTCAGATTGATTGGAGGAGATCCAACGGCTGATCTTGCTCTGATTGGAGCCAAACTTTTATGATGATGATCTGGGGTCAGGATCTGCCTTGTAGTAGCTCGGATCCTCCAGATATGCAACGGATGGTCCAGATCAACTCTATCTGTGAATGGACGCTCTAGAGCCCTCCTTGCTTGATCCAACGGTTGATTTAACTCTGATTGGGATGAAACCTTCAGATCTTGATCATAGAGCTTGATCAACCCTAACCCTAGCTCGGATTGCTTCAGATCGTCCCGGATGGCTCAGATCTAGCCGCTCTTGAATCGGACGGCCCGGATTAATCGTAGGCTTGATAATTCGATCCGGTTCACATCCGACTCAAGTTTGACCCAGTATGCCCTAGGTCCAGGATTCTTTAATGCCTACAAAAATATATCAGAAAATTAGTGGCCAAATAATCCAAAAATTGTGTAATTTTGCAATTAAGTCCAAAATAAGATAAAGTTCCAAAACCTAGGGTAAAATCATAATTAAGCAATAAAAACATAGGTCAAACATGGATTTTAACAATTAAAATAATCAATAAAATGGTGCTTATCAACTCCCCCATACTTAACCTTGAGCGTCTCGCGAAACAACTAAATATGTATCCCCTAGATTTTCTTAAACATAATTAGAAGCAAATGAAAAGAAATTACCTAAGGTTGTCAATTCCCATAAATCTAAGCTCTATGGATTAGTATCTTGTCCTTAAATCAACAACTTAGCCTTTTCATCCATCATAAGTCATTGAGATGAATTTAACTCTCTAGCCTTTCAAGGAAAATTTTGGTGGCTCTCTCCTTAAGTTCTAAGTTGATGATGAAAATGGAGCTCACTCAAACACACATGCTTCTTGCACTACCATAGGCTTGCTTATTATCTAATCTCCACCATTATTCATGATTAGGATCAACAACTATAAAAACAAATGGAAACATGAAAAATGGTGAGAAATGGAATAAAAATCAAGGAAATGGAAAAATTGATGGAGTGGGAGACTTGGTTGCTCAACAATGTTTCCAATGTGCTTTGCCCCATCTTTCAGTCCTCTAGTGAAATACAAAGTGTAATGGAGTGAAACTTGAATAATTTCCTTTGAATTGAATGAAAAACCCTTCCTTGGTCTAATGTGCCAAGTTTTTCAATTGTGTGCCAATTCTTGCTTCCTTCCTTTTCTGATTTTTCTTTTTCTTCTTTCTTTCTTTCTTGTAAGGTCAGAGATGAATTGGAATAAAGCTTTGATCCGGATGGGGAAATCTTCACTAATTTATGGTGCCAAGTCTTCAATGGTGTGCCACTTTATCTCCTTCTCTTCTTTTTTTTCTATTTTTTTTTTCTGTTTCTGTTCACTACTGATTCCATGATGATGTTGCAACTTCTCCTTGTTTTATTCAGGATGTGATCAGCTTTCCCGAATCCAGTAGCATCAGTTAGTATTTGCAATCAAATGATACAAAACCCAATTTTCAGCCTCTTCTTGATACCAAACTGCATTATGGCAAATTAACTTCTGATTTTTCTCTTTTCCAACTGCATTTCCAGCTTCAGTTCATCCTTCAATTCAGCTTGCGTTCACACTTTGCTTGTATCACTCAGTAGCATCCCAGATGCAGCACTCGGCAGCAACAAATGCAATTCAGATTTCTTCAATTGTTAGCCACTCTTGCATTTAGTTTCAATTTCTGCACAGCTGAATTATTTCTGCAATGGCACAGATTTTTGCATCACTTCCAGATCTGTCCAGCTCCAATTATATTCAGCTACACTTCCTTATCAGAGCTAGCAGATTTCCTTCATAAGTAGCACACTGCCGTGAGCTTCAATTGGCTGATCAGCACCTTTGGCACTTCCTCATAATTTCCTCCTGTTTCTCAGCTTCTTCACTGCCCAGATTGCACAACAGCTCTTCATGAATTTTTTTTCCAGCACTTTATAGCTTCCCTTGCATTCATTTAAATTGTACAGCTGCAATTCAATTTAGTTGCAATCCACCAATTCTGATCTTCACATCTGCCCAAAAAAATGCTCTGTGTTGGCACTGATTTCTGCATTAAATCAGATTGGGCAGCTTCAATTTAGCATCTTCAGCTGCAATTCAGATTCCAACTAAGTGGCCGAACAGCTTCCTAGCGAAGATAAACTGCAATTCAAACAATTCTGACCACCTTCACAATTTTTCTTTGGCACAAACTGTTTTCTCACTTGCTTGCCAACTTTTCTTGGGTTTGTTTTCTGAATTTTTTTCTGTTTTGCTCTCAATTTCAGCTCCATGGCAGATTCATTGCAAAACTCTGATTTCTCAAAACAAATACATCATATGGTAATGGAGAGTTAAATGCTTCACTAGGTGAGTTGATACATTGCAAATTTTTTCTTCTTTAATCTCATCCTTCCTTTTTAGCACTGAAAATTTTTTTCTTCCTTTGAAATGGTGCAGATTTTTTTTTCTTCTTTGCTTGCCACTTAAAATCTTCAAAATATGATAAGGAAGCTCGATCTCCAATTGCTTCCATCTCCCTTGTTCATTCTTGGCACCAAACTCACTCAATTTGGCACATGAAAATGCAGAAAATTTTCCGACATGAAATTTCCTCTTTTGATACCAAATCTTTCCAAAACACTAGTCACTCCCCCACACTTAAATCTTTGTCCGTCTCGGACAAAATAGCATTAAGAACATCTCAAGCAACAAGTCCAAAGAAAAGTGAGGGTAAGAGTAAGAAATAAGTAGAGAAAAATGGAATGAACATGATTTTTTTTTTTAAATGGATATGGAAAGGTAAACAAAGTGATTAGCTTCTATAGATGTGATCCAATCATTGAAATATGGTTTTGAAAGAACCTAAGCAAGTTCTAGAGTACGATAACATGTATGTATCACAAATATAAGGCTAATTCTCACTAGGTAAAAATAATCCATCTCAAATCCTCAATTAAGAATCTAAAGCAAAATCGTACTCAAGCATTCAAGATTTCATCCATGAACTCAAATCCTAAGTTTTAACAACCAAATTTAATTTGTTTTCAAAAGACTCTAAAATGCTATGGAGAATACCTAAAGGGATACTTTTATTTCTACTCATGCAAAAGTGCTAAAAGAAAAGACATGGTATTTACAACGACTATTTATTCAATTTACTCTAGAAAACATAAAAGTGAAAAATGCGATAAAAGAAAATACAAGAAAAAGTAAACTCCCCTTTTATTCTGGTGGACGGAGCCTATCAAGCAGTAGCCTCCATCTAGGTAGTGGAGGAGTCTGGGTGGCTGAGAGATTTGGGACTCCCCCACACTTAAACTTCACAAAAATTTGCTCCGGTGGCCGCAGGCGATTTAGGTTCAAGAGCTATTGAAGGACTGGAGTGCTTCGAATTAAAGTAAAATAATCTCCTCCTTCTTTATGCCTTTCAGAAGTCCTTCCAGGAGGCTGAAGTCTATTCAGTTGGAGCACCCACTCCTGGAGTCTTCTGGACCCTGCAAAACAATGTAATACCTCTCTCAAGCGTTCAGGGTCAGAAAGAAATAAAATGATATCAGTCTCTGCATAAAATGAATCCAAAACTGCATCATGTCCGATTAAATCAAATTCTGGTATATCAATGAAATTTTCAAAATTATGTTCTACAAAATTTGCATCCAGATTCTCATCACAAATAAAGAAATCAATTTCTGGCTCATCAATAGAAAGTTCACAATTATTTTCCATCCAGGGTGTATCAAGCAATGTATCACAGCCAATCAAATCAATATCAGGTATCTCCAAAAGTCTTTCACATTCATTTTCAGCATAAGACATAACAAGAGATTCATCAAAATAAATAACATCAAATTCAGGCACTTCTAAAAATTTTTCACTATCCATATCCACAAAAGATGTATTAAGTGATTCATCATAAAAAACAACATCAATTATAGGTGCCTCTAAAATTATTTCACCACCCATATCTACAAGAGATGTATCAAGTAATGCAGTACGATCAATAAAATCAATGTTTGGTACCTCTATTGGATTTTCACAAACAATTTCTACACAAGGTATATCAATAAATTCATCAGAATCAATAAAATCAGTACTAGGTACCTCACTGCATTTTTCTGAACAAAGAGGAGAAATACTTACCTGAGCGTGCTGGATAATACCTGAAGGTTCTATAATAGTAGATGTATCTATGGCTTCCTCCTGGTCAAGTACATGCTCCTCTTCAGCCTCAGACTCTGGTGGACACTTAACTGGTGATCCTTGGCTGCTTGCTTCCACCATGCAAGTCCCTACATTTCTGGTTCATCATCTAAATCTTGTGGTGGTCCCTGGGGCTTAGTGCAATCCCCTACACCTATTGAATATCTCCTCTGCATGCTTCTCCTGTAATATCTACAACGACAATATTAGAAAAATTAGGACCCTCAATAACACTATCATCAGAAAATAAAAGTCTAGAATGGTCCTGTGGAGCTTCAATTTCTTCTTCTGGAGCTGAAAAATTTGGAATTGGATTTTGAGTAGGAATCTCCGGAGGGATGCATGCTATAGGTGCCCAGGTTTTAATGTATTCTTCTTCTTCTTCTTCTACTAAATTGCAAGATTAATTGAAGAAGGACTTTGCCATACACTAGGGTCACCTTGAACTGATATAAAACCAACTCCGGGGCTCTCAGAATTAAGAATAGCTTGAGAAGCTAATTGTTCTGCTCTTTGGGCTTTTATCTGATTCAAATCATTAGCCACTTGTTTCATTTGCCTTTCGAGGTTTTGAAGCTCTTGTTGACACATTTGATAAAATGGTTGCACAGGCTGATTAAACTGCTGAAAAGTTGGTTCACCACTTAGTGGAAATTGCTGAATTGTAGCCCTGTAATTCTTGGATCTAAGGTTGAATTTGTGGTGGTGAACACTCAAATTGATGTAGGGGTTGTTGGTACTGATTTTGGTGCTGAATTTGTTGAGGATATGGCTGGAAATTGCTTTGGAAATTTGATGGACCTTGCTGAAAACTATTCCCCGGAAAACCTTGATATGGACCTTGCTGAAAACTGTGATAGGGCTGCTGAAAACTCTGATCGGGCTGCTGAAAACTCTTAAACTACTGCCCATTCTGAAAATTCTGGAAAATTGGTTGAATTGGCTGAAAATCCGGCTGAGTTTGTTGGAATTGCGGTTGAAATGGTTGTGGTGGCTGAAATTGTTGTAGTTGCTGAATTTGAGGCTGACAAAACAGATTTGGTTGCTCAAAAACTGAAAATTGGGGCTGTTGGGGCTGCTCAAATGGTTGAATGGGCTGAAACTGATAATTTGGTTGTTGAAAATTTGATTGGGACTGCTGAAAATATTGGTTCTGCTGCTGAAATTGTTGACACGGCTGCTGGTAAGTAGATGAAAACATTTTGAACTGGCAGTCCTGTCACAAAGTAAACAAAATGGCAGCAACCGTATACAAAAAATTAAGCAATCAAGAATAGAATCAAAAGATATAATTATCAAGCACCACTACATTCCCCGGCAACGGCGCCAAAAATTTGACGAGCCCAAACTATGTGTCACGAATGTGGGCCTCAAATTTAGAATTTATAAATGAATAACTGGAAACTCTTTTTACAATAAAAAAAAACTGAAAATGTAATATATGGGCCACAGGTCGTATTTTTCTCGGGGCTAGTTGACGTTGTGTGATTTGCGCTTGTAATTATGTGTCGTTTTTGGGTTTCAAATAAGTAATGAAATTTTGATTTTTAATTGAAAATGAAAATGAAATGAAAGAAAATAAAAGAAAGTGAGCAATGGAACTAAACAAAGAAATTGACACTAAGAATTCAACTAATGGTACCCTAAATAAACACTTACCAATTTTTAATGGGAAATCGTTTCCTGTTTTTTAAAATCCTAAACAGATGCTAAACAATTAGGTAAAAGCAGTGATGTAGGTTTCGGAAATAATAAGCTAAGACACAAATGTATCATGCGAAATTAGAACTCAACCAAGCAATGGCAACTCATCTAACTAAAGGTTTTGGAACCCAACCACTGCCATCAAGATTCAAATATGAGTGAGTGCAAGTTTATTGAATTCAAACACAAACCTATGCCACAAAACCAAGTTAACTTCAGATTTCAAAAACTTCAAATCCGTTGGCACGCAAGGAGAAATTCCTTGTGCCAAAAACTCTCTCCAAGTTAAGAAATGAGTAGGATTTTAGCTCAACTGTTTCAGCTGAGTGATTCGATTGGAAAACACTGGAATTAAGAAAGAACTGAGCAATATTAAGGCAAGGACTCGAAACTGAGATTAAAACCAGGGAAACAAAGAAAATTCAGAAATGAAATTGCTTGAAACTAAGGATGCAGAAATTAAAGGCTTACTAAAGGGTTTTCTTCCGCAATAGATCAAAGGCTACACTAGCTAATGCAAAACAAGTTAAAGCAACTAATCTAGATGCAAGGAAACTTATCTAGCCATGTCTTAACAGAAACTAATGAAAGAAAACTGAAAATTCTGAATAACAACAACTTGGATTGGCACGTAGCAAATTACTAAAAGAACAAGCTGAAATTCAATCTATTAATTCACTAAACAAGTTCCTATATACTCTACTTGCGGAATTAGAGCTAAACTACAGCTAAGAACTTGAAAATCGAAATATTCAGTAACTAAATAGAAATTCAGAACAGAGCAGTGCAAAAATTGAAAATTACAGCTATAAACTTAGAAACTAAGGATCTAAACTACTCCTCAACTCCTTCCTCAGCTCAAGAAATTCTTGGTTGTCAATCAAGAACCGGCTTCGAACCCCTAGGCTCAGCAAATCGATGGACAATCGATTCTGAAGTTGTTTCTGAACAGAATCTGCGCTTGATGGAATTTTCCATCCGATTCACTCCATCTCGATTGGAGGAGCTGCGATGATGATGTGGGAAACTTCTGAGCTCACCTGAGAACCCCTACAAGTGGTTCAGAAGCTTTGAAATGGATTGTGGTCGAGAAGAAGATAATCGGACTGAGAACTGCCGGAACCCTCAAGCGATCCCTGTTCCGGCGCAAATTTGAGCTGAATTCTTCAAAGAACGATCGCCAAAGACTCAGAATTTGATCCAAGGAGAGATTGAGTGGTCGCGCCTCGAATTGGAGAAGAAATTTGAAGAAAAACGATGAACAAACGAAGAACAGTGAAGAATTGCGGCGAAGACGCGACGGGAAGAAAGGCTGGGTAATTTTTCCTTAAGTAATTAAAATTGGACGGCTCAGATTGATTGGAGGAGATCCAACGGCTGATCTTGCTCTGATTGGAGCCAAACTTTTATGATGATGATCTGGGGTCAGGATCTGCCTCGTGGTAGCTCGGATCCTCCAGATATGCAACGGATGGTCCAGATCAACTCTATCTGTGAATGGACGCTCTAGAGCCCTCCTTGCTTGATCCAACGGTTGATTTAGCTCTGATTGGGATGAAACCTTCAGATCTTGATCATAGAGCTTGATCAACCCTAACCCTAGCTCGGATTGCTTCAGATCGTCCCGGATGGCTCAGATCTAGCCGCTCTTGAATCGGACGGCCCGGATTAATCGTAGGCTTGATAATTCGATCCGGTTCACATCCGACTCAAGTTTGACCCAGTATGCCCTAGGTCCAGGATCCTTTAATGCCTACAAAAATATATCAGAAAATTAGTGGCCAAATAATCCAAAAATTATGTAATTTTGCAATTAAGTCCAAAATAAGATAAAGTTCCAAAATCTAGGGTAAAATCATAATTAAGCAATAAAAACATAGGTCAAACATGGATTTTAACAATTAAAATAATCAATAAAATGTGCTTATCAGGGTTTCCTATTTTGTTTGTGAAGAAGAAGGATGGTTCTGTAAGGTTATGCATCGACATAGACAGTTGAATGTAGTGACTATCAAGAACAAATATCTCCTACCACGTATTGAGGAATTTTACTACGAATATATACAACGTTTAGCTCTAAACAATTGGAAGAAAACAATCTCCTGCAGCAACCCACAATGACCTTGAACAGAATTAAGGTGAGCCAAGTCCATTTATAATATCAAAAGGAGAAGGGAAATTCGTTAAATAAAATAAAACATGAATTCAGATTTTCAAGATTAACCATTCATTCATCATCGTCTGCAAAATCTCATTATAGTTAAGACAACATCAAGTAAACTGAGAGCATTATTACTTGCTGCATACATCCTTCCATTACGTACAGAGTGATCGATCCATAAGACCCTCTCAGCTGCAACCTAAGTCCACATCACCTTGATCACATTAATAAGTTTTAGATTGTCTCCTCGGGCTTTAATAGAATTAATCAGTATTTTTCTTCAATGAAAAGAGGACAAATCTGTACTTGTTTAACAAGCTCAACTCTCAAATTTGTTAATTATACAAGTAGCTAGCACATGAAGCTATGATATAGTCAATCCATGCATTTAATTTAGAGTACCTCTGAACTACATTACTGATATTGTGCTTAGTTAGTTGAGATGGAAGAAAAGAAAAGAGAGAAAATTAGGGCAAATTTTGTTATGTGTGTTTTAATAAAAAGTTATATAATACGATGCTTACATAGTATTTAGGTTAAATACTAAGAAAAAAAAGGACTGATCTATCTTTAATAGCTAATAAATAGAAAAAACTAATAATAATAATAGTAGTAGTATAATTTAATATTCCTTCAAAAACTCATGATTCCACAGTTAAAAGTATTAAGAGTTTGTTAGATAAGAAATGAATAGTGTAAAGTGGAATGTGTCATGGTAAATATATCAGCAATATTTAGATTAGAAGGAACAAATGATAACGTGATGGTGCCAAGCTAAAGCTGATGACAAATAATGTGACAATAAATTTCAATATGTTTCGTCTACTCATAAAAAACTGAATTGCATACAATTTGAATAACACTTTGATTATCATAATTTAATGGAATGAGTTGATAAAGAGAGATAAGATACCCCTATTCGCAACAAACAAACGTAGCCAAACTATCTCTGTTAAATATTGAATTTTTAGGGTTGAAAAAGTAAGTTTTCGAAAATAAAGGGCCTAGTTGGAAATTTTCAAACTTGGAGGGCCTTTTCGCAAAAAGTCAAAATCAGTTTTAAACCATTAAACCCCTCTCCCCTTTTAGTTTTTTTCCCGACCCTTTTGTATCTACTTCGACGCCGCCGAGCCCTAGCCCGACGCCGACACCATCTCACGCGCGAGCAGTTCCTCCTCTGCGCCACACTTTCCTCTTTCTTCTTCATCTTCTCCTTGTTGCCCTAGCGACGCCGCGCCACCCGCTGCCGAGATTCTTCTTCTATCTCCTCCTCGTCTTCTGTCTTCTTCGGAGCAGCGCGCAAGAACAAGGCACCACACGCTCTTCTCCTTCACTGGTTCCGACGCCGAGATGTGCACTAGCTTTTTCTTTTCCTCTAGATCGCATCTTCTCAGGCTTGGGCAGACTATCGATTTTGGTCGTAAATCCTTGTCGGAACAGGTAAACGATTTCCTCAAATAGGGTTTTTGGTTGTTGTTGGGTTTACCTTGTTCCTACCTTATTTTTTAGAAGTTTGATTGGTAGTGTTCTGTTCTAAGTTTGAATTCTACTGTGAGGTTTTATTCTTGGAGTTGGGTTTCTTCCCTACTTGCTGCCGTGATTTTGTAAAGCTCTTTTCTAGATGTTTATTCAAGGCCACTAGTTATCTCTTACCATGTATCTAGAGTTAGCCCTAATGTATTAGGGAGTAAAGAATCGTAATCAAGACAATTCGGTTAATTAAGAGTTAACCATTTAATTTAAATTAATTGAATGAGTATGATAATTAGTATTAATCATAAATGATTAAGAGAGTTGATTTAATTAAATATATGTTGTAATCAGGATAAATCCTAATCATGTCTAGTATTTTGTTTAGTTCATTTAATAATTTTATAAATGACTAAACTACGTCCATGATACAGGACCTTGACTTTGGACGCGTTCGATTAATCCTGGAAGATTCTCGTTTATGAAATTCTTCAATAAAAGACGGGTATTTCTCCTTTGTACTCGAGTAGTTTTCTTTACCTTAAAAGCATGACTATATTATGTCTGATAGGTTGTTTGACCTTGTTCTTTGTCGTTTGTTATTTAAACATCGTCGTTGATACTTATTCTTCGTTGATCTTCGAGTATTCCAAATTCGTATCTGTACAGTCCTCTATTGGTTTTCTGTTCTGTAAAGTACCGCTTGTACGTGAGTACTTAGAAGTCCATTAAACACCATTAGGTTTATTTGGCATTAGAAATATCCTACCTATTAGTGTAGGTGCATAATCGTTGGTTTGCGATTTCTGATTGGTTGTATTGATGCATCGTATACTCATTTGATTTTATTGCATCGTTGTTTCTTCGGTTGTTTGTGCATCGTATAGCATGCATCATACTTGCATGTTGCATACTAACGACTGTTGAACTTACATTTTGTTAAGACGTCGTTAGTTATATTGTTGCTCGATTCACTCAACCATTTGTTGTCGTGGTAGATATTAGAGTGCGAGCATCTGTCCTGTTATGCCAAACAGTGACACCCTTACCGTTGTTTTAGAGGGATATTAGAGTCGTTGGTAGCTCACCCTCACCGTTGTTTTTCGAGGGATATTTTAGTTGTGATAGCTCCCCTAGGTATAGGGGTCTGGAGTGTGGGCTCCCCAGCATCCTGTCCACTCATCCACGCCTTCTGTGTTATGTATATGTTGGAGTGCGTACAGTTGTCACAGCCCTACCCACTCGGTCACACAGATGTGATGTGTTGGCGGCTTGACTGGTGTCAGGGGTGACACATGTCATTGCATCATGTGCATACGTATTTCGTTTATGCATTTTCCTGTGATAGTTGCATTTATATGAGCTATGGTTGTTGCACATGATTGACATGCATGTATATCTTGGCTTTATTATTATTGCGTCGTTTTACACCTATTTAGTTGTTATTAGTTTTATACCATGTCATATTATATTGGTTATGCATGATTAGGTAAATCCTATAATTCTTATGGATTGTACACTGTTGATTTCTCTACTCCGTTATCCTTTATTATGTCATGCTTATTGTCTACTCATATATCCGCAGAGTCCGCCCGGACTCACCACCGCTACCTTCCATTTTTGTTTCAGGTAGCAGGTAGACGTACTTTGCTTGGAGCCAGGAGATGATCCAGTCGCCAGTCCCCGGAGTTGAGTTATTTTCTGAAATTGGGTTTCGTTGTTTTATTTCGGTATGGAGTTCAGTTTTTCACATTTTATTTGTTTATCGGTTTAGCGGACGGGTTTTGTTATTATTGTTTCGGAGACATTTGAGTTCTCTTTTGAGTTATGATTTTCTTTCATATTTAAGGTGGCTGAGCCACCCATTTTCTTTTATTCTACTATAAACTGCGTGGTTGTGTTTACTTCTATATATGTGATGCTAGCCGCATGTGGCTAAGCTTTTTGTGGTGAGATATATGTATTATTGTCCCATATTGTCCGCCGTACAGGGGAGATGCTGCCCGATTTTCGAGGAAGCATATGCCTCTAGGGGCGTGACAATTTTTGGTATCAAAGCAAGGTTTTGCGAGTTCCTTTGGGATCTGTGGATTTTTATGATGTTGTTTTTGGTGGATTATCAAAGTATTAGTTTTGCATGTTTTGCGATGTCTGTATGGTTTTGTATTTTGGATTTTCCGAAGTTCTACCTGTAACACATTATTAGCTTCGGATGTTGTAGAGTGATGGGCCCATAACCCATAGGTCATAAGGTTTTGCGATGTTTTGGTGTCTATGGGTTTATGGAGTTGTTTTACGAGGTCAACCTGTATGTTACAGTTTTGTTTATTTTTGCAGAGTTTTTTTTCTTGAGGGTTGACGAAGTTGTTTTGCTTTACGATGTCTATCTGTATTTTACGGATTTATTTTCCGGAGTCATTTTCTGGTTATGGTTGTGTTTTGGGACTTGGCAGCGACGAGACTTCTCCCGGCGACGAGTAATTAAATAAGGAATATCTTTGATGATTATCTTATCTGTTGTATACTTTATCATGTTTAAGTTTGTATAGACATGTGCTAGTTTAGTTGGATAGCATATAGTTACTTATATTCGGTTACCAGTTATTCTTTGTACTTGGTTTAGCTTGATGACTTTTAGTCAACTAGTCTATTTGTGGTCATGGTTGGAATTGACCAAGAAGGCGACTAGTGGGCTAGTTGCAGACTCGACTTTATTGTGGAGAATGTTGATTTCCTTTGTAGTATCGACCGATGAGTCAAAACTAGAGTCGAACCTGTTCACTACCTATTGAGATCAGGGATTACCGTCTTTAGGAATCCTTTCTACCATGCTAGTTCTAGTACTGGTATCAAAGTAGAAGATGATGGTCGCGGTATTACGAGAGATGAACTGGTCATCTTGGGAGAAAACCCAACTTCAAAGTCTGCTCATTTGGATGACATAAAAGCTGGTCGTCATGGATTAGGTCCCGAAGGAGACATGATGATCTCATACAGATATTTCAATAGATGAAATTCGAACAAAGGCACGAGGCAAGCCCAATGCATATTGCAAGATTATAAAGGGATCAAGGTGCTTATTTCTTGGAATTGATGATCAGAGATAAGATGTTGGTACAATAGGTAGTTTCCTGCTTGAAGTTTCCCCTCCTGAGAGATCCTTCTAGACCCCTTAATTTTGAGGGATTGAACATAGTTGATGATGGTGATAATTATCTTTCTAGATTATCTGATCAGAATTGTCAAGTTTATGCCATCTGTTGTAAATTTTAAGACTCAATTCATCTAATGAAGTACTGAATTCTAATTAATCCAGCACAAGTACCCCAGTCCTAAAATGGTGCCTTATGGCTCTCTCTCATCTCCTACAGTAGTTGTTCAAGATTTATTCTACAACCAACCTGTCAGGAGAGGATACATGCAATCTAGGTTGCTTTCTTTAAACTTGTGCACCACCTTGTCTTGTAAGTTTATATGCTTGCATTGTTGGCTACGTATTAGACAAAATTTTAACTGGGGATCTATTTTTTGTTTCAATCATCAAGCTCACAAAAAGTGATTAATTGTGTGAAGAAAGTTATTGTACGAGAGTTGCTTTAGTCCACCCACATGTTTCTTTCAAACTGATTGATATTGACAGAGAAGATGAGCTACTTAACACAGTGCTTGCCACATCTCCTCTGCCTTTGGTTTCTAGTATGTTTGGCGAGGTATCTTGTTCACTTCGCGAAGTGGATTTTTCTGATGATATACTTATGCTTTTTGGATATATTTCTCAACCGGGCGAAGTTTTCTCTACAAAGGATCTCCAGTATCTATGTATTTCCCCCCCCCCCCCCCCCCCTCTTTGGTTCTGGTTAAACTCTTGGCAACTTGGCATTGTCTTCTTAAATCTATTCAGATGTGAACTTGAGGTTTGTCAGTAAGGGTCCAATTCATAATTTGCCCAATAATCTGGCATCAACAGTTATGTGTTCTTCAGCTCTTCATTCTGTTGATTATCTTCTGCAAGGCAGAAAGAGACGAAAAATACAAGCTAATCCTGCATTTATACTTAATCTACACTGCCCTTTTTCTCTTTATGGTATTCATCTTGAACCATCAAAGACAATTGTTGAATTCAAAGTGCAAGCTCTGTTACTTAGTGGCATTTCAATATCTACAAAATTGTTTCCTAAGACTGTGGCTTTTATCTCTGTAAGCTCTCACGTTTGCTGCTCTTCATATGTTCTTTTGGTTGCTTTACATCCTCTTCATACCCTCCCTGCCTAACTTTTGCTACGGAAGTTGCATCATCCACTTTAAGTTTGCTTAGTTTTACTGCAGATCTCTTTGATCTCCGTTCATCTTCGATTGCCGTTGTGCCCTTGAAGTTTCTCTTACTCTCCTGCTCTTGTTCTTCATTTTCAAAAACTGCATGTTTGGGTTTCACCATGTGGGCTTTAATTGGTGTGACTGCTGGGTTTTGATCTTGCAACTTGCTAGACTAGACTAATCTCCCTCAATTATCTTCTGTTTCAAAACATTATCTATTTTCCCAATATTTCATAGTAACTCTAGGACAACATTTTCTGTTTGCTCTTTTCCAGAACTTGTTCTAGTTTGGGGCTCATATCCTGATCAATCATTTTGCTTCTCTGTTCTGTTCTCCCTCCCTTCCCACATAGGATTTCAGAAGTCATTTGATTCTTTAGAATTTTGCTGCTCGCAGCCATATGTTATATCATGCCAACTTTAACAAACATACTTAGGGATGTTGCTTTTGAAACATTTTGACTCTATTCAGGGAGTGTCTTCCTTTATCATTTAGTGTGATTTTTGTTTAGTTGTCACGTGGTGGCAGTAGTTAGCTGAACCCAAATTTATATGCACCTATCCTTTCACTACTTGCTCAAGTTTTGAGACAGAGAACCAATATGATGCTCTGTTACTATATGATGTTGTCTGTTAACTTGAGCTTGCTGTTTATCTGCGACGATTATGGTCAAGGCTGAGCATTAGAGACTTGTCGAGCTACTTCAGAACAGCCCTATTCCCGAGTGGAAATGGAAGTACATCACAATAGACTTTATTTGAGTTTATCGAGGATCCAGCGACGACACGACGCGATTTGGGTGATCGTTGACCGATTAACCAAATCTGCACATTTCATAGCGATGTGGAGAACAAGTTGTTGTCGAGGAATCACAAAGTTTAAAACCCACTGTGTTGCCTGTTACGTTTGTTGGAAAATATGTGAAGAGGTAAATTTCCCCCAAAGTATCCTTTGCGTTGTCCTGGTGGTGTGTTGGGAGCTTGACTGCTTCGGCATTCGTGTGCACTTCATTGAGGTCGATTCTGTCAAGTAGTTCCATAGTTGGATTCTTTGTACCTGTCTCATGAATGGACTTTGGTCTCGTAGATTGATTCTTTCGATCATGTCTCAATCCACATATTCTCCTTATAAAACTATGGTTCATTTTTATACTAAGATAGTGCAATTCTAAAATTGGTTATAGAGACACTTGTGATTATACTTCAGGGGACAAAGGTTACCCTACACATAAGGGTTATGTACCATACTATATGTTCAGTAAATATCGGTCAAGCTGAATTGCTCTAGGAGGTTGATGTAATTGTTGTGTATATACTTTCCACTTCAGCCTGCATGTAGCAGTGTTACTTAGGTTTGCCTAAATGACTATTTGGAACCAGGGGTAACTATATTTGAGTTTAGGAATGGACCGAAATATGACTAGATCAGGAGATCAGCTGAGCCCAGCATCTTAGTCATCAGTTTACAACCTCAACAGATGGTCGAAGCTACAAGTTATCAGACTCAGCAGACGGTGGGAGCTCTAGCACCTCAGACTATGCAGCTAGCAGCAATTCAGATGATTCAGCCACTGCCTCTTCAGACGATGCCACCATTAGTTCCAGAGATGGACCGGGTTTACACTGTCACCAGAGAGAAGACGCCGCAGGTCGATGGATCGATTTTTTGAGATATTAAAGAGCTATAGGGTATCTACGTGTAGGTCACTGCTTGTAACTGAGTAGCTACCGTTAGAGAGATGTTCGACATTTACTAATATGGCAGATAACGCATTTGACTCGCAATCAGTGTTGAGGTTAACCATGAGAGATGCGGACTCTTAGAGTTCTCCGTGAGTGATATGTAGTTTTGCGAGTGTCACCCACGAAAGGGGTGAAGAGGTTTGGGTTGCGAGGTAAGTTAGTTCCGTGCTATATTGGACCGTTTTAGATTCTGGAGCGGAGTGGAGTAAAAGTTGCTAGTCTAGCTCAGTTGGTAGAGTGCAAGATCTGACTCATGTTATATCAGGGGTGTCAATCACTCTCCAGCCAGATGCAACCTACGGTGAGGTACCTATGCGGATTCTGGACCGCAAGGAACATCAGTTGAGGAACAAGACTATTCTGCTGGTCAAAGCTGGTTGGCAGCACCACTCTGATGAGGAAGCTACATGGGAGCTCAAGGATACAATCAGAGCTCGCTACCCTCATCTATTTACTTGAGGTGCGTAAAGTTGGTTTTGTTCAGTATTTATATTATGTCTACGTTGTTGATATAGGGTGTTAATACCCGTTGCCGTTGACTAGTACCTGTTGTGGTTCACTAGCTAAATTTGGGGACCAAATTTTTGTTAGTTGGGGAGAATGTTAAATATTGAATTTTTAGGGTTGAAAAAGTAAGTTTTCGAAAATAAAGGGCCTAGTTGGAAATTTTTAAACTTGGAGGGCTTTTTTGCAAAAAGTCAAAATCAGTTTTAAACCATTAAACCCCTCTCCCCTTTCAGTTTTTTTCCCGACCCTTTTGTATCTACTTCGACGCCGCCGAGCCCTAGCCCGACGCCGACACCATCTCACGCGCGAGCAGTTCCTCCTCTGCGCCACACTTTCCTCTTTCTTCTTCATCTTCTCCTTGTTGCCCTAGCGACGCCGCGCCACCCGCTGCCAAGACTCTTCTTCTATCTCCTCCTCGTCTTCTGTCTTCTTCGGAGCAGCGCGCACGAACAAGGCACCACACGCTCTTCTCCTTCGCTGGTTCCGACGCCGAGCTATGCACTAGCTTTTTCTTTTCCTCTGGATCGCATCTTCTCAGGCTTGGGCAGGCTATCAATTTTGGTCGTAAATCCTTGTCGGAATAGGTAAGCGATTTCCTCAAATAGGGTTTTTGGTTGTTGTTGGGTTTACCTTGTTCCTACCTTATTTTTTAGAAGTTTGATTGGTAGTGTTCTGTTCTAAGTTTGAATTCTACTGTGAGGTTTTATTCTTGGAGTTGGGTTTCTTCCCTACTTGCTGCCGTGAGTTTGTAAAGCTCTTTTCTAGATGTTTATTCAAGGCCACTAGTTATCTCTTACCATGTATCTAGAGTTAGCCCTAATGTATTAGGGAGTAAAGAATCGTAATCAAGACAATTCGGTTAATTAAGAGTTAACCATTTAATTTAAATTAATTGAATGAGTATGATAATTAGTATTAATCCTAAATGATTAAGAGAGTTCATTTAATTAAATATATGTTGTAATTAGGATAAATCCTAATCATATCTAGTATTTTGTTTAGTTCATTTAATAATTTTATAAATGACTAAACTACGTCCATGATACAGGACCTTGACTTTGGACGCGTTCGGTTAATCCTGGAAGATTCTCGTTTACGAAATTCTTCAATAAAAGGCGGGTATTTCTTCTTTGTACTCGAGTAGTTTTCTTTACCTTAAAAGCATGACTATATTATGTCTGATAGGTTGCTTGACCTTGTTCTTTGTCGTTTGTTATTTAAACATCGCCATTGATACTTATTCTTCGTTGATCTTCGAGTATTCCAAATTCGTATCTGTACAGTCCTCTATTGGTTTTCTGTTCTGTAAAGTACCGCTTGTACGCGAGTACTTAGAAGTCCATTAAACACCATTAGGTTTATTTGGCATTAAAAATATCCTACCTATTAGTGTAGGTGCATAATCGTTGGTTTGCGATTTCTGATTGGTTGTATTGATGCATCGTATACTCATTTAATTTTATTGCATCGTTGTTTCTTCGGTTGTTTGTGCATCGTATAACATGCACCATACTTGCACGTTGCATACTAACGACTGTTGGGCTTACATTTGGTTAAACCGTCGTTAGTCATATTGTTGCTCGATTCACTCAACCACTTGTTGTCGTGGTAGATATTAGAGTGCGAGCATCTGCCCTGTTATGCCAAACAGTGACACCCTCACCGTTGTTTTAGAGGGATATTAGAGCCATTGGTGGCTCACCCTCACCGTTGTTTTTCGAGGGATATTGTAGCTGTGATAGCTCCCCCTAGGTATAGGGGTCTGGAGTGTGGGCTCCCCAGCATCCTGTCCACTCAACCACGCCTTCTGTGGTATGTATATGTTGGAGTGCGTACAGTTGTCACAACCCTACCCACTCGGTCACACAGATGTGATGTGTTGGCGGCTTGACTGGCGTCAGGGGTGACACATGTCATTGCATCATGTGCATACGTATTTTGTTTATGCATTTTCCTGTGATTGTTGCATTTATATGAGCTATGGTTGTTGCACATGATTGACATGCATGTATATCTTGGCTTTATTGTTCTTGTGCCGTTTTACACCTGTTTAGTTGTTATTGGTTTTATACCATGTCGTATTATATTGGTTATGCATGATTAGGTAAATCCTATAATTCTTATGGATTGTACACTGTTGATTTCTCTACTCCGTTATCCTTTATTATGTCATGCTTATTGTCTACTCATATACCCGCAGAGTCCGCCCGGACTCACCACCGCTACCTTCCATTTTTGTTTCAGGTAGCAGGTAGACGTAGTTTGCTTGGAGCCAGGAGATGATCCAGTCACCAGTCCCCGGAGTAGAGTTATTTTTCGAAATTGGGTTTCATTGTTTTATTTCGGTATGGAGTTCAGTTTTTCACGTTTTATTTGTTTATTGGTTTAGCGGACGGGTTTTGTTATTATTGTTTCGGAGACATTTGAGTTCACTTTTGAGTTATGATTTTCTTTCATATTTAAGATGGTTGAGCCACCCATTATCTTTTATTCTAATATAAACTGCGTGGTTGTGTTTACTTCTATATATGTGATGCTAGCCGCATGTGGCTAAGCTTTTTGTGGTGAGATATATGTATTATTGTCCCATATTGTCCGCCGTACAGGGGAGATGCTGCCCGATTTTTGAGGAAGCATGTGCCTCTGGAGGCGTGACAATCTCACAAGTAGTTGAGACCATGGCACAATACTTGACTTCTGTGGAAGATGTAGAAATAACATCTTATTTCTTTCTCTTTCAGGAAATAAGGAAATCACCAAGAAAAATATAGAAGCTAGTAGTAGATTTGCGATTCGTAGGATTACCAGCCCAATCAACATTAGAGTATGCACGCATCTTTAGAGATGAAGTAGAAGGAAATAAAATGCTTTGTAATTGAGTGTCCCAGAGATACTCGAGAATATGAAAAATAACAACCCAATGAACTGTAGTTGGTGGATAAACAGACTAACCATATGAACAATATGCATAATATCTCTAGACGAGTAATGGTGAGATAAACCAAGCTCCCAACAATATCGAGCATTAGTCTCAATAGGAGTATCAACGACACTATTATCAATGAGACGTGCATGCTTAAACAGATCAGATATATACTTTGACTGAGCTAAAAGATAACCTTTTAAAAAATAGGTGATCTCAATGCCCAGAAAATAGCATAGTATATCCAAGTCTTTCATAGCAAAACAACGAGCCAACTCAAACTTCAAGGAAGAAATTCCATCAGAATCATCATCAATAATAATCACGTCATCAACATATAACAATTAAAGAATACGACCTGCACTCATACATTTGACAATCAATGTGGAATTATGATTACTAGGATGAAAATCAAGCAAAGTAATCACTGTAGGGAACTTTCCAAACCAAGTATGAGATGCTTATTTGAGACCATAAAGTGCTTTATGAAGCCTACAAATTTCACTAGGTTGGTGTGAAACACCAGGAGGAGGTGTCATATAAACTTTTTCTTTTATGAAGATCACCATTTGGGAATGCATTCTTGACATCCATTAAGATATTCTCCATTGACAAATAGAAGCAACAATAATTAGATTATGAACAATTGTCATTTTTGTAATATGGGCAAATGTTTCCTCATAATCCATGTCATACCCCTGAGAATAACATTTAGTAACAAGACGAGCTTTGTATCATTCGATAGATCCATCAAATTTAGTTTTGATCTTATATATCCAACAAGAACCAATGGTGTGTTTTCTTGGTGTCAATGGTACTAAATCCCATGAACAAGTCTGATGCAGCGCAGTTCCTTAGCCTTAGCATTTTTCCAAAGTGGGTTATGAATAGATTCTCTATAAGAGAAAGGCTTAAAAAGACAATGAACAGATACAACAAATGAAGCAAAAAAAAAAGAATAACAAGAGTAAGCAAAATCTGATAGTTTAGTAGACTTATGGACATGAGTGGATTGACGACGATGGTGAGAGGGATTATCTGTAATCTCATAAGATGATTGGATAGTGGCAGATGGAGAAGCATGTGGAGTAGGTGTCTCGGGAACCAAAATACTAGATATAGTTGAGCTACAAATAGGGGATGTGGGTGAAGTTTCCTCAGTGTTAGTATGAAAAGGATCAATACATAAGAGATCTGACTTTGTCATATTATGCGAACTAGCCAGAATAGGAAAGAATGGAATATGCTTAAGAAATATTGCATGACGAGAGATATACAATGATAGGGATGAGCATCTCAAGGTGGACACGTGGCATGGGGAAGCTACGTGACAGGAGGTCACGTGGCAGAGCTTGCCAAAACGAAGCCCTGAGGTCAAGTCGATACCCGGCCTCCCAAGACTATCTCAGGAAATTGGATAAAGGCCCCGAGGTCAGGCCGAAACCCAGGCTCCCGAGACTATCTTGGGAAAATGGATGAAAGCCCTTAGGTCAGCGCGGAAGATGAGACCCCGAGACTGACTTGGGAGAGTGGAGCCCAAAGATTAACATAAGGATCAGGAAGCCCGACTTCAAATAGTCGTTCCTCCTTCCATAACAGGAAGGTCATCGGATAATTATTATCCGCAACATATGATAATTAAGGCCTTAATGATCATGGCGGCCGTTATCCAAAGACAGGATATCTATCAAGTAACCGATGATTCAAGGGCGTGAGGGGAGAACGTGGGGACATGTGGGGTAAAGACCACTGATATATAAGATGCCTCGACATCCAGGTAAAGTGGGTAAGCTTTCCAAATTGATAAGAAAAGAAAACTTGATTCCTCGTTGTCCTCCAAGAGAGATAAGACTTCTGACTTGAGCGTCGGAGAGGGCTCCATCGGAAAATCTTCCAGTGTGCTCCCTTTAACGTTCGTGTTAATCTTGTAGGGCGCGAACATCGTCACCCCCATCATCTTCTTCTGGGTTGCGCTTTGGTGATTCATCATCCCCGTCGTTCGCTTCCGGAACGAGTTTGGAGATAAGACTTTTGACTTGAGCGTCGGAGATGGCTCCACCGGAAAATCTTCTGGTGTGCTCCCTTTAACGTTCGTGTTAATCTTGCAGGGCGCAAACATCTTCACCCCGTTATCTTCATCGTGGGCTACACTATGGTGACTCACTATCCTCGTTGTTCGCTTCTGCAGGAACAATCAACTTAAAAACTATCAAAATTATTCACTCCTTAACTCACTCGGTTCTAATAATATAAACAAATTTAGTTCATCTTCTTGAATTATTAAATATTGATAGACACTACACATTTAGCACACCCAGTAGGTAAGTGTTCCTTATAATTAAATGCGGAAATTAATTGCTTTGTTATTCACCAGACACACATTGACACACACTGATGACACACACACAGTCCAAGTTCACAAAGCTGCGCCAGCGTACGTTTACAGCAATAATTCTTCAGCTCTAACCATCGTGCTATCTAACTTTCAAAAACGTGCTCGCCATAGAATTCAATGAGTGATCGTAGCGGCTACCTATATGAATAGTGACCTGTAGGGCCTTCTACCTATATATTTGGCGACTGAATTCAATGCTCCTCACCATCAGCAAGCCAAGAGAAGAGAAAAGATGGGGAGGAAGCCATGCTGTGCCAACGAAGGGATTAACAGAGGGGCATGGACTGCTCTGGAAGACCAGATCCTTGTGTCCTACGTCAACACTAACGGAGAAGGCAAGTGGAGAAACCTCCCCAAGAATGCAGGTGATCTATATATATATCGTCCCAAACACGCGCGCGCATGCATGACGTATCTATACACACACATTGACTGATCATATGCCTCAAGAAGATTATAGAGTTTGTGATATGTATATAACAGGCCTGAATCGGTGCGGGAAGAGCTGCCGCCTGCGATGGCTCAATTACTTGCGGCCCGGCATCAAGCGAGGCAACATCTCCGCGGAGGAGGAGGATCTCATCATCAGACTCCACAAACTCCTGGGCAACAGGTGGTGACCATGATGGTTTATTAATTATTGGTCCCGTACCACATGAATTATACATAAGTGGGGATAAAAGATGATTCGTTCGCCCGGTCCCAAAGAGATAATATAGAAAAGATAAATCATGTATGAAGATTACTAACCCGGATAGTAACTAATATATAATGAAGACAAACACCAAATTTCATCAGATCTTTAAATCTCATGATGACTCGTTTATCAATTTATCTCATAGGAACATGAATTATACATACATAAATAATATACTAAACGTCGAAATTTATGTATATTGTAGATCATATATACAATCAAAATGACCAAAAATTGTCCTTTACAGGTGGTCTCTGATTGCAGGACGCCTGCCAGGGCGAACAGACAATGAAATCAAGAATTACTGGAACACAACTTTGGGAAAGAAAGTTCGGGGGGCATCCAACGGCAACAAAGACGACCTTATTACTGCCAATTACTCGGATCCATCTCCGGAGAGAGCGGGAACAGAAGCGGCTCCTGGTCCAGATAAGATCACAGCTATCATCCAAACCAAGGCCCAGAGGTGCACCAGGACATTCTTCCTGCAAGAGCAGCTCCCACTTCTCCCACCACCTCCGGCGGCGCCGCCGCTGCCGTCACTCGATTATTTAGAGCAGCTCCCACAGCTGGTGCCATCAGTTGATCCCTCAGAAGAATTGCTGCTCCAACAGGAGGCTCAAAAGAGTGCAGAGGAAGTACTGGTGGAGGATCCGGGCCTCACCTTGTTGCTCGACGACGATGACGACGCCTTCTTCTTCCAGGGACTGAACGAGAATTTGCAGGAGCAGGAAGGCGGCTTTGATCAGCTCCACGCCGAGCTCGACCTAACCTCCATGGATTCTCCTCTTGACTGGGAGAATGAGTGGATGCACTTACTGGACTCCTAGCCGGCCAACGGTTGGGAGGCCAAACGCATCATCCCGCGCGCTCGTCTAGTCTTTGTAATTATAGTCCATGCTGAACACTTTTACTCAAGGGGAATGGTTAATTAATATATAAGCAAAGAATTTTACCTATTTAACTTTTAGCAAAATCAAATAAATTTCTAGTACTTCAAATCAATAGTGAAAAACAAAACCTACTTAATTATAAGAAAAAAGATAAATATTTACATGGAAATAAAGTAAATTAATTAACTTGTAATTACATTTATAAATGTATTTGGTTTAAGTTATCGTATATAATCTTAATTATGTGATTATCAAGTAGTCACGTATCAAGATTATGAAGAATGAAATATAATTTGTTATTGGTTGGTTTAATTTAGGTGAAAAATATCTTATTTATTTTGAAGTAATAGTGTATAATATTGTATATTTCACCATATTACCCTTTAGTTAAATCTTAAATATGATGATATTGTATACTTGTCTAAATTAAAAATAGAAACAGCAGTAAGATGATATTATATACTTATTTACATCCTTGTTTCAAGTACAAAAAAACTTGTTTACACTCCCGATTTAAGTACCAAAAATTATATCAGTTGTCGGATCGACGATCTACGATTATATTTATTTTAATTTTTAAAAATTAAAATATCAAAATATATATAATAATAATAACTTGTCTAAATTAAAAATAGAAATAGCAAGATGATATTATATGCTTATTTACACCCTTGTTTCAAGTACAAAAAAAAAACTTGTTTACACTCTCGATTTAAGTACACAAAATTATATCAGTTGTCGGATCGACGATCTACGATTATATTTATTTTAATTTTTAAAGATTAAAAAATCAAAATATATGTAATAATAATATATAAATAAATAAAATTAGATTATTATTTTTTAAAAATTTATTTACATAATTTTATTGAATATTAAATTAAGTTTGTTTAGTTTTTCTCAATTATAATCTATTTACTTTATTAAAATTTTAATTAAAAGACTAAATTAAAAAAACGTTCGCAGCCCGTTCGAGACGCTGATTGCCGACCTTGGTGCCGGAGGCCAATGCCGGCAACCGGTGACACCCCAGAATTTAATAAATTATGAAGGTTATTTTTATCTTAAAGGATAAATATTGGAAGATAATTTTTGAAAAGAAAAGTTTTTTAATCTCGCAATCAAGAAAAAATCTCATTTTTTTAAAGTTTTCCGATTTTAGATTGCATATCCTTTTTACTTACGTGTCAAATATGAATCATTATTTAGGAATCACTGATTATTTAAATCAAATAATATTTTTCATTGATAATCTTAGATAGATAATTAAGATTATCAAAAATAACCCTTAATTAAATGCATTTGTGGAGTTTTACTATGTACGTAATTGATATAGCATAACATTTCATGTATGAAAACTGAACAAATTTTGACTTTTATTGTGTACGGTTGATCCCTAGATTAATTTGGAACAAATCCAATCAGCAGTCAAATTAATTAATTTCGTATGTTTATCCTGTCATGTCATATGCTCGATCGACAAGTCTTGACCTCCGGGTTATAGTGCAGCGGTAAGGTAATTAGTCGTTAACTTAGGTATCCGCGATTCGATCCCCAGCTACGACACATTTTACAGAAATTTTTCATCCAAATGGGGTGTGAACTCTGGGACGCTGGACTTCTAGATTGTCCATCGCGAACGCTTCTCGATTTATCCTGATGACCGATGAAAAATTTCTATAGAACCAAACCGATCATAATTCAATTTATCTACTGCCTAATTCATAAATTTTTTTTCGATCGACAAGTCCTGACATTGTGATTTCGATTTTACTATACTGTCGTGCGTATTGAAATGATTGATATATAATCAATTCGGCAGTTCGATGAAAACAAAATAGCTCGTGAGAGGCTACTGTTGACAGCGACCAATGAATAAGCCAATGGGTAAAGGTGAAAGTGGATGATAGCAAACGAATAGAATCTATTATGACATGAAAGAATAATTTTTAGGAAAGGATACCAATATAATAAGAAAAATAGATATATAACTTTGTAAGTAACCGATATTCCAAACTATATGGACTGGTGTTGATTATCTGGGCGCTGATCACTTGAGGATGACCGATTAATTTATGATAAAATTGAATAGAAAATAAAAAATTAAAAGTTATTATTATTATTTTTTAAAAAAGTGACGCTGAAGCCACGCTAGCGGATGAGCTCATTACTAAGCGAACAAATTGTTGATCTCCCCTCCATGAGGTAAACATGTGTATAAAATAATCTATTGACAGCTGCCGGCCACAATAGTGTGTCTCTCTGTTTTTTTTTTCTTACGTCCTTTTCTGATTTGAAATGTTTTTTTTGTCAGATGAAAATTTATTATTGTTTGTTTTCCTCTATAAAGAGTGAACAATATATATAACATCAATACCTTACCGCCCGGCTAATTTCTTATGTGCGATAAATAACTTCAAACGACTATTATGATCACGTTTCTATCGTATAGTCAACACCTTAAATTCATTCTTATTTTTTATAATCTTATATCTCAAAATACCAATAAAATAATCTCCATTTTTTTATACTACATCGAGGTACTCGTCAACTTAAATTTTGTGATCGTTATTATGAATTTGATGACAAATTTTAAATTATTTTATTATACAGATATATAGAATTTATTTTTAAAAAAATAAGATAAAGAATATGATAATAAATGACCACATATATTCTATGAATTTGATGATTTATATACCTAAAACCATTTCTTTAAATAAATTTAGGCAATGTCTGTTGATTAATTATATGTCATTCTAGTCGTCGTATTATTATTAATTATTTGAAAGAGTAGCACACCAACCGGTCCAACTAGATTACTGTGCTTAATATAATTAAGATAATGATTGTATCACTATGTAATTTGAACCGAGAGCCGTTTTCTGTTGAATTATCATGTGATGAAATTTATAAGACATGATGGATATATGAAAGAAACTTGTCGATGTATTTAAATGTATTCATTTTTATTAGTTAATTCACACACATTCTTCATCCATTGACATAGACACACACAAACACAAATCACGCTTGTTCTTTTCTAGAAAAAAAAATTGAGAAAATTTTGACAAGCCAATACACTATTTCTGCTTTTCACATACACAAATGAAATCAGTATTTTAAATATATTTTTTAATAAAAAATAAAAGAAAATGCTAGCCATGAATCAAAATCAATTTGAAAGAAATTTCAAGACAAAATCAATATATTATTAGCCACTCTTACATATGTTTCATTTTCAAGACACTCTTGTTTTTTTTTTATTTTTTTTTTTTTTTTTTTTTTTTTTTTTTTTTTTTTTTTTTTTTTTTATATTTTTATTATATCATAGCACCTCACACTACTTGGTTCATTTGGTCTTGATCATTGAAATAACATATAAAAATATATATATAAAAAAAAAAAAAAAAAAAAAAAAAATAATATATATATATATTAGAAAATCTTGATTCTTATATGTGTAGTGAAGAATACACAACTAAACTTGATCTCCATCTTTAAGTTAATGAGTGAACTAATATATCAATTAATATGATTGTAGACGTCTAACTATATTCGATAGTACCAAACACGGTCTAGGAAGGACTCTTGACTAAGGTTGAATAAACTTCCATGATTTATCTTACTTTAGAACATATGGAGCCACCCTAGAGGGACCGTCACTACAAGCAAACTAAAAATTAGCGACAACTTTAACGATAGAAAAACAAATTCATCAATGTTTGAGTAATTTCGCCATATTTTTTATTTATTCTATTCAAATAGAGATGGAAATTTATCTCTGTCGCAAAATAGCAACTTAAAATTCGTTCCGTCATTATTTAGTGACAGAAAAAAAATCCATCACTAAATGAGTTTAATTAGGGTTTCAATTTGGGAAAATGTTCTTCCCATGCACCCAATCAACTCTCCTATACAGAGCCGACTCAAGCCTATTTAAGGCCTTAGGCAAAAAACAAAAGTCTTTAACCTTGTTTAAAAAAAATTTACTCATCCTTTTTCATTCGGACATGTAACTGACAACCGACTCAGTCGAAAATAAATATATTTAGAATTGTTTAAAAACTAAGAAAGATAAAAAAAATATGTCTAATTACTCAAATAAAAGACGAAAATAATAACTCTTAAAAAAGGAATAAATGAAATGGGACAATAATAGAAAAAAAAATTATGTTTCCATCTTCAACTCATCATCACCGCAAATCACAAAAAATAAATAAATAAATAAATAATTCATATACAAAATGATAAAATTCAATATAATCCTTAGAAAATGAAGATCGTAACGAGATCAAACCAGCCATTATCATTTATTAAAATCTAAATAAGTCATTTTAGGCACAAAACAAAAGAAAAAATAAATCATATTTTTTATCACCTAAACCAAAATAGTTGTAAATGATATAATAGAAACAAAAGGGAAATCAAAAAATGTATTTCTGTAAATACATATAAATAAAAACAAAACTTAATGTCTATCAAGGTAGCGAAATAACAAAGATATCTAACTCACTATTGCTCAAAAATAATAAAATCCTCTATTTCGATCGAACACAATATGGATGAATCTCTCAACATTTGAACTTAATTAAGTAAGAAGCATAGTAGCACCAACCGAATCAACATGACAACATTAGATGTAATTTCTCTTTCCCAATATCAATGAGCGTGAGAAGTACAAAGAGGGGGAGCTAGTCAAGGGAAGAGGGGGAACTCGAAAAAAGACTAATATTTTTTATTTTGCATTGCATGGATAAGAAAATTCTAATTCATGTTCTTACTAATCGGAAGAGAAAACATCACTAACAAAAAATAAATGTAATGAGAGAAGGCTAGGGTTGAAAGATATTGAAAAGGAATACATTAGATCTTATAAAATAACATACATAATAAAAATTAAATTTAAAATATTAAAAAGAGAACCCCTTATGACTCTATCCATTGGAACCATAATAAGATTTTTATAAAATCTATAGTTTTGACTAAAAAAATAAGATAAGTAAATTTTTTATCAAGACCTTATTCTTTTTCCAATCTCTTAAAATATATAATAAAAATATATTTAATATATCAAAAATAATGAGCCCCAATAAATATTGAGACCCTAGGCATAGGCCTTAATGGTCTATGCCTAAAGACGGCCCTGCTCCTATATGTTCTCTCTTCTCTCCTCTATCTTTCTGACTCTGGCCCATCCACTCCACCTCCTGCACGATCTACTCTCCTCATCACGTAGGCTCTTCGAGGGAAGAGAAGTCGTGGAGGAAGCCTACTCGAAGAGAAGACCGGAGTTGGTTTCAGGTGAGCCCAACTCTGGACAGTCAAAAATCACCCAAACGATCGGAGTCCAAAAAGGTCCAACTTAGAGGTTGACCTTGAGGCGCCTTAGTTGTTACTGAGAGAGCTTCGGATGAACAGTACTCAAGGCGTCCTAATTGTTATTTGATATGCCCTCGTTGTGAACTGAGACGCACTGGGTATTAACTGAGGTGCCTCAAATGAACAACATCGTTAAGGTTGTCATTGCTGCATGGATAAACCTTTATCCAAAAGAGACACCCTAGGTCTCAATTGAAGTGCCCTGGGAGCCACGTCAGCAAATAGTCACTTTGACTAATACACTATAAATAGCCCCTAGAGGTAGAAATGTCAAACAATAACTGTATTTCATTTTTCTAATTCTTTTGTGAGCTTTTCAAAATCTGTAAGAGACTTCTCCGCCTTCAATAAAGAAGACTCTTAGTGTGTTTTTCATTGCCTTCGATTAGTAACCTCCCTAATTGCAAGTAAGTAATACCCTAGTCTCTTACTGGTTGTTTATGTTTATTTTAATTGTTAAATTAATTTGATTATCCTATCTAAACAAAAGCAAGAGATTAGCTAACTCTGGTTGTAGAGTTATTCAACCCGCCCCCTCCCCCCAAAACCCCCCTCTAGTCGGCCTACCCTGACCTGTAAGTGGTATCAGAACCCAACTGCTTTAAAAGGACTAACCGTCGCTTTAAAAGGGCTAACCGCTTTAAAAGAACGTGAATTACTCGGCGTGAACGCAGCGTGAACGACGTGGCGTGCCACGTCGTTCACGCCACGTGGGCGCCGATTAATTCACGCGGTTAAAAACATTGTGTAGAATAATTTTTTCCCGACGCCGAAACCTTTTCCCCCCGACGCCGAAACCTTTTCCCGAACCCTGAACGCAGCTTCCGTCCATCCTCTTTTTCCTCCCTCCATCGGGACTTGCTGCGAGGGCACCGCACGCCCTAGCTCTAGCTTTCTCCCTTCGTCTCGCCTTGGAGACCCAGCCCCGACGCCCTAGCTTTCTTCTTGCGAGGGCGCCACACGACGCTGTGTTTTGACTCCGGTAAACGGCAGCTGTCGTCGACGCCTCACCGGCGCTCCTGGGAGGCCTTGCTGTCACCGAAGGCCAGCTGTGACCGAAGGTTCGTCTGACACCTCAACCCTAATTTTGTTATTGTGCCCTTTCTTCCTGTCTTCCATCAAGCCCTAATTTGGTTGTTTCTCTGCGACTCCGACAAACAGGCGATCTCATCGACGCCTCACCAGAGCTTCTAACGCTTCCCAGCCCGTTCTGAGCTTTGAGCCGTCAACCCAGCTCAGAAGCAGTAATTTGGACCCAGCTCTAATACTACAACGCTTCAACAGTTTATGTGGTAAGTCCCAGTTCGTTTTAAGCCTCCAGTTGAGTCTGTTACAATTTTATTACCATTATATGATACTATTTTTAATTGTTAGAACTGTTCAAACTGTCATGGAGGAAGAAATCATTGAATCGTGTGTGCCACTGAATTATATTGATTTGCAAGTGGTGGGTGATTCGTTAAGCTTGCAGCAACTAGAGGCGCCACAAGTTGGTATGCAATTTTTATCTGAGGAGAAAGCTCTTGTTTTTTACAAAACGTATGCCCAAGGTCTTGGTTTTGGTATTTCAAAAATGCGTTCCAAAATAGGAGACAATGGTGAACAAAAGTATATTTCATTTGGATGCTCTAAAAATGGTAAGAATGTTCCTAAAGTTAAAAATTCTTTTTATCCTAGACCTTGTAGCAAAACGAATTGCAAAGCACGGATAAATATTACAGTTCAGAATGATTGGTTATTTCTCATTACTAGTATTCACCTTGAACACAATCATGAGTTAAGTCCAAGGAAGTCAAGACATTTTAGATGCAATAAAGTGTTAGATTCCCAAACCAAGAGGAAATTAGAGTTGAATGATCAAGCTGGAATTACTTTGAGTAAAAGTTTTCAATCATTTGTTGTTGAAGCTGGTGGATATGAAAATTTATTATTTGATGAGAGAAAGTGCATAAATTATGTGATTGAAGCACGTAGATTAAGACTTGGGCATGGTGATACAGAAGCATTGAATAATTACTTTTGTCGTATGCAAACTAGAAATTCGAATTTCTTTTATACCATTGATGTAGATGAAGATTGTTGCATAAGAAATATATTTTGGGCTGATGCAAGATGTAGGGCTTCATATGAGTATTTTTCTGATGTCATTACATTTGATACTACATATTTGACAAATAGTTATGATATGCCATTTGCTCCATTTGTTGGAGTAAATCATCATGGTGAATCAGTATTTCTTGGTTGTGGCTTGATATCCAGAGAAGATTCTGAAATATTCATTTGGTTATTCAAATCATGGTTGGCATGCATGAGAGGATGAGCACACGAGGTATTTTTACGGATCAGTGCAAAGCTATGGAAATTGCAATTCTTGAGGTATTTCCAGACTCTCATCATCGCTTATGTCTTTGGCATATTATGAAAAAAATTCCAGCTAAGTTTGGTAGTCATGCAAACTATAAGTTGATAAAGAAAAATTTGAAGAATATTGTTATAATTCTTTATCTTCTGAAGAATGTGATAGCAATTGGAAAAAATTATTGAAGATTTTAATTTGGAGAATAATGAATGGTTGAGTTCTTTATGAGATTGTCGTCATAAGTGGATGTCTGTGTATGTGAAAGATAAATTTTGGACAGGGATGTCTACAAGTCAAAGAAGTGAGAGTATGAATGCCTTTTTTTGATGATTATGTTCATTCAAAAACTACATTAAAACAATTTGTTGAACAATATGACAGTGCTTTGAAAAGTAAGATTGAAAAGGAAAATAATTCTGATTTTGCATCTTTCAATTCAATTATTCCGGTCATTAGTGGTCATCCCATTGAAAAGGAATTTCAAAGTGTCTATACTAATAAGATATTCAAGTTATTTCAGGATGAAATCAGGGGTTTGATGTTTTGTAACACTTCATTTATAAAGCAAGAAGGGTCAACTATCTTATATGAAGTGGTGGAAACTGTATTGGGAAAAGAGGGGGCAACTCCAAAAGATGTGCCATTTTTAGTACTATATAATGAGGTAGACTGTGAGATGAAGTGTTTGTGTCGTCTCTTTGAGTTCCGAGGCATTTTGTGTAGACATTTGGTTTCTATTCTGTTCAAAAGAAATGTCACTGGAGTTCTTGAAAAGTATATTTTAGAATGATGGCGCAAAGACATTAAACGTCGGTATCAAGGTGTCACCAATATTTATGATGATTTTTGTTATCATGAGGAAGAAAGACAAAGATATAATAATCTTCAACCCTTGTTACAAGAAGTGCATCAGCTTGGGTCTAAAAATCATGAGAGGTTCTTTGTTTTAATGGGGATTTTGAATGAAGCAAAACAAAGGCTTATGGATATTAACATTATTGATTCGTTAGATGGTGATCATGATAGCAACACGATACATGGGGAATCAAGAATTGAGATCAGGAAGTTTCACTCTCCACTGAAGGTAAGATCTCGTGGACGTCCACCGACCAAAAGAAAGCAATCCAAAATTGAGCAAATTGTGAAAAACGTGGCGGCAAAGAATAGAAAGGTTGAATTAATTATATTTTGGATTTATGTTTTGGTTATAATTGATTTTAATTATTGTAGTTGTTAATATTGAACGTAAGTTCTTTGTCGACAGGTTGTGAGAGGTGGCGGTAAAGAACAACAAGAATTATCAAATTTAAATCATACAAATATGATCACTGGCCCGAGTAGTCAGAGTAGCCATAATGTAAGTTCCAATTTTTATGATTTCTTTTGGAAATAGTCAGACTAGTTGATTTTGTAATACCATCACTGATTTTTCTTTTGGAAGTTGCTATAACTAGCTGATTTTATGATTTTTTTTTGGAAGTTGCTATCACTAATACGATCACTGATTTAAATCATATTTTCTTCTTTTTTTGTGGTTAGGTTGTAGCTGATGTTTCAGTGAACTGTGGTGATGTTTCAGTGAACTTGTTGTGAACTGTGGTGATGTTTCAGTGAACTTCTTGTTGTGAACTGTGGTGATGTTTCAGTGAACCTTATTATTTTTCTTTAAATATGACCCACATGACAGATTTAGATAACATCTTGTTCTACTTTGATTTATGAAAAGATAAAGCAGTAGATCCAGATACTTTATGCATGAGAACCATTTTCATGAGGATTGTTAGATTGGATGATATCTAAGCTACTTGTTGATATTATCCTGGATATTAACATTATTCAGCAGGTTTGTTGTGTATCAGCAGGTTTATTGCACTGATATTTTTCACTCACTATATTTTACTCTAAAATGTTCTGCGAGGATGCTAATCTGTGATTGTTTATGGATTGTTTACTCTAAAATATTCAGCAGGTTTTCAAGTATGGATTGTTTATTCATATCCTATTTTTTGAGCAACCAGATCCAGTATTATTTTTAATCTCTGATTACTGTAAATGTTAGCCACTACGAAATATAAGAGATTAGTATAGCTAAGATATGATCAGTCATAGAACTCAGTTATAGGGTAAGAAGATCTATAGGACTGATCTCAAGTAGTTGGATCAAACAATTTGTTGCAGTATATGCTTGTGCTTTTTTTTTGTAATTTTAAATTTATTTTTTATGACAAGTTTTATTTCTTTCATATTGTCCATGGGGCAGACTCATAATCTTGAAGTTGCCTCACTAGTATCATTAATCTACACCTGCTGTACACAATGAGTGTGTATTTATTTCTGATCATATGTTATTTAGAACTGATGCCGATATGCTTACCTTTGATTTATGTTCTTTCAGTGTCCAAGTGGGCACACTTTGTGCTTTTCCTGCAAAAACAAAGTCAACAAGTGCCCCACCTACCTAAAGGAAATTGGCCAAATCCGTTGTCTAGCACTGGAAAAACTTTGTTGCTTCACTCCATTTAACTTGTGAGCTTGTGAACTTGAGAACCTGTTGTAACTTGAGAACTTATGAACTTGAGAACCTATTGTGAACTTGAGAACTTGTTTCAGTTTTAGTGCTTTGCTCAGTTTCAGTTTTAGTGCTTTGTTATGTGTTGTAATGTTGCTGTGAGTTTCTACATACACTTGTGCACATAAATAGATTTTTAGTTTCTGCATACACTTGCTATGAATCTCTATTGATTTGGGGAAGCAGATTGTCGATGTAGTATGCCTATGTTTTGCCTATGTTTATTCCAGTCTCGATGCCTATGTTTTGCTTGCTAATTCCTGATGTAAATTCCTGATGTAGTATGCCTATGTTTATTCCTGATGTAAATTCCTGATGTAGTGTAAATTCCTGATGTAGTATGCCTGAAAAACAATATTACAGTGAGAAATAAATTAAAAAAAGGACATCAAATTTTGGCCTTGAAGTTGCAAAACCAGAAGAAAGAAGATCATGTCTCCAGAACTTGCTAAAAATGATAAACTTATGGAGTTATGCAATGCGTGCTAAGAGAAAAGTTTAACTTGTATGATCCAATTCGCAGAGGGATGGCTGTGGAGGTTTAGCAAGAACAAATCATTCATTATACAGCAGATCTATTGCAGAAGGAGAAGGAAAATGGAGGTTGATCAGAGGAAGAAGCTCCATTCAGATGTTGGGAATCATAACTTGAGTTTAGATACCGCTGATTTGTGTCTCGATGCCTATGTTTTTCTTGCTAATTCTTAGAGCCTCAAAAATGAGATGGACTGTAATGTTTTGCTTGTTGTCTCAATGGCTGTCTCAGCGGCTTTCTTAAGCAGCTGCTGGAATACTGGAAGCCCTAGGTAGAACCTGGGATTGAAATAAACTCAGGAGGAATACCTGAAATGTTTTCTTAAGCATGGGCTTTCATAAGCAGCGGCTTTCTTAAGCAGCTGCTGAAAACATTTGCAAGGATTCCAAGAGACTACAAACGAAACAGAAACATTTAAACCGACAACAATAGACACTTCTAAACAAACATTTACAAGTGACTATAAACGAAACAGAAACATTTAAACTGACAAGAGACTATAAACATTTACTAGGATTACAAATACTCTCTCCTATTGAATGGAATTTGGCAAATTACAAGGTTCATAGAAACATTGGCACAATTTGCAAGTACTCTCTCCTATTGAATGGAATTTCTTGTTGTCATAATTAAAACTATTGTTAAGCGAAACATTTAGACAACAGCCAAACTAAGTTTACAACAGCAAAACTAATTCAAAACATAGGCAGTTCAAAGATTACACTTCAAAGTGCATATTTTAGACAATATCATCCACAAAACATTCCACAAAACATTTACAACAAAGTGCATCTTTCAGACAATCTCAAAGTACATTTTAAAGTACAGTTCAGGTGCAATAGGTTTGATAATCTCATTTGCAACAGACAATTATCTTCATAAGAGGTAGGGAGCTCAGTTATCTTCATCTGAGGAGAAAGCTGCACGTGTGACAACCCATATAATCCAACCAATCACTACCACAAGTATTTGTGTAACGCTTCTCTTTGTAGTATTCAATTCAAGGAGTAGCTTGCAATTGTCACTCTTCAACTCCTTTATAGTATTCTCTGCACTTCTAACATCAGCCTCTAACTTGTTTATTCTTCTTAGCAATCCTAGTATTACTTGTGTCGATCTACTACACATCTCCTCATCAACCCAAGCCTAGAAATCACACCCTCCACTCTACAATTCCATATTATTTATAAGATTTGTTGTTCAAAGTTTTGCATGAAAGAAAAGACAAATTATGTTTATCCTACCCTACCTCATATAGCGGACATATGGCAAATCTCCTGCCTAGGTTGTCATTAGTCCATGAGGTGATGATTTTCGCCATTAGTCCACATCTTCGGTAGATTGGTGGTGCAATAATTGGGTATTTTTAACCTACCCTTTTTAACTTGCAAAGATAAAAATTACCCCATAAGCAGTTTACAATAAGCATGGACATACTAGTAGTTGAATGAGAATGCAAGAATTAAGCCATGATAATGAGTGTGCTTACCTGCAGATAATTTGTTCATGGCTGAGGGAGACATCAGTAGCACACAACATAACAATAAATTGTTAGATAAAATAGAAAGATTTAACCAAAATTGAATGCCTTAGTTTCCGAGTAAAACAACTATTTTAGAGTAGTCTATAAATGCATATATTAATCTCCGGACACCAGTTCAACAACAATGTGAAAGTAACCATTGAAAAACTATTTATTGGGCATACATAACCTCAAATACATAACAAATATCAGACAACTTTCCAACTGTATACAAAAACTATTTAATCATTTGAGGGAACCTTACTCTTCATGCATACACAAACTATGCTTAGAAGAAAGTATATTAAAAACATGTATATGCTTAAACAGGGGCGGAGTTAGAATATTAATTCAGTGTAGGCAATTAATAATATAATATAATTTATGAAAAAGATATAAAATTTTATAATCATAAAGCATCACAAAATAATTACCTTACAATTGTTCTTTTCGAGTCCTCATATTTTGAAACCTTTGTACAATAGCTTCATTATCAACTGATAGAAATATATCTTTTTCTACGTAAACAATGAGACTATCATTCATCCAATCATCACTCATTCAATTACGCAACCTGTCTTTCACAATTCTCATGGCAGAAAATACTCTCTCTATCATCACAGTCGCAACCGGTAGAATTAATACCAATGTCAAAAGCTTATAAACCAACGGGTACACCAAATTTTTCTTTGACATAACTAACTTCTCTGAAAGATCACCAAGGCTTTTCAATTCTTGAAATGTTTTGTTAGAATGCATATCACATATATAAGTATCAAGTTGATCATCAAGTACAAGGAGATCAAACCTCGAGAAATCTTGTGGATAAAACTCAACTAGTTGTATCAATTTTTTCTTGTCAAAAGTTGAAAATGAATTTTGTGGGCACAAACAAGTTACACAACGAAATAACTCCATACTTGCCTCAGAGAAATGATCATTTAACTCTTAAAGTTGCATATCAATAACACCATAGAACAAATCAACACGATAGTGATGTAAATTTGTCAATTCTGGTGGATTACGATGGGGACGACCACGTGGTGCCCAACGTGTGAACATATCATCCATTTTGAGAACATCAATGTAATGTTGTTGACAAAAACAGTTATCCTTTTCTAAAAATGAATCCCAACCATCATCTCTCATTTTTTGAAGTCGGTGTTTGCATACTTGTACCAAATCCATTGCATTCACAATATCTTGATCTTTTTTTTTGTAATGCCATTGACAATTCACTTGAAATCCCTAAGACGTGTTTCATTAAGTGTAGATTGAATGCAAAATCAAATGAAAGTATTGACTCCAATAAATTAAAAGCCTCAGTTTTTTGATCAGGAGAACTGGAATTATCTTCTGAAATCATTTCAAGTACATCACTGACAGCAGAGAACATAGAAATCAATCTGATCAAAGAATTATAATGTGACCCCCAACGTGTATCCCCAGCACGTTGAAGGGAAGTTTCTTGATTGAGTCCCTGACCAGTAGAAATTTCATCCCTCTCCAATACCTCAATAATAAAATCTGAATGTTTCTTCTTAAGAAGATCAGACCGTTTGCAGGATGATCCAACAACATTTATCACATCACCAACAACACGAAAGAAATTAGAAATCGAAAGATTTTTCTTTGACACGGCAATAAGAGCTAGTTGAAGTTGATGGGCAAAACAATAAATGTAAAATGCACATGGGTTCTCCTTTAAAATAAGTGTTTTTAGACCATTAAATTTACCTTGCATATTACTTGCTCCATCGTAACCTTGTCCTCTCAACTTAGACATACTCAAATTATATTTAGAAAGCATCTTATCAATGGCAACTTTAAGTGAGAGTGCTGTAGTACTAGTAACATGTTCAATTCCGATAAAACACTCATTTACATGGCCACTGCTATCCACATAACGCAAAACAACTGACATTTGCTCCTTTGCTGACACATCACGAGATTCATCAACTAAAATAGAAAACAATGAATCACCAATATCTCTCATAAGAATATTAATTGTTTCAGTTGCACAAGCACTCACTATATCCTTCTGAATATCAGATGATGTTAACTTATAATTTTTAGGAGCATTTTTCAATATCACATCATTAATCTCTTTATTATGAGCACCTAAAAACTCTAATTGAATAAGAAAGTTTCCAGGATTAAGAGAACCTTCAGTTTCATCATGACCTCGAAATGAATTTCCTTGTCGCGACAAAACTCTAATATAATCAATTGAAGCATTGAGACGGATACGATAATTATTCTGCATTTGCTTTGACTGTTTGTGCAGAATTGATTGAATGTGCTCATCTTGAATCATCAAAGCTTCACAATTCATTCGAGCTTTATGATGTTCACTATTGTGTTGTCCAACATGAATATGTAGCCTATCTTTACTCTTCCAATTTGTAAAGCCTTCTCTAACAAAAGTTTCTCCTCCTGCTTGTTTTCCCTTTGTTGTCTTGAAGAGATAGCAATACAAGCAATATGCAGCATCTTTTTCTATACTATATTCCAACCAATCACCAAATTCCTTAAACCAAGAAGGATTGAACCGTCTAAATTGACTTACTCCAAATTTTCGTTTGGTAATTCATATCCTGAAGGTTGACATGGACCCCTTTGCAAATATATCCTTCTAACTTGATCCCTAATATTAGCATTATAATCATAAATTAGAATTCTTAGTCCAGGATATGTCGGTAATTGTGAAAAATCAAATTATTCAACTCTAACATCTTGGTCCTCTTCAATATTTTGTTAATCTAATTCTAAATGTTTTCCTTTAAAAAATCTATGCATTGTCGATAAAATGATTTCCTAATGAAAATAAATAAAAAAATCATGAATCACATGTAAACTATATTAATTGACAGGAAAAAATAAATAGGGATTTAGAAATTAGGGTTAGGTGGTTATCTTTGTTGGTACTTGGATGGCTATAGGGGGGTGAATGTAGCCAGACACAGGCAGATTTGGCGATTTGAACTTTTCTTGTTTCTGTGATCAGGGTTAGGTAGCGGAAGACAAAAACAGAAACATGAACACAAACAGAAATAACAAACCAAGGTCGCTAACACGGAGGGTTTACAAGGTTCGGGGATAACTTGCCCCTACTCCTTGGCGTGCCCGTGAGGTGGGCGATCCCTTTATCGTCGGCAAATCAAGCCCCGGGAAATCTGGATAGAATATAACCTCCTTCTCGGTGGAGAAAACTCTCCACAACGTTTCAACAGAATGTTGTAATTAAGCACAGAGAAACATAAGAAGACTTACAGAACACTAGGACAGAAGGCACACAAGAGAAAACTTCACTGAGCTCCACCAAGCACAACTCTCACGCAAGAACTCCCCGCTCTTCGTGTCTGCTTGCTGATGGACTCGCAAAACTCTCCCCTTCTTCCAAGCACTCAAGTTTGCAGAGGATTCAAAAGATGTTCAAGTGTTGCTCAAGTCCAGAGAGCTCCCGAGGCTTCTTCGCTACCCAGCTCTTAAGCCTCTGCCCATCGCCAGGTCACCAGGCGCGTCTCTGCAGCTCACCAGCTCGACTGCAACAACCCAGCTACCACTGACCTCTTCTGGACTCCCTGAACCCTCTTCAGCCGAGCTCCAGATCAGTTCGTCAGCTTTCCCAGCCGTTGCCAGCCCGCGCCAGAAACCGTTGTGACCTGCGAAAGGAAAACAGCCAAAACCGACGTAGCGAAAGACTCCGGTTGACCTTCCTTGAGTAATCCCTGCATTACCTGCACACTTAGCAGATGTTTAGCACAGCAAATCAATGGAGAATCAAATATCAGAAGATTCAGAGCAGATATCAGTAGTATTCAGAAGGAAATCAGAGTGTCTGACAGCATTTTCAAATTAAAGTTCAGGCACTGATCGGTCACCAGACCGATCAGTGATGACCCTGATCGGTCACCAGACCGATCAGGGAAAGGCCTGAACGATCAGGCTCTTGCCTGATAGGTCCACAGTGAGAATAGAGGGATCGCGGTGTAACGCCCGCCTTTCTACACATCTTACGGTGTGGCGAGAGGCGGCGTTACGCTAACATACATAGGCATGTGAACATCTAAATGCAGCGGAATAATTTTTTTTTCTTTATACACATGCGTTTTACCATGCAACTAATACTTGAACATGTATATATGCCTTAACCTATCATTCTTGAACATGGTAGTATTGTAACTTAGCATATTAACAGCATAACATTCCTTACTTTATCCATAAGCATCAGAAGTAGCAAGTAATTTATCCATGAGCATCATAAGTAGCATGTATCTTATCCATAAGCATCATAAGTAGCAAGTATCTTATCCTAAGTATAGCATAAAATCGAAAGAGGCGTTTCAAAACACAAGACATAATAGAAGATTCTTTTTCCTCTTTCCTTTGCCATGTCACTACCACACACACACTTTTGGCCCCTCCTGCTGCTTCACTTAATAACCTCTTGCTTGATCTGCGGTATAAGAACATAAGACTATAAGCACATAGGCTTAGTAAGACCCTTTCCTACTCACTAAAAATCATACGTCATATCATACATAAACATATGAAGCATTCAACATAGCATAATTCTGAACATAGAACATATTGCATAATCCGCATAATTCTGAACATAGAACATATTGCATAATCCTTAACATGAACATAAGCTTAAACATACTTATCATGACATATTTCTTAACATGAACATAAGCATAAACATACTTATCATGGCATATTTCTTAACATGAACATAAGCATAAACATACTTGTCATGGCATATTTCTTAACATAAACATAAGCATAAACATACTTAAGCATAAACATATTTATCATGGCATATTTCTTAACATGAATATAAGCATAAACATACTTGTCATGACATATTTTTTAACATGAACATAAGCATAAATGAATGCATGAGTCAGATGCATATACATAAGGATGCTTAATTTAAAATCATACTTTTAAATACTTAAACATAATCATAACATCATTGGGGTCCCCGGCTTGTACCACATACATACATCATAAGCGCGCATCCCTAAGTAAATACGAGGTAGCGAGCCCCGACCTACTAGGATAGGAATAGCTAGGTAGTTCCAAAAACCGGGGCGTTCTTAAGGTGCCCATCCCTGTTGGACAACTTCGGTAGTCCCAGAACCGTGGACAGCTTCGGTAGTCCAGAACCGAGGCGTTCTTAAGGTGCCCATCCCTTGGACCCTTACTTCGGTCCAGTACAAGCCCATTCATAAAGTAAAATAATTTTGCATGCTTCATCATCCATAGACATTCATGACATAAACATAATCTTGTTTCATGAAACATAGCATAAGAGTAGGAACAGCTGCGGTAGTTCCAGAACCGTGGACAGCTTCGGTAGTCCAGAACCAAGACGTTTTTAAGGTCCCCATCCCTTAGCATGACATAAACATACTTAACATTTCATCATTCATACTTAACATCATGATGCCTTAAAGGCATGAACATTCATCATCATTCATTATCTTCATTCATAAGGTATGTCATGCATACATCATTTTGTCTTAGAGCCATGATTATCATTTTCATTCATCATCTTCATTCTTAAATATGACATACGTACATATCATTCATAAAGCATGACATACATACATATCATCCATAAAGCATGGCATACATACATATCATTCATAAAGCATGATATACATACTTAATTAGCATCTTACTTCATAAAGCATGCATGGTCATGATACATAGGAAAAACATGCCTAGATCTTTTCATACATGATACATTTCCCTAGGTTCATGGCATATGGTTAAAACATTCATGAATAAAACATAACATATAACCTAAACATACAAAGTCATGATACCTAGCATATGAAGTTAGGGTTTTGGTAACATAAAGATCCTCACATCTTGCTTAACCATATACTTACATCTTAACAACTTATACTCAAGTATCCTTGAGACCTTAACCCAACCCAAACCCTAAATTAGGGTCTTGGCCGAAAACCCTAAAGGACAATAAGTCCATGAGAAAATCACATAGGTCATGATTAACATTCCTTACCATACATACTATGCCATAGAAAACCATTTGATCCCTTATTTGGATTTAACTCCAAGTCCTATCCCTAAGCCATGTGATGGCCGAACCCAAAGAGGATCACAAGCCCATGAAAAAAACTCATAAAATTCCAAATTCACATCTATTACCTTACATATAATACCATTGAAGCCATTTGAATCCTTGCTTAGAGTTAAACCTAACTTCTTGCCCTAAAACCCCTCTTGGCCAAAAGTTACAAGGGCCCTAAACCATGTAAAACTTTCACATGAACCCCTATTAACATCTTTTACCACATGAGAAAACATAAGAAACATCATTTGAGAGTTAGATCCAAACCCAACCCTAGAAACCTATGGTGGCCGAAACCCTTGGAAGCCCTAACTTTGGTTTTCTTCACATATAGTCCAAACAATTCTTGTATCATGAAAATAACTCGGAAACTATTATACCACAGGTGAGGGAGTCTTACCTTGGGTTATCTTGATTTTTTTCACCTTGAATAAAGAAACCGGAAGAAGCTTCTTTGACCTTAGATTACCCTTAGCCCTTGTAGCCTTGTAGAAAAACCCTTAGATCTTGAGGAAGAGGTCCCCTTGTGAAGTTTTTCCAAGGGAGAATCCCCTTGGTAAGTTTCAGCTAGGAGAAGGATGGAGGAAGAAGAAGGGACTTGGTGGAAGAAGAAATGAAAAGAGTAACTTCCATGCCACCTCTCTCACGTCTTTTATACCACTTGAAGGAGGGCAAGTGAAGAGTCATGGTGCCTCTTCCCTTGATGACTCTTCATCTCCCTAAGCCTTAACCAAAATTCACTTCATTCTCTACTAGCACTCCCTTGCTAGGTGAATTGGTTAGTGCATGCTTGGTGATATACGAGGTCTAAGGTTCAATCCTTGGTGCATGCACTTTATTTTTATTTCATTTTATTTCTATTTTTCTTTTAATTTCAAAAATTCCCCTAAGACTCACCCATAATTATGCTAATATTCCTAATTAAAACTCATTTATATTTATATTAAATTCTACCTAAAATCCACTAATAATCCATGGTGCTAGAAAAGCCCATAAAGGCTCATTAGTACTTAGCTTCTCAATTTAAATGGGAAAATCGTGGATAACTAGGCTAAAGTTCGTACTAGTATTTCTAGGTTCCTCAACCACTATCTAGACATGATCAATATTTTAAAGAAAATATTGAGAAAATTTTCTGGGTCGTTACACGCGGACTGAACCTGATTGGACACACTGACCGATCATAGATCAGGGATCAGTCACCAGACCGATCCAACAGTGTACTTGCCACAACCCGTAGGAACCACACACCTGATCGGTCACCTGGCTAATCAGGTTGTGCCCTGATCGGTCTGGTGACCGATCAGGTCACTCCCTGACCGATCAGGAGCCATCCTGATCGGTCAGGATGAGGAATGATCGATATTTGATCAGTCAAAGGGACCGATCAGGGTTTCTCACATAAACCTACTGTCCCTTCTCTGATCGTTCACCAGAACGATCAGAAGCCAAACAGAAATCTTTCTGTTCTCTCCCTGATCGTTCACCAGAACGATCAGACTTTGATGGATCGGTCACCAGACCGATCCACAACAGGGAGTTCGTGCCAACTCCCTGATCGGTCTCCAGACCGATCCAGCTCCAACCAATTCAACCCTAAGTCAAGAGAACGGGCTCCCTAGCCTTCTCTGACTCGTGCTCAGTCCCCCGAACCAATACTCCGTGCCCAGCTTCACTCACCAGGACTTCATTCAACCTAGCTTCACTCACTAGGACCTAACTTCACTCACCAGGGTTTCGGTCACCTAGCTTCACTCGCTAGAACCCGGCTTCACTCACCGGGATTTCGGTCACCTGGCTTCACTCACCAGGACCTGGCTTCACTCATCGGGATTTCAATCACCTGGCTTCACTCACCAGGACCCAGCTTCACTCACCGGGATTTTCGTCACCTGACTTCACTCACCAGGACCCGGCTTCACTAACCGGGATTTCATTCACCTGGCTTCACTCACCAGGACCCAACTTCACTCACCGGGATTTCCGTCACCTGGCTTCACTCACCAGGACCCGGCTTCACTCACCGGGATTTCGTACCCAGTCCCCGACTAGGACTTAATCCGAATTTACTAAACCAAACTTAAATCGTTGTCAACACCAAAACAACAATCGGGCCAGACTGCATCAACAATCTCCCCCATTTTGTTGTTTGACAACCCGATCTAAGTTTAGGTATTAATGATCAATTGAAATCAAATCAATTTCAATTATCGTAAGGGAATCAAAGTCCTCCCCCTACAATAACAAACCCTAAACTTAATCAACCATTCTCTCCCCCTTTGTCAAACATCGAAAAGGGTATGGTTATTATGTTTAAACATACCTCCCCCTTAAACAAGGGTCTCTCCTCAAACCCAAAATAATCAAAGGTAAGTATGAATTGCACATGAAAGCATATACAGAATTTTATCATGGTCAAACACGTATATGCTTCATATGACAAGTAAGGAACGCAGCTGTATCCGACACATAGTCTTGATTGGTCTCCTTGACCGATCGGATTCATTGATGATTGATACAGAAAAATTTCTGATTTATCTATGGACGATCAATTTTCAGAAAAATTTCTGTAACTCTGATTCGTTCAAGATCAGACTGCATTAACAATTGAAATATCCAAGAACATGTTTGTTCAATCCAAAACTCATCCGACCACACGGGTGTAGACTATAGGTATTTCAGAAAAATTTCTGAAATACGACATGAGTTTCTTGACTAAAAGTTATTCCTCATCAAGGAACAAGAGTCATGATTCAAACAACCCTTTCTTATGAATTTTGAAAATTCCAACATGGGATTGTATCGAATCAGTAGTAGGTTTGTTCTAAGTATGATGAGCATGTTCCAATTGTAATCGATTTTCTAGGTATGTCCTTGAAATGACCAGTGTGTTCTGTTCTTGGAATAATCAGGTTTGTATCATATGTTCCAAGTGTCTTAACCATTATCCTAATTCTTTGTTCTATTGATAATTCATCAAATTTGATGAAAGAGGATCGATCGGATGATCAGACTGAGGAGTTTTTGGATCAATCAGGGAGTTCCTTGATCAGAATTGATCTGATCGGTCACCGGACCGATCAGAGGGATCCCTGATCGGTCACAGTGATCGATCAGGGTGAGTCCTGATCGGTCGGTGGACCGATCAGGTTCCATACAGAAAGTTTCTCGCGATTAGTTTTCAGAAACACGATTTCAGAAACAAAATTTTAGAAACTCCGATAGGTTTCCCCAGTTTGTTTCAACTCTCAACCACTCCTAATCCAATTAGAGTTAATCCCTTTGATCCTAAGAAGGGTTTTCCTTAACCAAAAAGAAAACAGCATATCAAGGAGCCTTAAATGTGAAGATCTAGAATACATTCTAAGTCCTAGGATTTTGGTACTGATCCCTTGATTCAGTTTAATAGCAAGAGAGCACTAAGCCTAGACCTTAAGCTCATGTTCTTGTCTATTTAGGCCTTATCAGTACAAATTTATGTGTTGATAAAAACTTTTCTTTTAACAAGGCACCTTAGGCTTGAGATAAGGCATTTCATAAACCATAAATTGCAGTAAACTATAAATTGCAACAATAACACTAATTATCCTAATCAATCCATTGTAAGAGCAAGTTATTTGTCAATCTAAACTATCCATGTACTATATTATTTTTTGTTGATTTATTTTGAACCTAGTTTAACTTTGTGCATGGATATACTCGATCATGTTCACCAAACAAAACACCTTAAGCTTGAGATATATAATCAGACATTTCAAAAATAAACGACTATCTTGATATCGTGGCTAACTCCTTTAGAACCATAGTAAACTAAAACTTGCAATAACAAAACTAATCATTCTAGGCAATTCATAGTCCTAATTCTTAGTTCTATTGGTAATTTACCAATTTTGATGAAATTTGATAATTCATGATCCGAAGTTTGTATCAAGTCTAGAATCCTACTTCTCTATTCTATTGATAGTTCATAGATTGGATCGGAGAATTCATAGACCCAAATTTCTATCAAGTTCATTAACCATAGACCTAATTAGATTGGAGTAATGTTGATAAATCATAGTCCCAAATGCATACAAATACAAATGAGAAAAGTTCCAGTGACACCAAAATATAGAGTAAATGGGAAAAATTTCCATGTATCTATATTGTGTATGGAGTTTATGATTTCCATTGGTTTTAACTCCAATCATCTAAATTCGAGAGGGAAAAGAACCATTCCTCATAGGTAGTAAATATCCATTAAATGGAGAAATTGGTAAGCACATCCCTAACTAGGAATGACCATGTATTTGGAGCACCAACTATCAACCACTCATGTTGATAGATGCTCCCCCTCAATCAATGTCTATACAATTCGAAATATAGATGTTTTGGGTACCCAAATTTTGGGACATAGAGCATCTACAATGAAAGACTTTGGCACCCATGCCTTAGTCATTTTCTTTCTAACTTTTTGAATCCTAGAATCATTTGGTGACCTAAAGTTAGTTCTTGACATCAATGATATAACACTAGGTTCTTTAGGTTGGTAACCTAAACCAACCTTGTTGTAAACTGCCTTTTGTGAATTTAGGATCATGTCCAAGGTTTTGGAGCTAGTTGAGAATTTCTCAAGAAAATTCTTGAGTTTCTCAACCTCACTCCTTAAGGTCTTATTTTCATTCTCAAGGGACTCATTGTGAAAATCATTAATATCCTCAACCTTAGAGGTTTTTAATTCTTCTACTTCTAATTTCAATAACTTTGCTTTGTTCTTAGATTTCTTTAACAAACTAGTTAAGAATGCAATTGTCCTATAGCACTTATCCAACTCGGGAGAGATTACCTCTTCATCATCTGAAGATGATGAAGCCGCGGTTGAGGAGTCACTTGATTCGTCTCCACTCTCTTCCTTTGACTCCTCTAGTGCCATGAAGGCCACGTGATGGGTGTTCTCATCCTTTTCCTTCTTCTTCTCCTTCTTCTTTCTTCTGTCACCCACCACAAAAGCCACCCCTTTCTCTTTTGGGCTTTGGTTAGCAATCTCGTGTAGTTCCATCTCACAAAATAAATCTTCTAATTTAACAAAAGAAAGATCCTTGGATACCTTGTAGGCATCCACCATGGATGACCACAAGGCATTCCTAGGAAATGATTTAAGGACGTACCTCACAAGGTCGCGATTCTCGACCTTTTCATCAATGGAGTGTAAGCCGTTCAATATCTCTTTGAATCGGCCATGGAGTTCACTTACCGTCTCGGACTCCTTCATGGTGAGATTTTGTAGTTGGTTGAGGAAAAGATCCCTCTTGGCTATCCTTGAGTCCCGGGTGCCCTCATGGAGTTCGATAAGCTTATTCCAAAGGTCCTTGGCGCTTGTGAAGGGACCAACTGTTATCAATTGATCCTTGGTCATCCCGCACTGCAAGGTGACCACCGCTTTCGCATCGGCTACTCCCTTCCGGATTTGTTCTTCCGACCACCTTGAGAAATCCAACTCTTTTCCCTCAGCATCTCATGGAGGGATGAAACCCTCCTTCACAGCAAATCACATACTGATGTTGGTCTTGAGATAAAACTCCATGCGTGATCTCCAATACTGGAAATCTGCCCCGTCGAAGAAGGGAGGTCGGGTGTTGCTGTATCCTTCTCTCATTAACATCGTTGTTGTAAGCTCTCGGGTGTTAGTCCGTTGAACAAAGCTCCTTGCTCTGATACCACTTGTTGGTACTTAGATAGCTATAGAGGGGGGGGTGAATGTAGCCAGACACAGGCAGATTTGGCGATTTGAACTTTTCTTGTTTCTGTGATCAAGGTTAGGCAGCGGAAGACAAAAACAGAAACAAGAACACAAACAGAAATAACAAACCAAGGTCGCTAACACGGAGGGTTTACAAGGTTCGGGGATAACTTGCCCCTACTCCTTGGCGTGCCCGTGAGGTGGGCGATCCCTTTATCGTCGGCAGATCAAGTCCCGGGAAATCCGGATAGAATATAACCTCCTTCTCGGTGGAGAAACCTCTCCACAGCGTTTCAACAGAATGTTGTAATTAAGCACATAGAAACACAAGAAGACTTACAGAGCACTAGGACAGAAGGCACACAAGAGAAAACTTCACCGAGCTCCACCCAGCACAACTCTCACGCAAGAGCTCCCCGCTCTTCGTGTATGCTTGCTGATGGACTCGCAAAACTCTCCCCTTCTTCCAAGCACTCAAGTTTGCAGAGGATTCAAAAGATGTTCAAGTGTTGCTCAAGTCCAGAGAGCTCCTGAGGCTTCTTCGCTACCCAACTCTTAAGCCTCTGCCCATCGCCAGGTCACCAGGCGCGTCTCTGCAGCTCACCAGCTCGTTTGCAACAACCCAGCTACCGCTGACCTCTTCTGGACTCCCTGAACCCTCTTCAGCCGAGCTCCAGGTCAGTTCGTTAGCTTTCCCAGCCGTTGCCAGCCCACACCAGAAACCGTTGTGACCTGCGAAAGGAAAACAGCCAAAACTGACGTAGCGAAAGACTCCGGTTGACCTTCCTTGAGTAATCCCTGCATTACCTGCACACATAGCAGATGTTTAGCACAACAAATCAACGGAGAATCAAATATCAGATGACTCAGAGCAGATATCAGTAGTATTCAGAAGGAAATCAGAGCGTTTGACAGCGTTTTCAAATTAAGGTTCAAGCACTGATCGGTCACCAGACCGATCAGTATGACCCTGATCGGTCACCAGACCGATCAGGGAAAGCCCTGAACGATCAGGCTCCTGCCTGATAGGTCCAAAGTGAGAATAGAGGGATCGCGGACTGAACCTGATCGGTCACACTGACCGATCACAGATCAGGGACCGGTCACCAGACCGATCCAACAGTGTGCTTGCGACAACCCGTAGGAACCACACACCTGATCGGTCACCTGACCGATCAGGTTGTGCCCTGATTGGTCTGGTGACTGATCATGTCACTCCCTGACCGATCAGGAGCCATCCTGATCGGTCAGGATGAGGAATGATCGATATTTGATCGGTCAGAGGGACCGATCAGGGGTTCTCACATAAACCTACTATCCCTTCTCTGATCGTTCACCAGAACGATCAGAAGCCAAACAGAAACCTTTCTGTTCTCTCACTGATCGTTCACCAGAACGATCAGACTTCGCTGGATCGGTCACCAGACCGATCCACAACAGGGAGTTCATGCCAACTCCCTGATCGGTCTCTAGACCGATCCAGCTCCAACCAATTCAACCCTAAATCAAGAGAACGGGCTCCCTAGCCTTCTCTGACTCGTGCTCAGTCCCCCGGACCAATACTCCGTGCCCAGCTTCACTCACCGGGACTTCATTTAACCTAGCTTCACTCACTAGGACCTGGCTTCACTCACTAGGGTTTCGATCACCTAGCTTCACTCGCTAGGACCCGGTTTCACTCACCAGGATTTCAGCCACCTGGCTTCACTCACCAGGACCCGGCTTCACTCACCGGGATTTCAGTCACCTAGTTTCAGTCACCAGGACCCAGCTTCACTCACTGGGATTTCCGTCACCTGGCTTCACCCACCAGAACCCGGCTTCACTCATCGGGATTTCAGTCACCTGACTTCACTCACCAGGACCCGGCTTCACTCACCGGATTTCATTCACCTGGCTTCACTCACCAGGACCCGGCTTCACTCACCGGGACCCGACTTCACTCATCGGGATTTCCGTCACCTGGCTTCACTCACCGGGATTTCCGTCACCTGGCTTCACTCACCAGGATTTTGTGCCCAGTCCCCGACCAGGACTTAATACGAATTCACTCAACCAAATTTAAATCGGTGTCAACACCAAAACAACAATCGGGCCAGACTGCATCAACAACCTTGAGTCGTTTCGCTTTTATGCAATCTTGTAGAGTATTAAGTATAAAGATTAGAAAATTTGACTCCTATGGAGTGTCGCTGTGTTGGGGCGGCGAGGCAACGAGTGCGATCTACCGTCTTCGGTGAGTCGGCGAGGGCGACGTTGAGTCACGGTCTCACGGACGAAAACAAAACTTAATGTTTCTTTTTTATTTTTTAATCTATTTTTATTTTTTTAATCTGCATGTCATGACTCATGATGAACGTTTCAAATTCAATGTTTATTTTTTTCCTTTTTTTAAATTTATTGTCATGTTCACCTTTTCTTCTTTTTTTTTTAATTTTTTATTACTACTAAACTTTTGTTGTTGGGCCAGCTGCCCACACTGGGCCTTAATTGGCTCCGCCCGTGTGCTTAAAAGTCAAGGTATCAAAAACCAACGTTTAATGTTGAAGATTAGGGCTTGATGGAAGACAGGAAGAAATGGCAGAATAACAAAATTAGGATTGAGGTGTAGTGAGACAAACCTTTGGTCATAGCAAGGACTCCCAGGAGCTCCTGTGAGGCGTCAACGAGAGCTGGCGTTTGCTGGAGTCGAAACACGGCGTCGTGCGGTGCCCTCGCAAGAAGAAAGCTAGGATGTTAGGGCAGTTTCTCCAAGGCGAGATGAAGGTGGACGTTCGACTCCGACGAAACTGCGGCCTCACAGCAAGTCGCGGCGGAGGGAGGAAGAAGAGGATGAACGAAGCTCTGGGAGGAAGAAAAGGTTTAGGGTTCGGGAAAAGGTTTCGACGTCGGGGGGAAAAGGTTTCGGCGCAGCGTGAAAATTAAAGCGCGTGAGTGATTAAAACACGCCGAAAGCGGCGCCCACGTGGCGTGAACGGCGTGGCACGTCGTTCACGTTGCGTTCACGCCGAGTAATTCACGTTCCCTATCATTTCCGCATAAATAATATACTGAACGTCGAAATTTATGTATATTGTAGATCATACAATCAAAATGACTAAAAATTGTCCTTTACAGGTGGTCTCTGATTGCAGGACGCCTGCCAGGGCGAACAGACAATGAAATCAAGAATTACTGGAACACAACTTTGGGAAAGAAAGTTCGGGGGGCATCCAACGGCAACAAAGACGACCTTATTACTGCCAATTACTCGGATCCATCTCCGGAGAGAGCGGGAACAGAAGCGGCTCCTGGTCCAGATAAGATCACAGCTATCATCCAAACCAAGGCCCAGAGGTGCACCAGGACATTCTTCCAGCAAGAGCAGCTCCCACTTCTCCCACCACCTCCGGCGGCGCCGCCGCTGCCGTCACTCGATTATTTAGAGCAGCTCCCACAGCTGGTGCCATCAGTTGATCCCTCAGAAGAATTGCTGCTCCAACAGGAGGCTCAAAAGAGTGCAGAGGAAGTACTGGTGGAGGATCCGGGCCTCACCTTGTTGCTCGACGACGATGACGACGCCTTCTTCTTCCAGGGACTGAACGAGAATTTGCAGGAGCAGGAAGGCGGCTTTGATCAGCTCCACGCCGAGCTCGACCTAACCTCCATGGATTCTCCTCTTGACTGGGAGAATGAGTGGATGCACTTACTGGACTCCTAGCCGGCCAACGGTTGGGGAGGCCAAACGCATCATCCCGCGCTCTCGTCTAGTCTTTGTAATTATAGTCCATGCTGAACACTTTTACTCAAGGGCAATGGTTAATTAATATATAAGCAAAGAATTTTACCTATTTAACTTTTAGCAAAATCAAATAAATGTCTAGTACTTCAAATCAATAGTGAAAAATAAAACCTACATTATTATAAGAAAAAAGATAAATATTTACATGGAAATAAAGTAAACTAATTAACTTGTAATTACAATTATAAATGTATTTGGTTTAAGTTATCGTATATAATCTTAATTATGTAATTATCAAGTAGTCACGTATCAAAATTATGGGGAATGAAATATAATTTGTTATTGTTTAGTTTAATTTAGGTGAAAAAATCTTATTTATTTTGACGTAATAGTGTATAATATCGTATATTTCACCATATTACCCTATAGTTAAATCCTAAATATGATGATATTGTATACTTGTCTAAATTAAAAATAGAAACAGCAAGATGATATTATATACGTATTTACATCCTTGTTTCAAGTACAAAAAAACTTGTTTACATTCTCGATTTAAGTACCAAAAATTATATCAGTTGTCGGATTGACGATCTACGATTATATTTATTTTAATTTGTAAAAATTAAAATATCAAAATATATATAATAATAAAAACTTGTCTAAATTAAAAATAGAAATAGCAAGATCAGGAGCGGAGCTAGGATATTAGTTTAGTGTAGGCGAATTATGAGTAATATTGCTAACAAACATGTTGTGGAGGTTGCCCGTTGCCTCCTTTGGTCTAGTTCGGCAACAAATCCGACAGCTCTCCGATTTGCAAGCCGCATCATTCTGTATCTTGCTTTTTTTTCATCATCTGCCTAATTTTTTTTCTTATTGTATGAGAAACAAAATAAGAAAAGAATTGGATCAACATGTATCTTGTTTTCGGCATATCGTAGATGTTTGTTACGTCGTTCAATTAGGAAAAAAACAAATACTAAAGGAGAGAATCATAAAATTAAAGATGGTTACGCTGCTAAGGACACAATAAATTAACTAACAGCTAGGTTTGTCAATAGAAAAATGAAATAAAATGTAAAAAAATTAGTATTTTTTTTCAATAATGTATTTGAAGTATAATGAAATTTTGTAAATAATATGGGATTGCAAAAAAAAAAAATCAATTAGTAATATGCATGCATCAAAGAGTAATATGTCAAAACTGAACAAGCTCATTTACATTTTTTTTTTGTCTCATGATCTACATTTGTTTTATTTCTAGGATATATAAAATATTATTTTATTATATTTTTTTTGTTTGGTAATGCTCAGTGTGGGAAGCTGCCCACACTAGGCATGAGTTGGCTCCGCCCCTGAGCAAGATGATATTATATGCTTATTTACACCCTTGTTTCAAGTTAAAAAAAAACTTATTTACACTCTCATTTTAAGTACAAAAAATTATATCAGTTGTCGGATCGACAATCTACGATTATATTAAATTTAATTTTTAAAAATTAAAATACAAAATATAAGTAATAATAATATATAAATAAATAAAATTAGATTATTATTTTTAAAAAATTTATTTACATAATTTTATTGAATATTAAATTAAGTTTGTTTAGTTTTTCTCAATTATAATATATTTAATTTATTAAAGTTTTAATTAAAATACTAAATTAAAAAAATGTTCGCAGCCCATTCGAGACGAAGATTGTCGACCTTGGCACCGGAGGCCAACGCCGACAACCGTTGACACCTCATAATTTAATAAATTATGAAGGTTATTTTTATCTTAAAGGATAAATATTGTAAGATAATTTTGGAAAAAAAGTTTTTTAATTTCGGAATTAAGAAAAAATCTCACTTTTTTAAAGTTTTCCGATTTTAGATTGCATACCCTTTTTGCTTACGTGTCAAATATGAATCATTATTTAGGAATCACTGATTATTTAAATCAAATAGTATTTTTTGTTGATAATCTTAGATAGATAATTAAGATTATCAAAAATAACTCTTAATTAAATGCATTTGTGGAGTTTTACTATGTACGTAATTGATACAGCATAACATTTCATGTATGAAAACAGAACAAATTTTGGCTTTTATTGTGTACGGTTAATCCCTAGACTAATTTGGAACAAATCCAATCAGCAGTCAAATTAATTAATTTCGTATGGTTATCCTGCATGTCATATGCTCGATCGACAAGTCCTGACTTTGTGATTTCGATTTTTTCTATACTGTCGTGTGTATTGAAATGATTGATATATCGATTTTTTATCAAAAGACGTATCATGATTTCATTTTCACCAAAGAACGCACTCATTTTAGTGAACTTCTCTTATACCCCTCCTGCTATGTACTTCTCTGTCTCTCTCAGTAACAAATTCCGAGACGTCTGCGCATGCTTTTTCAGACTTTTATTTTAAAATAATATATTATGAATCGGCGCTAAACTAAAAAATGTAAGGTAAAAATCGAAAAAAATATTTCAGTTAAAAAATATCTCTTCCAACGTGATTTAAAAATATAAATAAATAATTTTTATATTTGATTAATAAAAATTAATATATTAAATAATATTTATTAATATATTAATATATAAAAAAATTGAAAAAAAACAGAGCGTGGGCCTGTGCAGGCCCACGCTGGGCCTGCGTGGGCCTAAAATAAATATTTCAGGCCCAGCGTGGGCCTGAAATAAAAATATTTCAGGCCCAGCGTGGGTCTGAAATTTTTTATTTCAGGCTCACGTTGGGCCTAAAATCTTTTGATTCAGGGTCGACGTAAACTCAAATTTTTTTTCTATTTTAAAAATATATTAATATATAAAAAAATCTATCAAAATACTTAATTTCAGATTAAAACGCAGAGTCTGAAGTCACTCTAGGAGGGCCTGAACATAGATGTGTTCAGACCCTCCAGGCCTAAGGAATGTTCAGGCCCTCCTTGGGCCTGAACACAATCTTGGATAAATATAAGTAAATTAAATAAAAATATCAATAGTTCTAGTTAGAGTTGAGCTAGGAGATGGTATTTTTGGTGTCCAAACTTCTAATGATTATAAATTATGTTGCAATGGAAGATTTTTAGGTCTAGGTTTTTACCAAACCACTGATGGACCTAGGATATTTGGATTTCTCAAAATCCAATATCAATAGTTAGAGTTGAGCTAGGAGATGATATTTTTGGTGTCCAAACTTCTAATGATTATAAATTATGTTGCAATGAGAGATTTTTAGGTATATCAGTGAGTTTTCACCAAAACCCACTGATTGACCTTGGATATTTGCTTTCTCAAAATCCAATATCAATAGTTAGAGTTGAGCTAGGAGATGATATTTTTGCTGTCCAAACTTCTAATGATTATGAATTATGTTGCAATAGGAGTTTTCTAGGATGAATCAGTGGGTTTTGGTGAAAACTCACTGATAGACCTAGGATACTTGGATTTCTCCATACTTGATATCTTTATTTAGAATTTACTTAAGAGATATTATTTCTGATGTGCAAACTTAATACTAATAATTTTCAGTTATGTTCTTGAACCGTATCAGTTGGCACACAAAGATGTATAAATATGACTGCATCTTGGGCATAGTTAAAAGAAATCTCTCTTTCATTAGAAGTTTGGACACCAAAAATACCATCTCCTAGCTCAACTCTAACTATTGATATTGAATTTTGATAAATCCAAATATCCTATGTCCATCAGTGGGTTTTGGTGAAAACTCACTGATAGACCTAAAAATCTCCCATTGCAACATAATTTATAATCATTAGAAGTTTGGACATCAAAAATACCATCTCCTAGCTCAACTCTAACGATTGATATTGGATTTTGAGAAATCCAAATATCCTAGGTCCATCAGTGGGTTTTGGTGAAAACTCACTAATAGACTTAAAAATCTCCCATTGCAACATAATTTATAATCATTAGAAGTTTGGACACCAAAAATATCATCTCCTAGCTAAACTCTAACTATTGATATTGGATTTTGAGAAATCTAAATATCCTAGTCCATCAGTGAGTTTTGGTGAAAACTCACTGATAGACCTAAAAATCTCTCATTGCAACATAATTTATAATCACTAGAAGTTTGGACACCAAAAATACCATATCCTAGGTCAACTCTAACTATTGATATTGGATTTTGAGAAATCCAAATATCCTAGTTCCATCAGTGGGTTTTGGTGAAAACTCACTGATAGACCTAAAAATCTCCCATTGCAATATAATTTATAATCATTAGAAGTTTGGACACCAAAAATACCATCTCCTAGCTCAATTCTAACTATTGATATTGGATTTTGAGAAATCCAAATATCCTAGGTCTATCAGTGGGTTTTGGTGAAAACTCACTGATATACCTATAAATCTCCGATTACAACATAATTTATAATCATTAGAAGTTTGGACACCAAAAATACCATCTCCTAGCTTAACTCTAACTATTGATATTGGATTTTGAGAAATCTAAATATCCTAAGTCCATCAGTGGGTTTTGGTGAAAACCCACTAATAGACCTAAAAATCTTCCATTGCAACATAATTTATAATCATTAGAAGTTTGGACTCCAAAAATACCATCTCCTAGCTCAACTCTAACTAGAACTATTGATATTTTTATTTAATTTACTTATATTTATCGAAGATTGTGTTCAGGCCCAAGGAGGGCCTGAACATTCTTTAGGCCTGGAGGGCCTGAACACATCTATGTTCAGGCCCTCCTATCGTGACTTCAGACCTTACGTTTTAATTTGAAATTAAGTGTTTTGATAGATTTTTTTATATATTAATATATTTTTAAAATAGAAAAAAAAATTTGAGTCCATGTCGGGCCTGAATCAAAAGATTTCAGGCTCACGCTGGGCCTGAAATATTTTTATTTCAAGCCCACACTGGGCCTGAAATCACGCTCTATTTTTTTTTCAATTTTTTTATATATTAATATATTAATAAATATTTTTAATATATTAATTTCTATTAATCAAATATAAAAATTATTTATTTATATTTTTAAATCACGTTGGATGAGATATTTTTTAACTGAAATATTTTTTTCAATTTTTACCTTACATTTTTTAGTTTAGCGCCGATTCCATAATATATTATTTTAAAATAAAAGTCTGAAAAAGCATGTGCACACGTCTCGAAATTTGTTACTGAGAGAGAAAGAGAAAGACAGTACATAGCAGGAGAGGTATAAGAGGATGTTCACTAAAATAAGTGCGTCTTTTGGTGAAAATAAAATTATGATACGTTTTTTTAGTAAATATTAATTTTTGAGTACGTTTTTTTTTGTAAAAAGCCGTTTAAATGGGTAAATTTTCCTAAACTCCCCACTTACCAAGTCAACTTTGCATGCAATCCCTACCCAAACATTTCTTTGCATACAGTCCCTGATGTGATGTTTGGTGAGTATTATTTGAAGAAAATTGAGTATAAAAGTTAGAAAACTGAGTATGGCAGTTTGCATCCACCACATCAATAACCCTGTACTCAATTTTCACTCTTTTATACTCAAGTTTCACTCTTTTATACTCAGTTTTCACTGATGTATACTCAATTTTTACCCTTTGATACTCAGTTTCATTAGGGAGTAAAAATAAATAAAAACTTGTGTGTGGGAGTGAATGTAAAATTTGACTCCCCATTAAGAATTTAAAGTAACTTTACCGTTGATATATAATCAATTCGGCAGTTCGATGAAAACAAAATAGCTCGTGAGAGGCTACTGTTGACAGCGACCAATGAATAAGCCAATGGGTAAAGGTGAAAGAGGATGATAGCAAACGAATTGAATCTAATGACATGAAAGAATAATTTTTAGGAAAGGACACCAATATAATAAGAAAAATAGATATATAATTTTATTCCAAACTATTTAGGACTG